>JAAAWK010001152.1:0-496012 GCA_022496015.1 Hordeum marinum | reverse complement strand
CGGGCGTCGACCTGGGACGATGAAGATCCTCGGTGGCTCGGTGCGTGCGTTACGTCATGAGACTACGCCATCGAGGAGAACGAGGAGTAGTCTAGCATTGTTTTATCTATTTTTTTTATTTTGCATCGTATGAACTTGCTTGTGGGTTGGGGCTTGAACTATGCTATGAATTTGAATGTTTTCTTACGCATTGATCATTTTTTTTTCAAGCGCCGGCTGAGCACGTGCTGAATTTTACTGTGCCTTGTGAAACGCTACATCGACATGCTAAATTTTGCAGCGCGTGGAAAATCAACTATCCTCCTGCACTGCTAAGACGCTATTTTGACGTTGTACTTTTTTTTAGCACGTCGAGCTACCGCACGCTGTTGAAGACGCTATTTTACCTTGTTCACTCGACGATGCATTTTGTATCGTTCGAAGACAAAGATGACTCTACTGCGATCCGGAGTCCGGAGTCGATTCGGGTTCCCTCCCGACGGGCCTACGTATACACGGACATGTGCGTGCGGGGACATACTCAAACCGTGTAACGCCTCAGAGCTTACTTGGCACGTGGATAGGAAGCTGAATCCGATCACGATCAGCCCGATGACGCGACCATGCAAACTTGATCTAGCTGGGAGTAGGACACGATAGGAAGCTGAATCCGATCCGGCTTCGTATCTGGGATTCCCTCCCCGGCCGGCCTACATATATAGCATACAAGTACAGGCGCGTGCACGGACATACTCAAACGTCTCAGAGCATAGTTGGCACGTCGACAATGGGCGGTACCGCGAGCCGATCGGCGCCGATGACGTGCGAGGTCAAGACGGTCTCCCCCTACTCTAAGGTGGTGCGGTCGCGTCGTGTGCTGAATGTGGGCAAACTCTTCTTCGGCGGCCTCGTCTGCGACGTCAAAGTGATGCCGACGTGCTTCGACAAGGACCGCCTAGCGGATGTCTTGGTCGTCTCTCTAGGCAATCGACTTCGGGTTGTGTCGTCACATCAAATCGCTCGCCGGCATACGCGTCTCCCTCGAAATCCTGGACGCGACCGGCCAGCACACCGTCTTTCATAAAGACAGCAACAAAGAAGACGCCGATTTCTGCAGGATGACCATGTTCGTGCGCAGGAGGGAGCTGGAGGCATCGTCGTGCGTGTGTTCCCGTCTCGACGAGTTCAATGTCAGGTGCACCCTGGAATGGAAGCAGCATGCAACAAAGACGCCGCGCCTCCTCGGATTCTCGTTCAAACGCACTGCACTTCTCGAGCCGCCGCAGGTTGCCATGGACGGGTCCTACACGCTCACCGTCCGCAGCTTCTCCAAGCTCACGGCGGCGCTCCGAGACGAAGGGGAGGGCATCTACTCCACGCACTTCGCCATAGGAGGGAGGAGATGGTACCTCAAATTCTGCCCCCGATTCTACGGGCTGTCCTTCTTGTGCCTTGGCATCGGCCCCATGGGTAAGGACGAGATGCGGATGACTGCGGAGTTCAGCTTCGAGCTCAAAGGGGTGGTGAACCATGAGTCCCACAAGATGAGGCACACGTTTGACCGTGACAACGATGACTTCTTCTATGATCTAGAGCAAATTAAAAGAACGTCGCTCATGCACGACGATCGCCTCGATGTTCGGTGCTACCTTACCGTTGTTGTGCCGGAGGAGACTCTGGCCGACGGCCCCATGTGCAGCAGCGAATCAGTGTTCACTCCTCTGCTTAGCGCCATGCATGGCTAGCCAGTTCGGTTACAGAAGACAGACCCACATAAATCTCATTTGTAATTTACTGCACAGCTAGTCAGCTGCCATGTCGTACAAAAGCACAACGTGCTAGTCTCTATTTTGCTTGCTCAACTTAAATTCTAACTCTTGGGATCCAATATAGGCCTTGCAAAAAAGGATTATGAATAGTTCGCCTTGTACCTGCAATTCTCCGTTGGGATCACAGTTCCTCAGTTGCCTAAAATAATGTTTCTGTAGATTTTCCCGAGCAATTGGATTGAAATCAAGTTAACGCTTGTGCTTCAGCTTTAATGTCCTGGAGCACATTGTCGCTCTTCCTCCTTGCGAAGTGATTTCCGTATCACAACCATTACCACCCATCCGCCAAGGTCTTGTCAATCCGAACCTTCTTCGGTGACTCCATGGCATCCTCATCTCGAGATCATCCGAGGGACAGCAAAAACGAATGGGCCTCCCACCCGCATTGGTCAACCCCGGTCCTCTCCTCCATAGGCAACATCCTCAACACCCCCATCTTGGTATAGGAGTTCATTTTCCAGGAAACAAATCAATAAGTAATGCATTTTTCTCGTTCACGAAAATAGGCAAGTGAGTTTGTGATTATAGGTGAGTTTTCAAATTTCTATGCAGATTACAGGTGAACAAAGCATCTATCTATCTATCTATTGCTTCCTGTTCCGTTCCAAGTTACTTGGATTTCTATCTTTATCCTAGTAAAATGTATTTAATTTTGACTAGTAACATTGCCCATGCGTTGCAAGGGAAAAAAGGTATGTTCCCATCTGTTAGTTTTAGTTCTCAAAAATCATCGGATCGTGAACTGACAACTTGAACCATGAGCAGTCTCTACCTTATCCATTTCAAAACAGGCGAAGAGCCTGGGTGACCAAAATCAATTACATGAGAGACTATGTGAGCGCTGCAGAAGCTGTTGCAGCAGGCTATAGTCAAGCTTAAAAGCATAATTGAGGGGGGATCGAAAAGGAAAGAAGCAAGAAGAAGAAAGGAGAAAGAGGAACATAACACCTCATGTACAGAGACACAGACTATGATAAATGCACCAGCCAGTTCATCACCCTCTCCCTGTCTTCTTCTTTCTTAGCTCGACGGCTCCACAACTGCAAGAGCTCATCGACAAAAACATTGGTCTGTGGGATCCCCCTGCATTGATTTCAAACACCCGGTCGTTTCTAGTGTGCCGTATGGTGACAACGCAGGCTGCGAACAGAATATGCCATAGCGCTTCTAATTTGTTCACAGTTTCAGGAGACGAGACAAAGTCTCCAATACTTAGTGACTTGATCACTATATCTGTCAGCCCAAGCCTTCGCCAAATTAAATCAGCTTGACGACATTGAAGTATAAGGTGTGCAACACTATTAAGAGCAGGGCAAACATCACAACCATTGGTTGGCGCAACCTTGCTCCAACCTTTCATAAATATGTTGTCCTTTGTGTTTAGTCTCCCACGGAAGGCAAGCCATAAGAACACTCTGAGCTTGGAAGGAACGATGGGATCTGAAATGAAGTTTGCTTGTGGCCATGATATACCCCTGAAGTTAAGCATCCTATAGAAATAAGCCGTGGTTGCTTCGGAGCTGTCAGCTGCCGATGTCTTGTTGTCACCCTCCTTGGAGTTCAAGAGAAGATGTCCCAGTTGTGGAAATAAGCAGGAACTGGTTTGCAGCAGGTCCTTTATCCACTTAATCCAGATTGGGGTAAAACCTCTAGAAGCCAAAACATCAAAAAGGCAATCCCAGCTGACACTGTAAAAGTCCTTTTTAAAGTCTATAAGAACAATCATTGGTTTCCTCCTCTTGTGCGCATATTGAACAAGTTTAGCAGCCAACGCAAAGTTCTCAACGATGCATCGTCCAGCCAGAAAGCCAGACTGTAAAGGGTGCACAAGCTTCGGTATGAATTTTTGCAGATGGATGGTCAACACTTTGTAGGTGAGCTTGGGTAGACTGTGAATGAGGGAAATACGACTGAAGTCCTTGATTTCCTAAGGCGCTTCTTTGTTAGGTAGGAGTACAATGGATGCAGTATTGACACCCTTGAGGTTTGCTCGGCCCAGGAAAAATTCTTGAAAAAAACATAGCAGATCATCCTTGAGAATATGCTTGAACTTCTTGTAGAACTCATTTGTGAACCCATCAGGTCCCGGCTGCGGTTGTTTGGCAGCTTGTTGATAGCAGAGACGATCTCTCCTCTAAGCGGCACTGACGCATCCGCCCTAAGCGGCACTGATGGGAGAAACGTGTGGTGAGGGTTTTGGATGGGACCATTCAGTTGGACGCCTATGTGGAGGATGTCCGGACGTTGACAAACCTCCTACCAATTCGTTTTTGGTTTGTGGGATTTTTACGTATGGACTAATCCTCCATAGATGTTGGATGCATGGCATGAATGGCAAAAAGAGTCCGAACTACGCGATCTAGATATGTAGGATTGTTTTGGTGATTTGCGTTGGAGATGCCCTAACTGCTTTTCTATTATTTGTTGTATGTAGGTAGTACAGACGAAATTATTCCTGATATTTTTTGTGCTTGTTATGACAAAAATCTCAGGAGCCAAATTGCATTTCCAATTGTACTAACTGCTTTTATACAATATTGGAGCCGACTAGCTATTTGATAAATTAGGCTATTTCCAATGCATTGATGTTAAGATGAGGTGCTAAGCACATTTAAAATTTTAGTAATCAAAACCCTCAATGCATAGGTGCTTAACTTGTTGTAGCTAAGCATACTTTATTTAATGATTTAACTACTAAAGTTCTTTATGCATTGGTGGGTTTTCTTTTATTTAAGTATTTTGCCTAGGTTTTCACGCTTGGCACCGTTTCTTTCTGGGTCACCACACTCATCTCTCTTCTCTTAAATACCATGCCACATAAGATTTTTTGCCTACGTGACAGTCTTAGCACCTGTACAAGATGGAGCATTGGAAGAGGCCTTACAAATGAGTTTGTCCCCATGTATAACTATTGTAGTTTTATTGCATGGACTTGCCTTCTGCAACGCAAACCAGCTGGGCGAGCATGGCGCCGAGTAGAGGGCAGCACTGATTCGCTGCATGTTGGGACGGCGGTAGGAATCTCCTCCGGTATGACTACGGCTAGGCTGCATCGAACAACGAGGCCGTCGCCATGCACGGGCGACGCGCCAATTTGTTCCAGCTCACAGTAGGCGTCATCATTGTCACAACGTGTGTCTCATCTTCCGGGACTCGAAGTTGACGGCCCGCTCAAGCTCAAAGCTGAACTCGGCTGTCGTTGCCGGCGTCTCCTCCGCCTGATTCTTTATATTGGTCAATTCATACGAATGTGGGGCAGAATTTGAGGTACCATGTGCTCCCGCCCGCGGCGAAGTGCGTGGAGTAGGCGCACTCCCCGTCCTTGAGCGCCCCCCTGAGCTCGGAGACGCTGCAGATGGTAAGCGTGTGAGACCCGGTCATGGCGACCTGCGGTGGCTCCAAGACGGCGTTGGATTTCAACAAGTTTCCGAAGAGGAGCGGCCGCTTTTTTCCGGCTGTTGCTTCTTCCCCAGGGTGCACCTGACTGTGAAGTCGTCGTAGCGGGCACGAACGCACGACGAGGCCTCCAGCTCCTTCCTGCTCACGCACAGGCCGATTCCTGTATCGTTGCCGGTTTGCTCTCGTTGTGGAAGATGGTGTGCTTGCCCGTTGCGTCAAGAACTTCGATGGAGATGTATATGCTGACGGCCGAATCGATCTTGTGCATCCCGTAGATGATGGAGACCGAGACGACCAAGTCCTCCGCTAGGCCCTACTCGTCGAAATCCATGGGCTGCACTGCAACGTCCCAGTAAAGGTCGTCGAACAAGAGTTTGCCCGCAAACAGCACGTCAGGCGACCGCACCAGCTTGGAGTACCTGCGGACCGTCACCCCCCCTCGTCATCGGCAGCCAGTCGACTCGCGGTGGCACCCATCGTTGATCGTACGCGCGCCAATTAAGCTTTGAGGAGGCGATTGGGTATGTCCGCGCACGCGCCTGTGTATTGTATATATATGTAGGCCGGCCTGGACCCCGGAGGGAATCCGAAATCGTGTCGGAAGTGGAGTCATCTCTGTCTTCCAACTATACAAAGCCATAACCGGATTCTGGCTCCTATCGTGTCCCAGAGTTTGTGCGCACTCCGGGCACGCACAGATGGCCCGATGGGGGACTGCTAACCGGATGATCACCAGTTCGTTTGGGCGAATTGCACCAGTACATTTGGCAAGCATCCGTCGTTCCTCACTCTTTAGGGATACGTGCATGTATATGAGTTTTATGTGCTAATGGAAGCAATATAAGAGAATACGTCTAGTGCATATCCGCTTTTTGGCACGAAAGAGATACTGAATGCAAAGACATCTATAATACCTAAATAGTTCATCCCCACTATACTATTCCTCTTGACATGCAGCCTATCCGCATCAGCAAGACAGCCACATCAACGTTTCACTATTGACTTACAGATCGGACCAACCATGACTTGACCAATATAGACAATGGCCACATCAGCGTTCAGTTACCAGCTACAGATGGTCCCATTCCTCTTAGCCCGTTGGTTACATGCTTGCATGGGAAGGTGTACAAAACAGGGCGAGTTAGTTGGCTATTTCAGCTGCAACATGGGCTGGCTGTTTTATGTCACGTATCTATTGTACGTCTTTGAAGACAAAACGATGGTCTCTCCAGTTTCCACCCACTATCGTGTACTATCAATCATCTATTCATAGGCCGATCGGCTTCCAGGGCCGTCTTCAGGAATTTGGGGGCCCGGTGCAAACTTTAAATTGATGTCTTAATTTTTTGTATTTAAATCATATAAATATAACTAAAGGACTATCTTGAAAAAGTCTCATACCTACCCAAGAAATACCTCATGCTAAAGCATCCAAATATTTGCTTCGTATACACAATATGAGTAGAACTGAAACTTGATGTTGAGCGATCGGAAAAAATAGGTAAAATATGACAAAAATTAACATGGGGATATAAAAGTGTACCTGATCCACAGGTTGCTTCGTCAGTGGCTCCTATATGTGTAGACACTCCTGCTGCGGGCATCGACGAAAAATATCGTCATGATGCTTTTCGACAAATTAATCAAGTTCAAATAAATATGGAAGCAATCTGAGTTTAATGAATAAATTATTATTTTTCACTTTAATTTCAGTTCAATGTTCAAGTGCATCAGTTTATAAATCAACACATACAACATCAATTTGGAACATACAACACATCAGTTTAATGCATCTGCTATTGTTACATGTCTGTCTCGGTTCAAGAAATTACCCAGCAGTGTGCTTTTGGCTTCCGATGTGCATCAGTCCTGGGCGAGGGGGAGGCAAGGGAAGGCGCCCAGAAGCAGCAGGGGCTGGCCATACACAGATTAGCACAGATTAGCCAGCAAGCCGAGTTGGATTAGGAGAGAGCAGCGGCCGGCGGCAGATTGCAGTAGACCGTCGGGGGGATTTGAGGCGGCGCGAGCATGCAAGGGGGATGACTGGGCTTGGGAGGGCTACGGCCCTAGGGCTTGCAGCGGCGATTGAGGGGGCGATCTCATCACACTCGGGCGGCTCGGACACACGGACCTGTGCCGCAGTTTTTCCCCGATCGGGGGCCCCACGATTTTGGGGCCCTGTGCGGTCGGCCACTTTGGCCGCCCTCATCGACGGGCCTGCCTCCGAGCCCCTCTATTATGTGTCCATAAAACAAGATAGAACACCGCGATGTGCTCTCGCCCCTCTCTTTAAATCGCAACAAATCGAGTTGTCTCCACCAGAACATCCTTTCCCCTGCACCATATAGGGTGTAGCGGCTAGGCAGAATTCTCCGCTTGAGGGCACTCCTTCGGCTCTAACCGTCCAGGCGAGCGGCTCTCCATCTCCGGCACGACCTCCGGCTTGCCTCGCCTTCGACATCGTTCTGTGATATCTCGGGATGCGGTGCCGTTGCCGGTTGGCCGACTATGGTCATCTGGCCCACTGCCTCCGACGGCTATCCCGATCTAGCATGACGTACTGCTAGCTAGTGGAGCTGCATCCATGGTGCACAACAGCAGATTTGTCTTTTGTCCTCTCCTAATGTCTCAATTCCTGCGCTGCTCCTGCTACGATGTTGGTTCCATCGGGAGTCTCAATCTGGCTTAACGGAATCACAACTGAAGTCTGAAGTACACATGGCCTTACATGAAATATCTCATGTCAATCTATACTGCAGCGCAGATGAATCCTACGAGTGTACACATGACCTTTATGCTTTGTGTTTTGATAATTTAGCAACTGATCTATTCTGTTGTACACAGATTTATTATGCCTAGAAATGTCCCAACTCTCTAGCACTAATTTCCGAACGGGGGAAATTTACTCCCTTCTGTTCCTAGAATAATTTCTTGAGTTAACTATATATACTTGCTATGTTTTAGATTTTTTTTGCGGCCAAACGATTTAGATTTCGAATATCTGTGACATAATTACTACAAGTAGACCACTCAGTCCAGGATTCCAAGATCGTGGAAAGTTTTCGGCCAGCCAATATTTTTTTCTGCCTGAATACTAATGGTTGATATATAGAGGGAATGAACAAAGCATTCACGATAAAAGCATAGCTTGGTACCTATGCTAAAGATTGTTCATGGGTCACCCGCCAAAAAAAGATTCTTTACGCGTGTAATATCAATGTAGGGAATACTATGAAACAACTCCAAGCATATGCACACCCAGTTGTAACCTATTATTTTGTAAGAAATGGAATGACACATCTCCAATGAGGGCAAAATCCATAAAATATAATGCATAGTTCTTAGTTGCAGGATGAACTATTCATGCAAACGTAATAAACATTATGTAGTTACAATATTCACATATGATTCTAACTACTATTATTCACTATGTAAATGTTGGCCCTATATATTGTCACTATGAATTCCCGCAGCAACGCGCGGGGTATCATCTAGTTTTTTAGGGATACGTGCATGTATATGAGTTTTATGTGCTAATGGAAGCAATATAAGAGAATACGTCTAGAGCATATCTGCTTTTTGGCATGAAAGAGACACTGAGTGCAGAACGATTATATTCTTCCTCTACCATACAAAAAGCAAACATTTTATTTTTAAGCTACATTTTAAGACTTTGAAAAGCAAACTGGTATATATATCTTGAATTTACGACATTTTATTTTTAAGCTACATTTTAAGACATTTTTTTAATTCCTTGCGAGAATACCTTTCAAACAACATCAAATTTGGATTCATTTCAAAGTCATTGAATTTCTACTATTTCAGTTTCACATTATATATACTAGTTGAATTTCAATTTAATATTTCAATCCCACATTATTTGAAATGCATATAGTACTTAATCTGGTTTTGAAATTAAAATGGATGATGTCCAATAAAATTAATTTTAATTTTAATTTGAGTCTCTCATTATATATAACCATTGCATTTAAATTTCATATTTCAATCTCACATTTATTCAAATGGATGGTATATATTCTATCTGGTGTGATGCGATGTGATATGAAAATTCAGTTTCATAATTCAGTCTCGCATTAATTAAAATATGTGGCAGATGAAATGGACACGATCTTTAATATTTCATTCCAACATTATACATATACGGTTGCACTGCAATTTCATAATTCGACCTCACGTTAATTGAAATGGATGTGATACTGAAACTGGTCTATAAATTGAAATGGATGTAGTCTACAAATTTAAATTTCAATTCCATGTTCCAGTTTTAGATTATATATAACAGTTGCATTTTAATTTCATATTTCAATCTCACATTAATTGAAATTGATGTGATATTGAATGGTCTGGAAATTGAAATGGATGCGGTCTGGAAATTTCAATTTCAAGTTTCAATCCCACATTATATTTACCAGTTGCATTTTAATTTCATATCTTAGTGTCACATAAATTGAAATTGAAGCGGTACTGAAACTGGTCTAAAAATTGAAATACAACCGGTAAAGAAATTTATATGCTAACCAAGTGATATGGTAGTGATGCGTATGGTATTGAAATGCATCTCGTAACAGCGTGATCCGGTATTAAAATGCATCTGGTAACAAAGCGATTTTGTAATTGAAATGCATCTAGTAACAAAGTGATTTTATAGTTGAAATGCATCTGGTAGCAATGTTAGAGAAACATATGACATAAGTTATCTATGGAATTCATTTCAATTTCAATCAATGGAAGAAAAGGTTAGATTTTATTGAACCCACTTCAATTCCAATAAATTTTGTGAAACAAAAATTTAAGTGAGCTTGAAAATATTCAATATTGATATAGTTTGAAAGATCTTGTCATCAGGATTCCAAATATATATAAAAAATCAAAAACTGATTTCTGGTTTAAAAGATATGGATTATAAGAAAAACACTACGATAATTAATCAAGTATTTTCATGGGAGATGGGATGAAGAGTGGCACAATAATGCATGCATGTTGCGTCATTTACTCTGCCTCAAAATAGGTGATGGGACCCAATGATGTGACTTAAATATGTTATATGGTGTGAGCTATAAATAGAATACAACATGCAGATGATTCTAAAATTCAGGGATCTTGATACGAATGAAAGGTAGATGTTTGTCCTGTACATAAATGCTCCACTAGAAATGACTTTGGCTATGCTTGGGTCGCTAGCCTTACTTTCTAATGGACACATCGCTAGGTTAGGTGTGGGTCGCTAGTATGGCTGCAAGAAAAGCTCGAGGCTCTTGAGCCGCTCGAGATCAATCGAAAAGAAATGAGCTGAGTTTTAATACTTTATGTTGCTCGACTGAGAAACGAACTGATTTTGAGCCAATAGGGCCGCACTCGATTTTAGCTTGATAGCTCGACATACTATCATTATGTTAAATGATCATGTCGTATATTAACTAGAAATGATTTTTTTACCATATATGTTGTCCACGATGTCTCCGTTTTATTACCAACAAACATGAAAGCTTAGTTAAGTGCATAGAAGAGTTAGGCCTAATTATAGTACTAGCTTGAAGAAGCACGGTGCACGCCACGCTCGTGACCAATTTCATGTGTATTTTATCAAAATAAGAAAGAAAACAACACATATTTTTATTTTTTATTATTTCTTTTGGATTACTGTTCACGTGAGTGTATAGTGCTGGTGTATTGTTTTTGTTGTTCCGGTTTATTGAGGTGTATTGTTCTGGGTTACAATTCAGATATTGTTTCGGTTTATGATTTGGGTGGGGTATTGTTTTTGGTTTATTCTCGTATTGTTTCGTTTTCATTGGTTTTACTGTACCAGGTCGAGGGAGGAGGAATCCCAGTTTTTTATGATTTTTTAATATTTCTTCTGAATTATTTTTACGTGAATGCATAGTGATGTTTTATTCTTTCTCAGTTGTTCCTGTTTATTCGGGTGTATTGTTCTGGTTGAAAATTTGATTACTGTTTCGGTTTTTATGGTTCGTGTGGGTGTAACATCCCGATTCTCGGAATGTTTATATACTTCTACAAAAAGTAGAATAAAAAATATTCGTTTGTCTTATTTGTTAACAAAGCTTAATTGAGATTTTTTATAAATCAAATTTGAGTTTATTCTTCTCTTTTTGCCGAGTCTTATTTCTCTTGTCTTTGACATATTAAATTATGTGCATCAAGTATTTTTCTTCCGTTCTAGATCATTTTCTCTCTCTCTCTCTCTCTTATTTTTTTCCTCTTAACGTTCTTTCCGTGGGCTTGATCGAGCTGGCCTATCTCTTCCAACCAGCGAGCCCTTCCTCTCCATATGTACGCTCACATGTATACTTACGGGAAGAGGAAACCTCAACAGCCATAGGAAAACTCTTTTTATTCTTAATTTCGTTTAATTGCCACCTTTCCAAATCTGAAGAGACGTAGCCCATCACCCAGCGCCCCAACAGTTCTTCTTCCTCCATCCACGCATGCACCCACATAGAAAGAACAACGTTCAGCCACTTACAGAGAAGATTAAACGTACAGCCATCAAGGAACCTCCTAATCTGATCCTCTTAACTCTCAACCGTTTCCAAATCCATGAGTATATATATATATATGTGTGTGTGCCTCGACCTCCTCTTTCATTCCTATCACTTCTCATCCATGTTGCCTTCCCCTTCGGTCCAAGACCTCTCTCTGAAATTCTCAAGCTCCATGGACGACCGTGCTGAACTCGGTGACTCAGGCCGTCTCCATCCGAACCCATGCGCCCGAGGATTCTCCTGCATACCATAAATCCATTCAGGGAAGAAAGAACACGTTTCGTTAACTGCACGCGAAGAATTCCGCATGTCCGTTTACACTGTTCATCGAGTTCGTCGCATCGATTCATCGTCCATTTACTTGTTTACTCAACCACGTTCAACGTATCTACTAGACACCGAGATTCATCCTAATTCTATTGTTGATCGCGCCGATGCGTGAACGGATGCAATCCGATGGCATCATCATGTACTCATCATTTTTGCTAGTCATTGACCTTGATCTCAATAGATGAAACGTTCTAAGTGGTTATGGGAACCCGCTGGTTGTTTTAGATTTTTGTTGTCTATATAATAGAGGATTATATTTTTTAATCATTTTGTAGGCGTTAGTTTAGTTCAAATGGGAATTGAACTACATGCATGTTTTCGTACACTGTTTATTTCAAACGTGTTATGTATGCCTAGGTGTCATTGTGATTTTTCTAGTCAATCCTAGGAGTTAGATATGATTTGTTTTTCATGCTTTAGTAACCCCGTGGTGGAGTTAGATCGCTAGTTCCATAAATCAGTTTTTATTATAGATTTTATATAGTCGTTCTTGTTAAATAAAACCATATATTTTGATATGGTTTTGTATGATTTCATGTAGATAATTTCATGAATTGTCTAGTAGTGTGACACGACTTTGTATTAGATCTTGTGAATTATTTTTATGATCGGTGAACATTTATGTTAGTATTATATTTTCATATGTTTGTGATATGCATGAAGGTCGCTCCTAAATATTTCATAATGCCAGGAATGCATGCTAATCATTTTTATGAGAGTATTATTCTTACGAGAGTGTCATGTGATTTATTTCTTTTTTTAGGTTTGTTTAAATTGTCATATATAGTCATGTATGTAGTGTCTTGTTGATATTATTTTTCTTTGGTGTGACATGTGGTCATATAATATGTGCATGTACAAGTTTGTGTGAATTGTTACCATATTCAGGTTTATGTAGGATTATTCTAGGCTTGGCTGGATTTATTTAATTGTCAAATACTTCATGTTTTATTTAGTTTCACTTTTATCTAGCATGAAGATATATTAGGTATATTTTATATTTTCTCATCATCCTTGTTGCTTGCGTATTTGTTGTTTTGAAATCATGCCATGCCTATGATGGTTGTGTAACAATCTAATTGTGGTTTAGGTCCTTATAATTGTTGTCATGAATTAGTATGGTACTTTAGAACATAGTCATGTGTGTGATGAATTGTTTGTTGTAGTCCTACTATTAATAGTTGGATTATTTGTTGATCATGGTTAAAGAATATTTTCTTACATTCCCAAATTGCATGAGATGACACGTATTTTGTGATATTTTAGTATAACTTTTTGTGCAAGTTGTTATTCATGTTTGTAGATCTCTATTATCCAAGATTACATGGTTGGATGCTTTTATGCCGTGGTTACATTGGTGTTCCTATATATAATTTATTCTTGTGGCATAGAACTTAGTATTTTACATCTTGATAATTATTCGATATGTTTTGTTTACCTAGGATGATACCATGCCATGTTAGATCTTGCTCAAATGTTGAATGCATGTTTTTATTGTATGCTTTTCATGTGTTATAACAATGCTAGTATGTACGATATGATGGCGTATAGGGGTAGCTTATGCATGTTAGTTGATACGTGCTTGTTGTTAATGACCTCACATATTTTTAATAAGTAGAGTTCGTTTTTGGTTTTTCAATACTATGCCACGTTGTCTTGATTGTATAACTATATATATATATATATATATTGCATAGCGTGTGCGTATCAATAATTCAGGTCATAGACTACTCCTAGTTGTTTATCTTGTGTCGTTGCAAGTGTAAGTTCTACTAGATAGAAAATGCATGTTGTGTTTGTTATTTATCCGATGATATTTCATTGCTTGATATCATTGGTGCCATGGCATAGATGTTTATTTGCCTACATATGTTGTATGCTTCCTCCGTTGTGCTTATGTGTCACATATCATGACAGTGCAGTGTCATGATACCTTGTTTGATATTTAAGTTAGTCGTCTATCAATTAATGTATATATAGTCATGACTTAGATTGTGTTGGTTCCATAGCGTGTACCTCGTGCCATGACTATCTCTCTAATTAGCATTGTATTTTGTTTATCTAACTATTTCATTTGTGGTACCTAAGCTTAGACATCATGTCGTGATGGTAACCTTTGATGTTTTATTATGTTCCATGTGCTATAGTTGAGTACTTATGACCATGTGCTTCTTATAGATGGTTGCCTTTTTCTAATGCTAGCATTAAGAGTGTTGGATACATTTACCATAGTTCATCACATGCTACTGTCAATTCATCTTTCATGATAATAGTGTTGTGTTTTGATCATACGCTTAGTGTGCATAGTTTACTCTCACTAGTGCAGAATCGGCCTATAGTCACGGGTCGTAAGGGCCTTTAGTGCCGGTTCGAGAACTGACACTAAAGGGTGGGGACTAAAGCCTACCCCCTTTAGTCCCGATTCAACAAGGCCCGGCATCAAAGGCCCACCACATGGCATCCGCCAGCGTCGTGGGCTAGGGGACCTTTAGTCCCGGTTGGTAACACCAATCGGGACTAAAAATATTTAGTTTTTTATTTTTGTTTTATTTTTCCTTTTAATTTTTAGGGGTTTATGAATTAATTATGGTTTAATTTTCCTTTTAATTTTGTGTTTTCCATTTAATTAATTTTCATTTCAAACATATATTACGTTACTACATACTGTACGCACGTTGTGCATATATATATATATATATATATATATATATATATATATATATATATATATGATCGGTTCTACAATTTGAGGATCATTACATATATATGCACATGCATTACTTGTTCTTGATCTTGTAATGGTATTCTCCTTTGGGATCTATGACCTGATCGATCAGAAATCTAGCTAATTCCTCTTGAATTGCTCGTATCCGAGCCTCTGATAGGAGCTGGACCCGCATATCCGTCAGCTATAAGATGAAGATCAAAATGAATATATTAGTTGTGTGTATATATATTAGCTAGATCATGATAAAAAAATTATGGATAATGTTCTGGCAAACGTACCCAAAGATTTTTTTCGTTTCTGCTCCTTTCAGACGTGATCATGTAAATATTCTCGTAAATGTAGTATGCGTATAAACTAGTCACCTGCTCCTGCCTCATGCACTTTACGACAATAAAATTCAATCAAGTAATAATTAATCAAGCATGATAATGGTATGGAAACTAGAATTAAAAAGATGCACGGACGTAGCTAGCTAGCTAGTAGTACTTAATTACCTTGGGTCGCACCCATTTCAGTTGTTGTCCCCAGTCGCCTGGGACCTGTTTGATGAACTTGGTCCAAGCCCTGTCCACGGGCAAAGTAAATGAATCAATGAGTTATTAATTAGTTGATATCAGGAAATGAAGTAATTAAAGAGGCTGACATAGTGCGATAATGATTGAAATTACCTCTCAAGCAGCCCCCTCACGATTGCGTATTCGGATGGATCCTTAAATAGCGAGTCGAATACTTCAAATTTTCCCTTGTCAGCTTCAATGATTAACAAGATCCAATGATAACTGCATAACTCATCAACAATACTTATTAACATCTAGTAAGAAAAAATAGAATTTATAGTACAAGATATATATAGTAACACTCACCCGAAGTTGTAAGGAAGTAGTATTTTTCTGGTTGGCTGTTTAGATGCTTCAAAAAATCTAGCATGACTTTCTCTGTGTTTTTTCTCGAATATGCATTTTCTCATATCTTTTCATTAATCGTATTTGGGTCAATGAACCCAATGCCATAGTGTCCAGCTTGTTTCATTTCATACATCTTCATTCCGCATAATACCACAGAAACGAATATAGTGAGGATAATTATAGGTAATGAACGAGAGCAAAGCTAGCTAGAGACTTAAATTATAGAAAGAAATCACTTACAGACAATAGCAACTGACTAAAGATTTGTTGAGTGCATCTTGATTGAATAACTGGAATAATTCCGAATAATGAATCCACAGATTTTTTTTATGGAAGTAATGCCTCCTTTGACTCTCACCATGAGGAACTCTTGATTGGTATCTGTTGTTATTTGCATGTACCACGTATGCAAATGTTGGAAATATGCCCTAGAGGCAATATATAAGGTGTTTATTATTATATTTCCTTGTTCATGATAATCGTTTATTATCCATGCTATAACTGTAGTGATCGGAAACACATTGCATGTGTGGATAAATAGACAAACACTATGTCCCTAGTATGCCTCTAGTGAACTAGCTCGTGGATCAAAGATGGTCAGGGTTTCCTAGCCATTGACATGTGATGTCATTTGATAACGGGATCACATCATTAGGAGACTGATGTGATGGACAAGACCCAAACTACAAACGTAGCATATGATCGTGTCAGTTTATTGCTACTGTTTTCTGCATGTCAAAGTATATGTTTCTATGACCATGAGATCATGCAACTCACGGATATCGGAGGAGTGCCTTGTGTGTATCAAATGTCGCAACGTAACTGGGTGACTATACAGATGCTCTACAGGTATCTCCGATGGTGTCTGTTGAGTTGGCATGGATCGAGACTGGGATTTGTTACTCCGTGTGACGGAGAGGTATCTTGGGGCCTACTCGGTAATGCAACATCACAATAAGCCTTGCAAGCAATGTGACTAATTGTTAGTTGCGGGATCTTGCATTACGGAACGAGTAAAGAGACTTGCCGGTAACGAGATTGAACTAGGTATAGAGATACCGACGATCGAATCTCGGGCAAGTAACATGAATATACGGGATTGAACAAAGGGAACGTTATACGGGATTAACTGAATCCTTGACATAGAGGTTCAACCGATAAGATCTTCGTAGAATATGTAGGAACCAATGTGGACGTCCAGGTCCCGCCATTGGTTATTGGCCGTAGAGGTGTCTCGGTCATGTCTACATAGTTCTCGAACCCGCAGGGTCTGCACACTTAAGGTTCGGTGACGTTTCGGTAGTATAGAGTTATGTATGCTGATGACCGAAGGTTGTTCGGAGTCCCGGATGAGATCCCGGACGTCACGAGGAGCTCCGGAATGGTCCGGAGGTAAAGATTCATATATAGGATGTCCCAGTTTGGTCGCCGGAAAAGTTTCGGGCTCATCGGTAGTGTACCGGGAGTATCGGTAGTGTACCGGGAGTGCCGGTAGTGTACCGGGGGACCTCCGGGAGGGGTATTTCGACCCCAAGAGGTCCATGGGCTGTGGGATAATAATAACCAGCCCTTTGTGGGCTGGGAAAACAGCCACAAAGGCCCATGGCGCAGGAGAGAAAGTCCTAAAGCAAAAAGTGGAAAATCAGCCAATAGGAGGCAATCCTACTCCAACTAGGATTGGAGGTGAAGTAGGATTGCTCCCACCTCCTATTTCGGCCGACCCAAAGGCCTTGGCTGCCTCTCCTCTCCTCTCCTCTTATATATACTAGTGGATTGGGTGGTTTTTGGACAGAATTTCCGGCCACGTGCTACCCGTTCCACCGGTGCATAGTTTCTCCTCTAGATCGTAGTTCGGCAGTGCTTAGGCGAAGCCCTGCCGGAATTGCTCCACCACCATCACCGGAGCGCCGGCACGCTGCCGGTGAACTCTCTCTCCTCTCCACCCCTCTTGCTGGATCAAGACGGTGGAGATCGTCATCAAGCTGCACGTGTGCTGAACGCGGAGGTGCCGTCCGTTCGGTACAAGATCGAAAGGATCGTGATCAAGGCCACGAGACGTTCGTGATTGGATCGTGGGATGGATCGTGGGACGGTTCGTGATTGGTTCGCGGGACGGTTCGTGATTGGATCGCGGGACCCTCGGCGATTTGGATCGCGAAGAAGTTCGACTACACCAACCGCGTTTCTTAACGCTTCCCGCTTAGCGATCTACAAGGGTACGTAGATCCACTCTCCCTCTCGTAGATGCTCATCACCATGGATAGGTTTGCGTGTGCGTAGGAAATTTTTTGTTTCCCATGCAACGTTCCCCAACTGTGGCATCATGAGCTAGGTTGACGGTTCGATGAGATCTCGAGTAGAACACAAAAGGTTTGTGGGCGTTGATGCTTAGATTGCTTCCTCCCTTGGTCGGATTTTGGTTCAGCGGCATTGTGAGATGAAGCGGCCCGGACCAACATTACTCGTACGCTTACGAGAGACCGGTTCCCTCGACGCAACTTGTTGCTTAGATGGCTTGCGGGTGACAGTTTCTCTCACTTTAGTTGGATCGGATCCGACAAAGGCGGTCCTTGAGAAGGTTGAAAAGCAATCTATGTATCACCGTTGTGGTTTATGCGTAGGTGAGAATCGTTCTTGCTAGATACCCGTAGCAGCCACGTAAAACATGCAACAACAATTAGAGGACGTCTAACTTGTTTTTGCAGGGTATGTTGTGATATGATATGGCCAATTACATGATGAGATATATGTGATGTATGAGATGATCATGTGATGTATAGATTATCACGACTTGCATGTCGGTGATTACGGCAACCGGCAGGAGCCATAGGGTTGTCTTTAATTATTGTATGACCTGCGTGTCAATCATTAAGCGCTATGTAATGCTTTACTTTATCGCTACGGTAGCAATAGTAGTAGAAGCATGCAGGGCGTGACAAACCCGATGGCGACACGTTGATGGAGATCAAGATGATGGAGATCATGGTGTCATGCCGGTGACGATGGAGATCATGCCGGTGTTTCGAAGATGGAGATCTTAAACACAAGTTGATAGCCATATCATGTCACTTATGAATTGCATGAGATGTTAATCCTTTTATGCACCTTGTTTTGCTTAGTACGACGGTAGCATTATAAGGTGATCCCTCACTTAAATTTCAAAATGAACTGTGTTCTCCCCGAGTGTGCGCCGTTGCGAAAGTTCGTCGTGTCGAGACACCACGTGATGATCGGGTGTGATAGACTCTACGTTCACATACAACGAGTGCAAGCCAGATTTGCACATGGAGAACACTCGGGTTAAACTTGACGAGCCTAGCATGTACAGACATGGCCTCGGAACACAAGAGACCGAAAGGTCGAACATGAGTCATATAGTAGATATGATCAACATAATGATGTTCACCATTGAAGCCACCTTAACTCACGTGATGATCGGACTTGAGTTGGTGAATTTGGATCATGTGATACTCAGATGACCCGAGGGATGTCAATTTGAGTGGGAGCTTTAGTAATTTGATTAACTAAACTCATTATCTTGAACAATAGTCTAAGTAACCTTTGCATATTTATGTTGTAGATCAATGGCTCGCGCAGTAGCACCCCTGAATTTTAATGCGTTCCTAGAGAAAGCTAAATTGAAAGATGATGGAAGTAACTTTGTTGACTAGGCCCGTAATCTGAGGATTATCCGCACGGCTTCCCAGAAGTCATATGTCCTTGATGCACCGCTTGGTGACCAGCCAGAAGACATGACCTCCGAAGACGTTAAGAACGCTTGGGAGGCTCGTGCTGGAGACTACTCAATAGTTCAGTGTGCAATATTGTATGGCTTAGAACCGGGACTTCAAAGACGTTTTGAACGTCATGGAGCATATGAGATGTTCCAGGAGTTGAAGTTTATCTTTCAAAAGAATGCCCGGATTGAGAGGTATGAGACCTCCGATAAATTCTATGCTTGCAAGATGGAGGAGAACGGGTCTATTAGTGAGCACATCCTCAGAATGTCTGGGTACTCAAACCGTCTAGCGGAGTTGGGAATTACCCTTCCGCCGGAGGCGATCACTGATAGAGTTCTTCAATCGCTGCCACCTAGTTACAAGAGCTTTGTGATGAACTATAACATGCACAGGATGAACAAGTCAGTCGCCGAGCTGTTTGCGATGCTGAAAGTCGCTGAGTCTGAAATCCAGAAAGAACATCAAGTGTTGATGGTCAATAAAACCACTAGTTTCAAGAAAAAGGGCAAAGGCAAAGGCAAGAAGGGCAAAACCAAAAAGGATGGCAAAGCAGTTGCTACTCCTACAAAGAAGCCTAAGCATGGACCTAAGCCAGAAACTGAGTGCTTTCATTGCAAAGGAACTGGTCACTGGAAGCGGAACTGCC
The DNA here is from genome assembly GCA_022496015.1 of Hordeum marinum. NCBI lineage: Eukaryota > Viridiplantae > Streptophyta > Magnoliopsida > Poales > Poaceae > Hordeum > Hordeum marinum. The sequence goes on along the minus strand of JAAAWK010001152.1, from coordinate 475,929 downwards.
CCAAGTACCTGGCTGGCAAGAAGGCGGCCAACGACAAACAAGTTATATATGATATACATGTTATTGATGTGTACCTTACTAGTTCTCGTAGTAGTGCCTGGGTATTTGATACCGGTTCGGTTGCTCACATTTGCAACTCAAAACAGGAACTACAGAATAAACGAAGACTGGCAAAGGACGAAGTGACGATGCGCGTGGGAAATGGTTCCAAGGTTGATGTGATCGCCGTCGGCACGCTCTCTCTTCGATTACCATCAGGATTAGTGATGAACCTAAATAATTGTTATTTAGTGCCTGCGTTAAGCATGAACATTATATCTGGATCTTGTTTATTGCGAGACGGTTACTCATTTAAATCAGAGAATAAAGGTTGTTCTATTTATATGAGTAATATCTTTTATGGTCATGCACCCAATGTTAGGGGTTTATTCATATTGAATCTTGATAGTGATGACACACATGTTCATAACATTGATGCCAAAAGATGTAGAGTAGTTAATGATAGTACCACTTTCTTGTGGCACTCCCGTTTAGGTCATATTGGTGTAAAACGCATGAGGAAGCTCCATGCTGATGGACTTTTGGAGTCACTTGATTTTGAATCACTTGACTCATGTGAACCATGCCTTATGGGCAAGATGACCAAAACGCCGTTCTCTGGAACAATGGAACGGGCGAGTGACTTATTGGAAATCATACATACTGATGTGTGCGGTCCAATGAATGTCGAAGCGCGCGGTGGTTATCGTTATTTTCTCACCTTCACTGATGACTTGAGTAGATATGGGTATATTTACTTGATGAAGCACAAGTCTGAAACATTTGAAAAGTTCAAGCAATTTCAGAGTGAAGTTGAGAATCATCGTAACAAGAAGATTAAATTTCTTCGATCTGATCGAGGAGGTGAATATCTGAGTTATGAGTTTGGCAATCACTTAAGACAATGTGGAATTGTTTCACAGTTGACACCGCCCGGAACACCACAGCGTAATGGTGTGTCTGAACGTCGTAATTGGACCTTATTGGATATGGTGCGTTCTATGATGTCTCTTGCCGATTTGCCACTATCGTTTTGGGGTTATGCATTAGAGACAGCTGCATTCACTTTAAATAGGGCACCATCAAAATCCGTTGAGACGACGCCATATGAATTGTGGTTTGGCAAAAAGCCGAAGTTGTCGTTTCTTAAAGTTTGGGGATGTTATGCTTATGTCAAAAAGCTTCAGCCTGAAAAGCTGGAACCCAAAGCGGAAAAGTGCGTCTTCATAGGATACCCGAAAGAGACAGTCGGGTATACCTTCTATCTCAGATCCGAGGGCAAAGTGTTTGTTGCTAAGAACGGAACATTTCTTGAGAGAGAGTTTCTCTCGAAAGAATTGAGTGGGAGGAAAATAGAGCTTGATGAGGTTATTGAACCTTTACTTCAACCAGAGAGTAGCGCAGCACAGAAAGATGTTTCTCTAGAACCTACAACGGTAGAAGAGGAAGTTAATGATGATGATCATGAAGCTCCGGATCAAGCTGCTATTGAACCTCGTAGGTCGACAAGGACGCGTACTACTCCCGAGTGGTACGGCAACCCTGTCTTAGAGGTCATGTTGTTGGACAACAATGAACCTACGAGCTATGGAGGAGCAGTGATGGGACCGGATTCCGAGAAATGGTTAGAGGCCATGAAATCTGAGATGGGATCCATGTATGAAAACAAAGTATGGACTTTGGAAGTACTACCTGAAGGGCGAAAGGCCATTCAGAACAAATGGATCTATAAGAAGAAGACGGACGCGGACGGTAATGTCACCGTCTATAAAGCTCGACTTGTGGCAAAGGGTTTTCACAAGTTCAAGGAGTTGACTACGATGAGACTTTCTCACCCGTAGCGATGCTTAAGTCTGTCAGAATCATGTTGGCAATAGCTGCTTATTTCGACTATGAAATTTGGCAGATGGACGTCAAAACGGCGTTCCTCAACGGTTTCCTTGAGGAAGAGTTGTATATGATGCAACCCGAAGGTTTTGTCGATCCAGAGAATGCTGACAAAGTTTGCAAACTCCAGCGATCCATTTATGGACTGGTGCAAGCATCTCAGAGTTGGAATAAACGCTTTGATGAGGTGATCAAAGCGTTTGGGTTTATACAAGTTTATGGAGAAGCTTGTATTTACAAGAAAGTGAGTGGGAGCTCTGTAGCGTTTCTAGTGTTATATGTGGATGACATATTGCTGATCGGAAACGATATAGAAATGCTGGAAAGCGTGAAGGAATATTTGAATAAGAGTTTTTCAATGAAGGACCTAGGAGAAGCTGCTTTCATATTAGGCATTAAGATCTATAGAGATTGGTCGAGACGCTTAATAGCACTTTCACAGAGCACATACCTTGATAAAGTTTTGAAGAACTTCAAAATGGAACAGGCCAAGAAGGGGTTCTTGCCTGTGTTACAAGGTGTGAAGTTGAGTAAGACTCAATGCCCAGTGACTGCAGAAGATAAAGAAAAGATGAGCGTCATCCCCTATGCTTCAGCCATAGGCTCTATCATGTATGCAATGCTGTGCACAAGACCCGATGTCAGCCTTGCCATAAGTATGGCTGGAAGATTTCAAAGTGATCATGGAATGGAGCACTGGCAAGTGGTCAAGAATATCCTTAAGTACCTTAACAGGACTAAGGACATGTTTCTCATTTATGGAGGTGATGAAGAGCTCGTCGTAAAGGGTTACGTCGATGCAAGCTTCGACACTGATCCGGACGATTCTAAATCGCAAACCGGATACGTATTTATTCTTAACGGGGGAGCGATAAGCTGGTGCAGTTCCAAGCAAAGCGTGGTAGCTGATTCTACATGCGAAGCGGAGTACATCGCAGCCTCGGAGGCAGCGAAGGAAGGTGTCTGGATGAAGCAGTTCATGACAGATCTTGGAGTAGTGCCTAGTGCACTGAATCCAATAAATCTGTTCTGTGACAACACTGGTGCCATTGCTCTAGCCAAGGAACCAAGGTTTCACAAGAGGGCCAGACACATAAAGCGACGCTTCAACTCCATCCGGTTCTACATCGAGGAGAAGGACATAAATATTTGCAAAGTGCACACGGATCTGAATGTTGCAGACCCGTTGACTAAACCTCTTCCAAGGGCTAAACATGATCAACACCAGAACTGTATGGGTGTTCGATTCAGTACCATGTAAATCACATAGTGATGTGAACTAGATTATTGACTCTAGTGCAAGTGGTAGACTGTTGGAAATATGCCCTAGAGGCAATATATAAAGTGTTTATTATTATATTTCCTTGTTCATGATAATCGTTTATTATCCATGCTATAACTGTAGTGATCGGAAACACATTGCATGTGTGGATAAATAGACAAACACTATGTCCCTAGTATGCCTCTAGTGAACTAGCTCATGGATCAAAGATGGTCAGGGTTTCCAAGACATTGACATGTGATGTCATTTGATAACGGGATCACATCATTAGGAGACTGATGTGATGGACAAGACCCAAACTACAAACGTAGCATATGATCGTGTCAGTTTATTGCTACTGTTTTCTGCATGTCAAAGTATATGTTCCTATGACCATGAGATCATGCAACTCACGGATATCGGAGGAGTGCTTTGTGTGTATCAAACATCGCAACGTAACTGGGTGACTATAAAGGTGCTCTACAGGTATCTCCGATGGTGTCTGTTGAGTTGGCATGGATCGAGGCTGGGATTTGTTACTCCGTGTGACGGAGAGGTATCTTGGGGCCCACTCGGTAATGCAACATCACAATAAGCCTTGCAAGCAACGTGACTAATTGTTAGTTGCGGGATCTTGCATTACGGAATGAGTAAAGAGACTTGCCGGTAACGATATTGAACTAGGTATAGAGATACCGACGATCGAATCTCGGGCAAGTAACATGCCGAAGAACAAAGGGAACGTTATACGGGATTAACTGAATCCTTGACATAGAGGTTCAACCGATAAGATCTTCGTAGAATATGTAGGAACCAATGTGGACGTCCAGGTCCCTCCATTGGTTATTGGCCGTAGAGGTGTCTCGGTCATGTCTACATAGTTCTCGAACCCGCAGGGTCTGCACACTTAAGGTTCGGTGACGTTTCGGTAGTATAGAGTTATGTATGGTGGTGACCGAAGGTTGTTCGGAGTCCCGGATGAGATCCCGGACGTCACGAGGAGCTCCGGAATGGTCCGGAGGTAAAGATTCATATATAGGATGTCCCAGTTTGGTCGCCGGAAAAGTTTCGGGCTCATCGGTAGTGTACCGGGAGTATCGGTAGTGTACCGGGAGTGCCGGTAGTGTACCGGGGGACCTCCGGGAGGGGTATTTCGACCCCAAGAGGTCCATGGGCTGTGGGATAATAATAACCAGCCCTTTGTGGGCTGGGAAAACAGCCACAAAGGCCCATGGCGCAGGAGAGAAAGTCCTAAAGACAAAAGTGGAAAATCAGCCAATAGGAGGCAATCCTACTCCAACTAGGATTGGAGGTGAAGTAGGATTGCTCCCACCTCCTATTTCGGCCGACCCAAAGGCCTTGGCTGCCTCTCCTCTCCTCTCCTCTTATATATACTAGTGGATTGGGTGGTTTTTGGACAGAATTTCCGGCCACGTGCTACCCGTTCCACCGGTGCATAGTTTCTCCTCTAGATCGTAGTTCCGCAGTGCTTAGGCGAAGCCCTGTCGGAATTGCTCCACCACCATCACCGGAGCGCCGTCACGCTGCCGGTGAACTCTCTCTCCTCTCCACCCCTCTTGCTGGATCAAGACGGTGGAGATCGTCATCAAGCTGCACGTGTGCTGAACGCGGAGGTGTCGTCCGTTCGGTACTAGATCGAAAGGATCGTGATCAAGGCCACGAGACGTTCGTGATTGGATCGTGGGATGGATCATGACGAGATCGTGGGACGGTTCGTGATTGGTTCGCAGGACGGTTCGTGATTGGATCGTGGGATGCTCGGCGATTTGGATCGCGAAGAAGTTCGACTACACCAACCGCGTTTCTTAACGCTTCCCGCTTAGCGATCTACAAGGGTACGTAGATCCACTCTCGCTCTCGTAGATGCTCATCACCATGGATAGGTTTGCGTGTGCGTAGGAAAATTTTTGTTTCCCATGCAATGTTCCCCAACAGCAAATTGTACAATCTTGTTGATAGAAGCTGGACATCTTCAGGCTTGACCAGAGGTTTGCCGCGGGCATATTGATATTTTATTTCTGACTCTTTTAGCCCAGGGATTTCCTCAAGGCCTAGGAGTTGTTCCACACTGACACCGGCCTCTTTAGCCATCCTAATATGATCTTCGGTTACTCCTGGCCGACCGGCGGTACTCACAGGTGTTTGTACAATGAGCGGGGGCATCGATTGCATTGCCTGTTCTCCCAGCTGGGGGATAGTTTTCCCTCTTTTATGCCAACTCCTTGGCTCGAGCTCGAGCTCGACTCCTTTTGTCTTGCAAGATATGACTTCTTGATAGACCACACATAGTCGTTGTCCTTCTGATTGACAGTCGGTCGAGCCATATCAATGAAGTATTGTGAGACATGCTCAGGTACTTTCTCCTTTGGCGGCTGGGGCGGTTTTGGTCCAAAATGGGCCTTCACTTTGGCATCCACTGCGCTCTCGAGTTCCTCCTCGGCCAGGTGGTAACGCAACTTCGGAAGATGCTTGAGGCTTGGATCATATTTGAATTTCTTGCCTGTTGTATCGCTAGTCGTCGTAGCTGCGGCCTCTCTCTTCCGTTGTTGATTAGTTGACGGAGCACGCTGATGCCATGCCGGACTTGGAGGAGGAGTCGGCTAATGCGGTGCCGAACTTGGAGGAGGAGGAGTTGGCTCATGCCGTGCCGAACTTGGAGGAGGAGGAGGAGGAGTCGGCTGACACGATGCCGGACTTGGAGGAGGAGGAGGAGGAGGAGTTGACTGACTCGGCGGCGGATTTGGAGGAGGAGGAGTCGGTGGCCTTGGAAAGACGATGCAATCCTTTTTCCATAGAATGATACGATGTATGGCCTCTCCCAGTGTTCTCTCCTCGTCACCTCCAAGAATGTCAAGCTGTAGCTCGTGATATGCTGACATCACTTCATCAACCCTGACACGAGCATAGCCAGCTGGAATGGGATTGCAATGGAAGGTTGCTTCTGGGGGATTTGCTAAAGCATAGACGTCCGACACCTTCATGGATAAGTTCTTCACTTTCATGTGTAGCTCACAGTTAGTCCTGTCTTTGATATCATCCAAAGGGTAGCTAGCTAGCAGTGAATCGTCATCGATATCAGTCGGGGCGGAACCCATGCTGTTTCTCGGCATAGATGGGATGGTGGTATCTAAAGCTGGATCGATCTGCTCATGCTGCTGCTGAGACGCCCTTTCCTGGTTGAGGGAGTCAATCTACTCCTGCTGCCGCCTGACTCTGGATTCCAACTCCAGGTGCTTTGATTCTAGGCCTTCAAGGCAGAGTGCTTCCTCCTTCTTCTTCCGCTCCTCCTACATCATCTTTCTTGCACGACTTCTGTAGTCGTCGTTCCAACCAGCAAACCCCTCAAACCACGGAACAACGCATTTCCCTCGTGTTCTTCCGGGGTGTTCAGGATTCTTCAGGGCACGTGTAAGCTCGTCGTCCTCTCTGTTGGGCGTGAATACCCCCGTTCGAGCTTGTTCTATTTTCATCAGAATTTCGCATGTCACTTTTATAAGACTTGCCTTCACCATAATAGCCCCTGTCTTTGGGTCAAACTTCCCCCCATGCGCATCAAACCATGTCCTGCACCTCGGGGGCCAGGTCACTGTAACTCGAGTGACCCCTGCACTAATCATATCTTGTTCGGATTGATCCCACTTAGACAGGGCCGTCTGGTAGCCACCTGGCCCTAGAGTATGGTCCCACTGCTTTTTCGCAGCATTAATCTTGTTCTTTCTTGACCGTTCCTTAGCTAGTTTCGATTCCTTAAACTTCACGAAATCATCCCAATGATCTTTTGCCTTCACCAGTGCTCCCTCGAATTTTGGATTCGTCTTGTTTGCTTTGACATACTCAGCCCATGCATTTTTCTTGAAGGTGTTGAATGTGATCGCCATCTTTTTAAGAGCATAGATTCTGACTTTCTGCAGATCTACATCTGTCAAGTTATCTAGTAGTGTGAAATGTGACATCAGCTCGGTCCAAAGCACATCTTTTGCTCTTTCATCGACAAAAGAAACTCCTTCTCGATCTTCCTTTGCTGGCTTTTTGCATTCTTGTGTGGAGATCGGGATTTGGTCCCTTGACAATAACTCCGCATTGATTCTTGAACTTGGTCGCATTTTTCTTAGGTTCAAGCGATTCGCCAGTTGATGTATTGATGGAATCGATGTTGAACTTTACGCGAGGGTCCAACTTTTTGGTCGGGCCTCGAACTACCCTCTCGCTTGTAGAAGATATGCTCGATCTGGAGGCCTAAAATAAGAAAGATCGAGTCGTTAATACATATACAACTCAATTAAGACATGTAATGATCACTGGATGGCTTATATAATAAATATACCTCGCCGTCTTTGTTATTTGAAGAACATTTTCTTCGTCAACATCGTTGTCGAATTCATCTATTCTTTCGTCTTCATCAAACATACAACCCTCACCGGAATTGTTCAGATATTGCGAGATGTCATCATCTTCATGTTCATGCTCTGAACTCGTGGAACATATGATGTTGAACAGAGCATCTTCTTCTTCTCTGTCGGTATTGTCCATAGCTTTTATTTAACTAACCCAAAAGAAAGATAAAACAATTTACTACTCAAATTAGAATGCATGCAATCAATAAGGAAAACTAAATCATAGTACATAATATGCATTATTGAATATAATCTCGAATAAATCGTCTTGAATATTATCGAATATAATCTCGAATACATCTCGAATATTATTACTAATACATCTCGAATATTATTGATTATGTAATATCACTACTATAGATCCAGTTCACGTCTCGCGCGGCAGGCGGTGGACATCCAAAGAAAAGGAACTATGATAGGATCATAGCTCGGGTGAGATCCCTGAAGAACCTGTCAGGTATTGGAGAACCTGACGTCCAACGCATCCATGTAGCGACAGACGTTCTCGTCCTCCTCCCTGACATGGCGACATACCATCTCCGACGGGGCCGACTGCCTTCGCACCGAAAGTGGCCCACGCGAACGCCACCAAAGAAGCTCTGGGTCAACGACAGGACCCGGGTTCCTCACCAAGTTGCGTCCCCTGAAGGTAGCACCTCCCAGTCCCGAACATGGCGCCTCTGAAGCAGGACGTCGTCGCGAACGAGTCGACGACGAGGATGAGGGCAGGCATCGTTGACTCCGAGAAGAAATTCTTACGAAAAAAATTCCCAGGTTATAACTACCCTAATAATATTCCTTTCTCAATAAAAAATTTCAAAAAATTTATCAATTATAATTTCCTATGCAAAATTTTAGTATGCAAATTTTTTATGTAATATGATATACAACATTATATACTTCTAAGAAACATTTTAATAGGTCAGGGACATTATATACTTCTAATTAAGCAAAAAAACTAATTAAGCATACATACTAATTAAACACTAATTATAGAAAAACAACATTATATAAAAAAATCATCTAACATTTATATATCTAAAATTCATCTAACATTTCTATACATCTAATTAACATTCAAAATTCATCTAATTAACATCTAATTAAATTTCATCTAACATTTCTATATATCTAAAATTCATCTAATTAAGCAAAAAAATCCAGAGAAGGTGAGTCAGGGGCTCACAGCGGGGCGACTGCGACGGCGACGGCGATGACACGAGCTCGAGGAGGGGGTGACGCATGACGGGGGCGGCGACGGGGGGCGACACGTCGGGGGCGACGACGGCGTGGGTTGAAAATTAGTAAATGCATGAAAAAGAGCAAATGAAGTTAGAAAGGGTTGAAAATTGATGGCCTACCTTCGAATGGTGCATACTGAATGCACAAAACAGATAAGTACACTATTACTACAAAGATTCCCTTCGGTTTGTCCGGAAACTTGATGGGACTTTCTAGATATATATAAGTCCGAAAACTAACTAGAGAAGCTAGTCACATCCCAAAGTGGGATTTTTGTGTGTAAAACTTTTTCTTCATGTGTGTTCCTTTGCGTCGTAACCATGGACAATCTTCATCGTTTAACTTGATGCTCGGGTCAACATTCACTGTGAAGGGAGCAATTTCATGAAACTTTTCATAATCTTCTGACATGTCTGTCTTGTCCTCCACTTCCACGATGTTTCTTTTCCCTGAAAGAACTATGTGGCGCTTTGGCTCATCGCATGATGTATTTGCTTCCTTATCTTTTCTTTTTCTCGGCTTGGTAGACATGTCCTTCACATAGAAAACCTGCGCCACATCATTGGCTAGGATGAATGGTTCGTCTGCGTATCCAAGATTTTTGAGATCCACTGTTGTCATTCCCTACTGCAGGTCTTCCTTTACCCCGCCTCCTGTCAGATAGACCCATTTGCACCTAAACAAAGGGACCTTCAAACCAAGTCCATAGTTAAGTTCCCATATCTCCTCTATGTAACCACTATATGTGTCCTTTGGCCCATTGTTGTTTGCTGCATCAATGCGGACACCATTATTTTGGTTGGCCCTCTTTTTATCTTGGGTGATCGTGTAAAATGTATTCCCATTTATCTCGTACCCTCTGAAAGTCAATATAGCCGAAGATGGTAACTTGGACAGCAAGTACAGGTCATCTTCAACAGTGTCGTTATGCATGAGACGTGTCTGCAACCAACCGGCGAAAGTCACCGTTTGTTCATGTGTAATCCAGTCGTCAGACTTCTCCGGGTGTTTGGAGCGTAGAATATTCTTGTGTTGCTCGATATACGGAGCCACCAAGGTAGAACTTTGTAGAACTGTGTAGTGTGCTTGCGCCAAAGAATGCCCATCCTAGTGTATTGTGAATTCTTTCCTAGCGTGCCTTTTCCACCCAGTCTGCCCTCATGTCGCGATTTAGGAACACCAATCGACTTAATGTCAGGAATAGAGTCAACACAAAACTCAATGACCTCCTCTGTTTCATGGCCCTTGGAGATGGTTCCTTCTGGCCTAACACGATTATAAACATATTTCTTTAAGACTCCCATGAACCTCTCAAAGGGGAACATATTGTGTAGAAATACAGGACCCAGAATGGCAATCTCAACTAGGTGAACTAGTTCCACTTTCTCACGATTTTTCTCCACTGCGACCCGTCAGCGGGCACTCTCAACTTCCCGTGTTTCTTACAGTCTTCCTTGTGCCATGACATCAACTTGGCATGCTCTTTGTTTTGGAACAAACATTTCAACCGTGGTATTATAGGAGCATACCACATCACCTTGGCAGGAATCTTCTTCCTGGGGCGCTCGCCCTCAACATCACCAGGGTCATCGTGGCCGATCTTATAGCGCAATGCACAGCATACCGAGCATGCATTCAAATCCTCGTACTCCCCATGGTAGAGGATGCAGTCATTATGGCATGCATGTATCTTATCGACCTCTAATCTTAGAGGGAAGACAACCTTCTTTGCTTCGTACGTACTCTCTGGCAATTCGTTGTCCTTTGGTAGCTTCTTCTTTAACATTATCAGCAACTTTTGAAATGCCTTGTCAGATACACCATTCTCTGCCTTCCATTGTAGCAATTCCAGTGTGGTACCCATCTTTTTATTGTCATCTTCGCAATTTGGGTACAACCCTTTTTTCTAATCCTCTAACATGCACTACAACTTCAGCTTCTCCTTTTCACTTGCGCAGTTTCTCTTTGCAGCGGCAATGGCCCGACCAAGATCATCAGCGGGCTCATATGATGCCTCTTCTTCAGCTTCTTCCCACATGTCGGCTCAGCTTCTTCCCCCATTGTTGTACCATCGTATTCATGGAACCCATGGCCAGGATAGTTGTCGCCATCCTCTTCTTCTTCATTCTCTTCCATTAGGACCTCTCTTTCTCCGTGCTTGCTCCAACAGTTATAGCCGGACATGAAACCAGACTCAAACAGGTGGACGTGAATGGTTCTTGAGTTAGAGTAATTTTTATCATTCTTACAGCCAGCACATGGACAATACATAAAATCATCCGGCTGCTCGTTTGCCTCAGCCGCAACCAGAAAAGTATCCACGCCATTAATGAACTGGGGAGAGCTGTTGGAAATATGCCCTAGAGGCAATATATAAAGTGTTTATTATTATATTTCCTTGTTCATGATAATCGTTTATTATCCATGCTATAATTTTAGTGATTGGAAACACATTGCATGTGTGGATAAATAGACAACACTGTGTCCCTAGTATGCCTCCAGTGAACTAGCTCGTTGATCAAAGATGGTCAGGGTTTCCTAGCCATTGACATGTGATGTCATTTGATAACGGGATCACATCATTAGGAGAATGATGTGATGGACAATACCCAAACTACAAACGTAGCATATGATCGTGTCAGTTTATTGCTACAGTTTTCTGCATGTCAATGTATACGTTCCTATGACCATGAGATCATGCAACTCACGGATATTGGAGGAGTGCCTTGTGTGTATCAAACGTTGCAACGTAACTGGGTGACTATAAAGGTGCTCTACAGGTATTTCCGATGGTGTCTGTTGAGTTGGCATGGATCGAGACTGGGATTTGTTACTCCGTGTGACGGAGAGGTATCTCGGGGCCCACTCGATAATGCAATATCACAATAAAGCCTTGCAAGCAATGTGACTAATTGTTAGTTGCGGGATCTTCTATTACAGAACGAGTAAAGAGACTTGCCGGTAACGAGATTGAACTAGGTATGGAGATACCGACGATCGAATCTTGGGCAAGTAACATACCGAAGAACAAAGGGAACGTTGTATGGGATTAACTGAATCCTTGACATAGAGGTTCGACTGATAGATCTTCATAGAATATGTAGGAACCAATGTGGACGTCCAGGTCCCGCCATTGGTTTTTGGTCGTAGAGGTGTCTCGGTCATGTCTACATAGTTCTCGAACCCGCAGGGTATGCACACTTAAGGTTTGGTGACGTTTCGCTAGTATAGAGTTATGTATGGTGGTGACTGAAGGATGTTCGGAGTCTCGGATATGATCCCGAACATGACGAGGATCTCCGGAAGAGTCTAGAGATAAAGATTGATATATGTGATAATAGTGTTTTGATCTCTGGAAGAGTTCTGGAATTAACCGGAAGGGGTTCGGATGTTTACCGAAGTGTTCGGGTGCAGCAACACTTTATATGGACCAATGGGGTAAAACCCACGAGGTATTGGAAATGGCAAAAGGAAGTTTTGCTACTGCCTTAAGCAGTAAGGCAGTACTACCGCTTGTGAAGCGGTACTACCGCTCAAGGGGTACTACCGCTTGTGAAGCGGTACTACCGCTCGTGAAGCGGTACTACCGCTTGTGCGCGGGACTGCAGGGATCCGAGTTCGACTCTTTCCTTGCGGGCCAAACCGACCTTGTGTGAGCAAAATCGACCTTGTAGAGGCTTTTGCTACAAGTTTAGACCCCAGGGCTCAACATATAAATAGAGGGGCAGGGCTAGCACACGAGACACAACTTATGGCCACGTGCTACCCGTTTCACCGGTGCTCCTCTAGATCGGATTTCTGCAGTGCTTAGGCGAAGCCCTGCCGGAATTACTCCACCACCACCATCACCGGAGCGCCGTCACGCTGCCGGTGAACTCTCTCTCCTCTCCACCTCCTCTTGCTGGATCGAGACGGTGGAGATCGTCATCAAGCTGCACGTGTGCTGAACGCAGAGGTGTCGTCCGTTCGGCACTAGATCGGAAGGATCGTGATCAAGGCCACGGGATGTTCGTGATCGGATCGCGGGACGGATCGTGACGAGATCGCGGGACGGTTCGTGATTGGTTTGCGGGACGGTTCGTGATTAGATCGCGGGACGCTCGGCGATTTGGATCGCGAAAAAGTACGACTACACCAACCGCGTTTCTCAACGCTTCCCGCTTAGCGATCTACAAGGGTACGCAGATCCACTCTCCCTCTCGTAGATGCTCATCACCATGGATAGGTTTGCGTGTGCATAGGAAATTTTTTGTTTCCCATGCGACGTTCCCCAACAGTGGCATCATGAGGTAGGTTGATGGTTCGATGAGATCTCGAGTAGAACACAAAAGGTTTGTGGGCGTTGATGCTTAGATTGCTTCCTCCCTTGGTCGGATTTTGGTTCGGCGGGATTGTGAGATGAAGCGGCCCAGACCAACATAACTCGTACACTTATAAGGTGTCCCTCACTTGAATTTCAAGATAAACCGTGTTCTCCCCGTGTGTGCACTGTTGCGAAAGTTCATCGTGTCGAGACACCACGTGATGATCAGGTGTGATAGACTCTACGTTCACATACAACGGGTGCAAGCCAGATTTGCACGTGCAGAACACTCGGGTTAAACTTGACGAGCCTAGCATGTACAGACATGGCATCGGAACACAAGAGACCGAAAGGTCGAGCATGAGTCATATAGTAGATATGATCAACATAGTGATGTTCGCCATTGAAGCCAACTTAACTCATGTGATGATCGGACTTGAGTTAGTGAATTTGGATCATGTGACACTCAGATGACCTGAGGGATGTCAATTTGAGTGGGAGCTTTAGTAATTTGATTAACTAAACTCATTATCATGAACAATAGTCTAAGTAACCTTTGCATATTTATGTTGTAGATCAATGGCTCGCGCAGTAGCACCGCTGAATTTTAATGCGTTCCTAGAGAAAGCTAAGTTGAAAGATGACGAAAGTAACTTTGTTGATTGGGCCCGTAATTTGAGGATTATCCTTACGGCTTCCCAGAAACAATATGTCCTTGATGCACCGCTTGGTGACCAACCAGAAGACATGACCTCCGAAGACGTTAAGAACGCTTGGGAGGCTCGTGTTGGAGACTACTCAATAGTTCAGTGTGCAATATTGTATGGCTTAGAACCGGGACTTCAAAGACGTTTTGAACGTCATGGAGCATATGAGATGTTCCAGGAGTTGAAGTTTATCTTTCAGAAGAATGCCCGAATCGAGAGGTATGAGACCTCCGATAAATACTATGCTTGCAAGATGGAGGAGAATGGGTCTGTCAGTGAGCATATACTCAAAATGTCTGGGTACTCAAACCGTCTAGCTGAGTTGGGAATTGCCCTTCCGCAAGAGGTGATCATTGATAGAGTTCTTCAATCACTGCCACCTAGTTACAAGAGGTTTTGTGATGAACTATAACATGCACGGGATGAACAAGTCATCATCCGAGCTGTTTGCGATGCTGAAAGTCGCTGAGTCTGAAATCCAGAAAGAACATCAAGTGTTGATGGTCAATAAAACCACTAGTTTGAAGAAAAATGGCAAGGGCAAAGGCAAGAAGGGTAAAACCAAGAAGGATGGCAAAACAGTTGTTGCTCCTACAAAGAAGCCTAAGCATGGACCTAAGCTAGAAACTGAGTGCTTTCATTGCAAGGGAACTAGTCACTGGAAGCGGAACTGCCCCAAGTACCTGGCTGACAAGAAGGCGGCCAACAACAAACAAGGTATATATGATATACATGTTATTGATGTGTACCTTACTAGTTCTCGTAGTAGTGCCTGGGTATTTGATACCGGTTCGGTTGCTCACATTTGCAACTCAAAGCAGGAACTACGGAATAAACGAAGACTGGCAAAGGACGAAGTGACGATGCGCGTGGGAAATGGTTCCAAGGTTGATGTGATCGCCGTCGGCACGCTCTCTCTTCGATTACCATCGGGATTAGTGATGAATCTGAATAATTGTTATTTAGTGCCTGCGTTAAGCATGAACATTATATCTGGATCTTGTTTATTGCGAGACGGTTACTCATTTAAATCAGAGAATAAAGGTTGTTCTATTTATATGAGTAATATCTCTTATGGTCATGCACCCAATGTTAGGGGTTTATTCATATTGAATCTTGATAGTGATGACACACATGTTCATAACATTGATGCCAAAAGATGTAGAGTTGTTAATGATAGTACCACTTTCTTGTGGCACTGTCGTTTAGGTCATATTGGTGTAAAACGCATGAGGAAGCTTCATGCTGATGGACTTTTGGAGTCACTTGATTTTGAATCACTTGACACATGTGAACCATGCCTGATGGGCAAGATGACTAAAACGCCGTTCTCTGGAACAATGGAACGGGCAAGTGACTTGTTAGAAATCATACATACTGATGTGTGCAGTCCAATGAATGTCGAAGCGCGCGGTGGTTATCGTTACTTTCTCACCTTCACTGATGACTTGAGTAGATATGGGTATATTTACTTGATGAAACACAAGTCTGAAACATTTGAAAAGTTCAAGCAATTTCTGAGTGAAGTTGAGAATCATCGTAACAAGAAGATTAAATTTCTGCGGTCTGATCAAGGAGGTGAATATCTAAGTTATGAGTTTGGCAGTCACTTAAGACAGTGTGGAATTGTTTCACAGTTGACACCGCCCGGAACACCACAGCGTAATGGTGTGTCTGAACGTCGTAATCGGACCTTATTAGATATGGTGCGTTCTATGATGTCGCTTGCCGATTTGCCACTATCGTTTTGGGGTTATGCATTAGAGACAACTGCATTCACTTTAAATAGGGCACCATCGAAATCCGTTGAGACGACACCATATGAACTGTGGTTTGGCAAAAAGCCGAAGTTGTCGTTTCTTAAAGTTTGGGGATGTGATGCTTATGTCAAAAAGCTTCAGCCTGAAAAGCTGGAACCCAAAGCGGAAAAATGCGTCTTCATAGGATACCCGAAAGAGACAGTCGGGTATACCTTCTATCTCAGATCCGAAGGCAAAGTGTTTGTCGCTAAGAATGGAACATTTCTGGAGAAAGAGTTTCTCTCGAAAGAATTGAGTGGGAGGAAAATAGAGCTTGATGAGGTTATTGAACCTTTACTTCAACCAGAGAGTAGCGCAGCGCAAAAAGATGTTTCTGTGGAACCTACAACGGTAGAAGAGGAAGTTAATGATGATGATCATGAAGCTTCGGATCAAGCTGCTATTGAACCTCGTAGGTCGACAAGGACGCGTACTACTCCCGAGTGGCACGGCAACCCTGTCTTAGAGGTCATGTTGTTGGACAACAATGAACCTACGAGCTATGGAGGAGCAGTGATGGGCCCGGATTCCGAGAAATGGTTAGAGGCCATGAAATCTGAGATGGGATCCATGTATGAAAACAAAGTATGGACTTTGGAAGTACTACCTGAAGGGCGAAAGGCCATTTAGAACAAATAGATCTATAAGAAGAAGACGGACGCGGACGGTAATGTCACCGTCTATAAAGCTTGACTTGTGGCAACGGGTTTTTCACAAGTTCAAGGAGTTGACTACGATGAGACTTTCTCACCCGTAGTGATGCTTAAGTCTGTCAGAATCATGTTGGCAATAGCTGCTTATTTCGACTATGAAATTTGGCAGATGGATGTCAAAACGGCGTTCCTCAACGGTTTCCTTGAGGAAGAGTTGTATATGATGCAACCCGAAGGTTTTGTCGATCCAGAGAATGCTGACAAAGTTTGCAAACTCCAGCGGTCCATTTATGGACTGGTGCAAGCATCTCGGAGTCGGATTTGATGAGGTGATCAAAGCGTTCGAGTTTATACAAGTTTATGGAGAAGCTTGTATTTACAAGAAAGTGAGTGGGAGCTCTATAGAGTTTCTAGTGTTATATCTGGATGACATATTGCTGATCGGAAACGATATAGAAATGTTGGAAAGCGTGAAGGAATATTTGAATAAGAGTTTTTCAATGAAGGACCTAGGAGAAGCTGCTTTCATATTAGGCATTAAGATCTATAGAGATAGGTCGAGACGCTTAATAGCACTTTCAGAGAGCACATACCTCGATAAAGTTTTGAAGAAGTTCAAAATGGAACAGGCCAAGAAGGGGTTCTTGCCTGTGTTACAAGGTGTGAAGTCGAGTAAGACTCAATGCCCAGTGACTGCAGAAGATAAAGAAAAGATGAGCGTCATCCCCTATGCTTCAGCCATAGGCTGTATCATGTATGCAATGCTGTGCACAAGACCCGATGTCAGCCTTGCCATAAGTATGGCTGGAAGGTTTCAAAGTGATCCTGGAATGGAGCACTGGCAAGCGGTCAAGAATATCCTTAAGTACCTTAACAGGACTAAGGACATGTTTCTCGTTTATGGAGGTGATGAAGAGCATCGTAAAGGGTTACGTCGATGCAAGCTTCGACACTGATCCGGACGATTCTAAATCACAAACCGGATACGTATTTATTCTTAATGGGGGAGCGGTAAGCTGGTGCAGTTCCAAGCAAAGCGTGGTAGCTGATTCTACGTGTGAAGCGGAGTACATCGCAGCCTCGGAGGCAGCGAAGGAAGGTGTCTGGATGAAGCAGTTCATGACAGATCTTGGAGTAGTGCCTAGTGTACTGAATCCAATAAATCTATTATGTGACAACACTGGTGCCATTGCTCTAGCCAAGGAACCAAGGTTTCACAAGAGGACCAGACACATAAAGCGACGCTTCAACTCCATCCGGTTCTACATCGAGGAGAAGGACATAAATATTTGCAAAGTGCACACGGATCTGAATGTTGTAGACCCGTTGACTAAACCTCTTCCAAGGGCTAAACATGATCAACAGCAGAACTGTATGGGTGTTCAATTCATTACCATGTAAATCACATAGTAATGTGAACTAGATTATTGACTCTAGTGCAAGTGGGAGACTGTTGGAAATATGCCCTAGAGGCAATATATAAAGTGTTTATTATTATATTTCCTTGTTCATGATAATCGTTTATTAGCCATGCTATAATTGTAGTGATTGGAAACACATTGCATGTGTGGATAAATAGACAACACTGTGTCCCTAGTATGCCTCTAGTGAACTAGCTCGTTGATCAAAGATGGTCAGGGTTTCCTAGCCATTGACATGTGATGTCATTTGATAACGGGATCACATCATTAGGACAATGATGTGATGGACAAGACCCAAACTACAAATGTAGCATATGATCATGTCAGTTTATTGCTACTGTTTTCTGCATGTCAATGTATACGTTCCTATGACCATGAGATCATGCAACTCACGGATATCGGAGGAGTGCCTTGTGTGTATCAAACGTTGCAACGTAACTGGGTGACTATAAAGATGCTCTACAGGTATTTCCGATGGTGTCTGTTGAGTTGGCATGGATCGAGACTGGGATTTGTTACTCCGTGTGACGGAGAGGTATCTTGGGGCCCACCCGGTAATGCAACATCACAATAAAGCCTTGCAAGCAATGTGATTAATTGTTAGTTGCGGGATCTTGTATTACAGAACGAGTAAAGAGACTTGCCGGTAACGAGATTGAACTAGGTATGGAGATACCGACGATCGACTCTCGGGCAAGTAACATACCGAAGAACAAAGGGAACGTTGTACGGGACTAACTGAATCCTCGACATAGAGGTTTGACCGATAGATCTTCGTAGAATATGTAGGAACCAATGTGGACGTCCAGGTCCCGCCATTGGTTATTGGCCCTATAGGTGTCTCGGTCATGTCTACATAGTTCTCGAACCCGCAGGGCCTGCACACTTAAGGTTTGGTGACGTTTCGGTAGTATAGAGTTATGTATGGTGGTGACCGAAGGATGTTCGGAGTCTCGGATATGATCCCGAACATGATGAGGATCTTCGAAAGAGTCTAGAGATAAAGATTGATATATGTGATAATAGTGTTTTGATCTCTGGAAGAGTTCCGGAATTAACCGGAAGGGGTTCCGGATGTTTACCGAAGTGTTCGGGTGCAGCAACACTTTGTATGGACCAATGGGGTAAAACCCACGAGGTATTGGAAAGGGCAAAAGGAAGTTTTGTTGCTGCCTTAAGCAGTAAGGCAGTACTACCACTTGTGAAGCGGTACTACCGCTCAAGGGGTACTACCGCTTGTGAAGCGGTACTACCGCTCAAGGGGTACTACCGCTCGTGAAGCGGTACTACCGCTTGTGCGTGGGACTGCAGGGATCCGAGTTGGACTCTTTCCTTGCGGGCCAAACCGACCTTGTGCGGGCAAAATCGACCTTGTAGAGGCTTTTGCTGCAAGTTTAAACCCCAGGGCTCAACATATAAATAGAGGGGCAGGGCTAGCACACGGGACACAACTTACGGCCACATGCTACCCGTTTCACCGGTGCTCCTCTAGATCGGATTTCTGCAGTGCTTAGGCGAAGCCCTGCCGGAATTACTCCACCACCACCATCACCGGAGCGTCGTCACACTGCCGGTGAACTCTCTCTCCTCTCCACATCCTCTTGCTGGATTGAGACGGTGGAGATCGTCATCAAGCTACACGTGTGCTGAACGCGGAGGTGCCGTCCGTTCGGCACTAGATCGGAAGGATCGTGATCAAGGCCACAGGACGTTCGTGATCGGATCGCGGGACGGACCGTGACGAGATCGCGGGACGGTTCGTGATTAGTTCGCGGGACGGTTTGTGATTAGATCACGGGACGCTCGGCGATTTGGATCGCGAAAAAGTACGACTACACCAATCGCGTTTCTCAACGCTTCCCGCTTAGCGATCTACAAGGGTACGTAGATCCACTCTCCCTCTCATAGATGCTCATCACCATGGATAGGTTTGCGTGTGCGTAGGAAATTTTTTGTTTCCCATGCGACATTCCCCAACAAGAGCATCGGTCGTCATACATCCATTGTCAGCTCATCTTCATTACACAACACCGAAAAGACCAAATTAATACAAGTTCATACATAAAGTTCATACATACTTATTCTCATAAAACAACATACAAACTCTCTAACTAAAGCATTTAAATGCAACAACAAATGTGATCAACATCACAACTAAGGTAACAATTGGTCCAACAACTTAGTGATACCAAGCCTCACTATCAATGACATATCTTTTAAATTTTCTAATCTTCAAGCGCGTTGCACCCATCTTGATCTTGTGATCATCAACGACATCGTCAACATACAACTCCAGTTTCATCTTCTCTTCTTCAACTCTTTTCAATTTTTCTTTCAAATACTCGTTTTCTTTTTCAACTGAATTTAACTTCTTGACAAGAATATCTATGTAAGTTGGAATCTCCGGTTCACATACCTCCTAGATAAAAATATCTATGTCAACGTTATTGGCATAATTGTCATAAACACGAAATGCAACAAAGAGTTATAAAAGAGAGTATATACCACATCCGCATCATAAACCGGACGAGGGCCGACGGGGACGGATTTCAAAACCATGCCACTATGTATAACAAACAACCATATAGGTAAGAAAACTATACAAGTAACTAACTAAATCTTACAAACATGGTTTTTTTTATAAAAAGGATAAGAACAAGAGGCTCACCAAGGTGGTGCCGGCGACAGGTCGGTGCGGGCGATCGACGGTGGTTAGGATGGGGACGGGAAGGCACTAAGTAAACAACACCTACAAATGCAAAGTAGGAAGTTAATTTGAGCTCAAATTGCATAAATCAAATAAACTACCACATACAAACTAAAACCCACAAATTACTATACTTATAGAGCATTGCAAGAGCTAATCTAGCAATGAGAGATGGGATGCCTCCAAATCTTGACAAATTTTGGCAAAAATGGTGGATGAGCTCGAGGAAGAGAGGAAGAACAGAGAGGAGAGGAAAGGGGAAGAACAGAGAGGAGTGTACTCGGGCTAGCACCGAAGGGTTTCATATAGGGGACATTTAGTCCCGGTTGGTGGCTCCAACCGCGACTAAAGGTTAGCCTATAGTCGCGGTTGGAGCCACCAACCGGGACTAAAGGTTTCCATGGGGCCCAAGGCTGACGCCAGCCTACCACCACACCTTTAGTGTTGGTTCATGACACGAACCGGGACTAAAGGTCCGGAACGAACCGGCACTAATGATGCCCCTCACGAACCGGGACTAATGAGCACATTAGTGTCGGTTCAAAAGCCAACCGGGACTAATGAGGTAGACGAAAGGTCTGCTTTCTACTAGTGTCTCTTGTTTAAGCATGGTATTGGTTGTTTCTTTATTATTAATGTTTGATGCTTGTATTATTAGATAAGACGTCTTTATAATTCTTCCCTCACATGCCTTGTATGAGATGGGTCTTATTATTCAGTCGTTCAATTAGCTTTGACCATAGTGTTGGTTGGTTCTGGTTATAGAATGTTGTTGATAGTTGTTATGGTTGATGTTTGGTTCTACTTGACGTTGACCATTATAAATATTTAGTAGCATCTAAATATTTATTTGTGGTTAATTGTTACTCTTACACATGCCATGTTCTTGCTTGTGATAGTTTTTGGTTACATTGGCGTGTATTGTCATATCATGTTTAGGATAGTTGATATTCATGTACCCCATGTGTTCTTCAATTTATTTATATTAGCTGACATATGTTTGGTTTGGGTTATTAGATCTATATGGTTAGCATTGCCTTATGATAGAATCTAGATCCACTCAAATTGTGTATGTTGTATGATGTTTCATTGCTTAACTAGTTTGGTTCATAACGTTCATTGGAATGCTTGCTATGAAATATTACAGTTGATGTATAGGAGTGGTTTCTATTAACCATTATAAATATTTGGATTACATCTAAATATTTATTTGTGGTTATCTTTTACAGTTATCATGCCTTGTTGTGCTTATGTAGTTAAAATGCATAGGGTGGTTCCATTCCAAGTGTGTTGATGCCATCATGTTTGTTATATAGTAGTTTCCTATATAAGATAGACCATATGTGTGGTGGGTACTACGAGTGGTTAGTATCATAATGCATATTAGAACGTTAGTCTTGATAGCCAAGCCTGACTTATCCACCGATAACCTAAACCATGTCCCTTCGTTGACTCCTATCTCTTACCTTCCTATCGTGCTACCTCATTCTGGAATCCCATCTTGATCAATGTTTTGTTATCCATCCACCCTTAATTTGTTTTGGATGTTATTTGGATTTACTATTGATTTGGTATTTATTTGTTTTCATTTGCTATCGTTACGACAAGTAGGGAGTGATGAGCTTGGATATCGACCGAATCAGGTTAGCGAAGAAGGACTCAACAACGAAGGCATGCCTCCTTCTTTGATCATACTTATCCTATGTTTTAGAAAATTGCATCAAATTTTATGGTTATAAATGCATGCTTTTTACTCTCGTAGTTAGCGTGTCGATTGACACATACCTTGATCCGCTTGTCGCCTGTTCATTGACACCCGAGTAGAAGTATATAGTAATCTGGTAGAGTAGAAATGCTTAGCCATGCTTATTACCCTATAGGTGCTTTGTTTAATGACCTTTGAGTCATTGACAATTGAAACTTGCCGCTGAGCTAGGCCGGTTGGCCTTGTTGACCCCTCTATCCTCTTCTACTCCGGGTGAAACTTACCATCTGAATATTGGCGCGGGCGACAGCTGAATCAAGGATTGAAGGAGCGATTGGCTGCCCTTCATAAGTTGAAGGGGGCAATCAGTCGTCCGTGCCGCATGAGGCCTAATAAGTTTTGTATTTGAAGATTGTGTAAACAGTACAACCACATGCTATATGGGCACTAGCTTGGTTCATTAGTTAGTTCACCCTTATTGTCGTCATCGCCATACCGCAGATGGGATAGCTGCCTTGCTAGGAGTATCCTCGGCACAAAAGGGGGCTCGGACTGTGAACTGCGGTTACTTCCGTTTCCGTGTTGAAACCTAGTGGGCTTGGCACAGTAAGTGTGGTCTAATGAAAGACCTTGTCACAATCTCCCTGCCGGTGTACCAAATGGTGTACTACGCCAGCGGCCACTGGTGGCATCAAGACGAGATTGTGTCATGTTGATAAAGTGTACAATCTTTGCAGAGTGTAAAACTATTCGAATAGCCGTGTCCATGGTCATGGACAACACATGAATCTTTCTTGACATACATGACATGTCTTGCTTATTCCCTCTTTTCCCCTATTCTTACAACCTATGAAGAGTGTGAGTTGATCGAGGATCCTCACTTTGATGAAAGTTGTTTTCGAGATAAAACATGTTTTCACTCAAAACTCGCTTTTATTCAACTGCTATATTTGTCAAACAAAATTAGCATTTATGCAATCGAGCCATACAACCTTCCCTTGAAGCCACATGTAGCTATTAGGACCTTCTCCGAAGGAGGCATGTTGAGTACATAATGTACTCATGGCAATAATTTTGTTGAACAACAGAGATTCCATGAAGACGAAGGTGATGACTGTGACTACTATGGCGATCCGTAGGAGTAAGGTCACGTGGACTACATCGATTGCCTGTGGCTGAGATGGAGTCGCTACGCACTGTACTTTCCGCTGCTTTCTGATTGTAATAAATGTCATGAGACATTTGTCATTGTATGCCTTGTGGCAATACTTATAAAATATTTTTTACATATTGTGCAATGATATTATTTCGTTTTGTTGTCAACAATGATCCTGGGGTTGACAAATATACACAGGAGGGTTTGGAAGTAAATTTCGGGTTCTCGCAGTGGGTTAAAAAATTTGTTTTATGTAAGTGTTGTTCTGTTTTACTAGCATTACTGCTCCGGATTATTAAGGGTTGTTGTTTTGGTTTATTTCGGCTATTGTCTCGGTTAGTTTTCCTAAGGTAATTTGGATAATGTTTTGATTTTTGTTCGGGTATTTGTTAGTGCATTTTTAACGGTTGTTGTGTTGTAAAAATGGGCAGTAATCGGTAAACAACTTTTTTACCAACGGGTTACTATTTATCCAAACATATAGTTCCGGCCTATTGTTTTTGTGCCCTGGCAGCACTATCATCAGAAAGGATCAGGAGACGATTGAGACGGTTGTGCATCGGTATGCCGGTGTTGAGAAATGATGTATATGAAATTTCAAATCCTAACTATCTATATAATGACGTGAGGATGGAGAAGGGGGGAGAAATTATGTGTAAAAACTGTCCCGGTTTTTTCGGAAAAACATGCATATTTTTTCTTTGATGAAAACAAAAAAATGTTGAAAGATAAAAAGGGGGATCACATTCTTTGGAGCACTGTTTCAGTGAGAGTTACTATTCGCAGTTATCACTATTGCCAAACCGGGCAGTAATCTTTAAAAAAATCAAAGAAAAGAGAAAAAGAGAACCCTTCCCGCTTTGGTACGTGTACTGGACAGGTACTGTTCACTTATCGCTATAATTGAACAGTAAACGTTAGGAAAAAAGTCAAAAAAAGGATAAAAACCCAAGGCTTGCCGCTTTAGTATAGTAACTTATGTGGTCGACTATGTACCAATTATTCTCTTGTTTTTGGCAAAAGTTTCCAGCATATGTACCATCGTTTTCTTGTCTTTCATCCTCGAAGATCACCATCTATTGCTAGTTCGTCCAAGAGACCAAGATGATCTCTTCCGACTACAACAAGATGGCCAATCTTTGATTGAAGTAGGCCTTTTTTCCACTTTCACGTCATCTAGTTGGTACTATGGTTGATTCTAATAGAAATGGTACTATAGTTTATAAATAAATGAATTATCTATGAATATGTTGGTTGTTCCTTTTCTAGATGTGAGTTATTGTTAGACCGGCCACGCGTAAAATGATCTTGGACACATCGCGAGTTGTACCTACGAAATTCTGCCAGTTTTACTCTAAAAAACCTTTTTCTTTAGCAATTAGCATAGATCAAGATGAGTTTCTTTCAACACCTCCCGCCCCGTCTCGGTGTATAAGTCATTTGTGTAGTTCTAGGTCATCGATTTAAGAAACTAAATATGTGTTATATGTCATGAAAATTATATCACAAGATTTTTACACTGATGTAGTTTCTAAATATATATTTTTCATCACATATAATACATATTTTGATAGTTAAATTATCAACTAGACCTACGCGAATGACTTATCACCGAGACGGAGGTAGTATATGGGATGATAAATGTATGTTTATCATGGGCTTGGGTCACTGATGTCGCTAGTGTTTGCTAGGCTAGGCGGACGTAGCTAGGCCCTCGCCCGCACTTCCGCATTGCCCTGACCATGGGCTGACCCAGTTATCACAGTATGATTTTTTTCATTATTATTTAATTCAATTTTGTTACTTATTAACCACTTTTATTTTTCAATATTCCCCCTCTTAAATTATTTTATAAAACGATATTCATGAATTTGAAAGGCGAATTTAAAAAATATTCATGAATTTAAAATGTTCAGGAATTTGGAATATGTTCATGAATTTTAAAAAATGCTCTTTAATTTGAAAGAGTTTTTAAGAATTTATAAAATATTCATGAATTTTTGAAAAATTCTCAGAAATTTGGAAAACTGTCCAAATTTGTTATTTGCATGATATTTATGAATGTTCACCAGGTTTAATATATTTTTCTGAGTTTTTATAAATTTAAAATACAAAACATTGCAGATTTTAAAAATTATTAATGAATTTGAAAAAACATTCATGTCCTAAAGAAAGTGTTCATGAGTTTGAAAAATGTTCATGAATTTTAAAAAATATTTATTAATTTTAAAATTCCATATCAGTATATAAGAAAAGATCTAACAAGCCTCAACAATCAAACCATGGCAATCCAAAGATCTAAATTAATCCAAGCTTGAGCACATAATGTGTTGTGGACCAGACATGTTTCGCACACAATTGATATCATACTGAATATAAACGTCAAAGCTAACCACATAATTAATACACAAGTAATACTTACTCTGATGTGCATTTAATATCTAAGGCCAGAATGTATTGCACATAGTCGATTATTAGTTCAAAAGATATTCATGAACTTTTTTAAGCAGAAATGGAAAGGAATAAAAAGGAAGTAAAATATGAACTGGAAAAGAAAAGGAAAATAAAAAGCAAGAGATAAAAACGAAAATAAAACCGGTAAAACCGACAAGGAAAATAAAATGCGACTTATTTGCTTGAGGCTCACTGACTCTTCACTACGCGTCCACTCTGTATCCTTTGTCGTGCTGCCCACCATGTATCTGCTATCGACGCTTGTGCCCTCTTGGTTTCATTAATGGTGCAACCTAATGTCAATTTGATCTGCTAGAATGTGCACAATCTTCGTGACGTCTGTTGGGACTCCCGCCGTGCATGCCGCTATTCCGACTACATGAAAACCAACAAAACAGAAGCAAGAGTGACTAAAATATTACTCAGCCAAGTACAATCTAGAGCCTTAAGAGCAATATTTACATGTCACGGAAATACACCATTCAAACATCAAGTCTCTTTAAGGCAAACAATTTACAATCCAACACCGTTGGAACACACTGAGCAATGTACGATACGGAGTATTCCCACATGACCTTGACTAATCATGATGTGAAGGCTCTCACCGACATGGCTCTAGCACAACAGAGAAGTCCACATGCGACGAAATTCATCGATGATACAGAGAAGCACCAGGCAAGTAAGTATCCAATCATGAAATTCCAACCGCTTGTGTACCATCCAAAACATGTGTAAAGCTATTTTCTCCGTCTCATAATGTAAGAGTATCTTATAACTAACCTATTGATGACCATGAGGTAAGTACAAGTACAACTATGAGAGTAGACTCATGTTTTTTCTTCCTGTCCAGGGATCTGTCTTCGAGCTTTCAAAAAATGTTCTAAACTCTCTCGCTTAATTAATGAATGAGGCAAGTCTTTTGCCCTTTTCAAGACGTATTTAAATTAAACTTCGAGACCCTTACTGCACAGATCTGTTTTGAGATATAAATATTGATCCACTTTACCAAATCAAGAAAATGAGTACACTGTGATGATCAGCATGCAATTATCTACAGCTTTCATGTTGTAACGTATTGACGGTTTTGCTTGAAAAATGGACAAAGGCCCAGTTCTTTTGTCAGAATCTGACCCTCCCCAGCTTTTCCCAGAATCCGTGAGCTAGGATTGTAAAACAAATGGGGGTCAAAGATTCTGCGAGAAGCTGGGGAGGGGTCAGATTTTGAGAGAATCCATAGATTTTGACAAAAGAACTGGGCCTAAATCATGCGAAGTAGAAATCTGATCCAATTTAAGTCAATCATACATTAACACTATGTTTGGCAGTGACTTGCAGACCATGATTCTGAATTGACCAAGATCAATGTTGTTGGAAAGTTCTCTGGAAAACCTAAAACTTATGTTCTGGGGTCAACCTCAAATTACTTGCTCCCTCCGTACTAAAATATGGGATCATATTTTACATTAGTGTTAAAAATGATCTTATATTTTGAAACAGAGTGAATACTT
Organism: Hordeum marinum; assembly: GCA_022496015.1. NCBI lineage: Eukaryota > Viridiplantae > Streptophyta > Magnoliopsida > Poales > Poaceae > Hordeum > Hordeum marinum. Next base: position 448,672 of record JAAAWK010001152.1, on the reverse strand, counting down.
ATTAATCAAGGGAATTAGACACTCGCAAAATAATTCACAAGGAATTAGATTGAGCCATCCGTTGAGTGACGCAGGCATCCCAAAATCTCTAGTACTACCAATATTTTCACGTACGCAGTACGCTTGCTACCTGGTAAGCTCTACATCTAATTAACTGCCAAAAGGAGATGAGAGATGAGTACAGTAACCTTTGATGTGTTACGCAGAAAATTCATGGATGTTCCCCTTCTTTTCTACGTAGTCCCTTCGTTTTCTTGCCTCTACTCTCTCCGGTCTCGTTCTGTCTTCTTCTCCTGCCGAGGATGCTTGCACGCCACAGCTCGGCGCTGCTTGACCATCAGATCGGGTGGCCGCTACATGCACATGCATGCATCAAGCAGCGCGGCATACGGCCTCAGCAAGTCAGCAGCGCGCGCGTGCTGCACGGGGCGTCCAATCGATCTTGGCAGCTTGGTCGTGGGCGGTCGCGCCGCAATGGTCTGGCTAGGGAAAGCAGGACGTGTTTGGTTCCTTACATTAGGTTTAGCTTGATCCGTGCGGAAAAGATTGAGCCTCTTTCGTTGGTTGCATTTATTGTTAAGATTGCACAGCACGAAACTTAAAGTACACTTGGGTCTGGCTCGTCGAAAATATTCAAATCGACAGTTTCTAGCGAGACAGGCTGAGGCGAGCGCACGTGATGGGCCACTTGCACGTTCGAGGGGAGATGGGAGGGATACTAGGGCCACTTGCACAAGAGGAGATGGGAGGGATATGAGCTGGTATGCAGGGTGCGCGTGCTTATCTTCTCCTACCTTCAATAACCTTCTCTCTAATTTGGTTCTTACTAGCCCCTTCCGATCTACACAACGGTGCTTCGATTTAAGGTAAGCTCTACACGAAAAAGATGCACCTCAATGCTACGGTTCCATTCAGGCGATCGGTTCGTAGTTTCATCGGCCGTAAGTTCTTAATTTCGTCTTCCCGTTTAAAGCTATTCTGGACGAATTTTGTCAGATTCGTCGTGCACGATCGATCGTTTGAAATTTCCTTTTACCAGCAGCCTAATATCGCAGTTCCGCACAACATTCATGTTGTAAATTTTTGGTTTCGACGATCGTAGCTTCATCTCTCTTTGAACAGCAGCCTATTGCACTACCGCCGTCATGTCGAGCTCCTCTGTCCTCTGCTCAGAGCCCTCCTATTCGTCCCTCTCGACGTCGATGCCCTTCCCATTGATTCCTTGCCCACGTCCTACTACACTAGAGTCGTTTCTGGTGTCGCTCATCCCGGCCTACTCTCTGTCGTCCTCCTACCACTAGTAGAAAACGGCTCATTTGTCTCGGTTTCAGAGGCCCATTAGCACCGGTTCTGTAACCGGGACTAAAGCCCAAAACCTTTAGTCCCGGTTGGTAACAGCATCTGGCAGGAGATGGGTTTTTTTTTGAAAGGGGGGTTTAGGGGGTTTTGGATGGTTAATTTAGGGGTTTCATATTGTGTTAGCTAGCTAATAGAGAGAAGTGACCTCTCTTTCTCTGTGTTTGGTCGACACTACTAGCTACTATACATATAGAGAGAACTCGACGCGAGCTAATAAGCAAATGAAGGAAACCATTAATTACACAAGATCTAACAACTCATCATCATTATCTTAATCATACAAAGTTAAAGTCTCATCAAACAAGAAAAGATAAAATGACATAGTCCTCCCTCATAGGACCTACTCCTCCCTCCTAGGTAAAATGACATAAAAAAGAATAACACCTATGTCTCCATGATGAAGCAAAGAGATCCAACGGTCTCCAACTTGTGGCTTGCGATCCTTCTTTATTTGTCCCCATGCTTCAATTTGGAGCCGTCTTGGTGGTTTGCACTCAGTCGAGTATGCAAAAGAGAACTCGGGATGGAAGGGGCTTTTAATTTTCATATTACCTTCGGGTTGCATCAACGGTGGCACAACTTCATATGGCAATTTCTGTTGAAGAACATGATAGTAGCCTAGTTAGCAATGTAATCAATATCATTTACGCAACAGTACTAGTGTACTCAATTAGCAACTCTTAGCAAGATATTTCGGCAACTGTCATCCGCCCTCAACCAATGCACTAGTGTCTTGTACAATGTATAATTTGGGCATGTTCTCAAATTATACGGGAAGATGTCCCTACCAGCTAGGACACCAATAACAAAGTAGATAAGATCATCCTTCTTTTCCCAAGTTAGATGTGATCCATAAGTGTAGTGTGTCATGTTGATTATGTTCTGCGTTTCACTCGAAGAAACGAAATAAGCTGTAAATTAGAAATTAATAAATTTAGTATGGATGAACACCAAATATTTTTATTTATAGAATGCAAATTACTTGACAAATATGCATGGTTGACAAACTCACATGGAGGTAAAACAGGAAGCATATCGACATCCACCCAAATGTCGATGTCTCCTTCAATATGATCTTCAGGACGAAGATCGAAGGTTATTTCCACATCCTCGTGAAATCCATATGCCTTGAAAAGAGATTCCCAATTTGAGCACCCTAATTTTGTGTTATTAGGTACATTCATTACTTTCACAAGAAATGTGTGACCATGTTTAGTCCTCAGGTTGGCTGTCCTTGTCTCGAAACTCTCGTGCTCTTCAAAACCGAGCCTCTCCAAGAAATACCGTCTTGCATGACAGGGGACGAACTAGTCGAATTGTATAAAACAAAAATTACGCATTGAAGGAAAGAAACAGAAGTCATGCTTAATTACGAAAAAACAATTGTCATTGTTGCGTATCGTAGAAATATCAAAGTCCTCGTAAAGCTTCATGGTGAAGAACCTACCGCCTCGCATCCCAGGCTGGTCATAAAGACCCTTATCTTCACCGCAAAATTCACACGCTTGGATCCTATCGTCGTGTGATGACGACGACATTTCCAGTGTTCATGATTCAAGAATTACAGCACGCTTCGGATCCTAATGCATGTGTGACTTTCGGTCCATCAAGGCTTTCCTTAAATAACTCTCATATCTCATGGTGTGTTGGTGCTCACTCTCTCACATTGTTACGATGGTGTATATATGTTGGTGGACACTCTCACAGTAATAGTTCGATCGTCGGTGATGGACGCCCCACCTCTTCTCTTCTTGCGCATTATACCGACGAGTATATCGCAAAGAAGAGAAGAAAGATGAGGCGCCCCCACGACAATAGTCGGAATTCCTCGATCAAGAACACACATGAAAGTCACACAAGGAGCAACGACAGACGGAAAGTCACACACGCATTATACCGATAAAATATCACTAATACATTTATAATGAACTCGAATATAATATCAGTAATACATCATATCGAATAATCGAGTTATTAATGCATCATCAAATATTGACTACTACATCTCGAATATTATCATATAAGATCGCTAATACAGATCGAATATTATCGAATAATCTAACTCACTAGTGGTTCCTGAGTCGCGGGTGGTGGACACCCAAAGATAAGGAACCATCACGGGATCATAACTCGGCTGAGATCCCTGAAGAATCTACCAGGTATTGTTGAACCTGGCGTCCAACGCCGCCATGTTGCGACGGATGTGCTTGTCCTCCTCCCTGACACAACGACGTAGCACCTCCGCGGGGGCCCGCTCCCTCTACATCAAAAGTGACCCACGTGACCGCCCACAAAGAAGCTCCGGGTCAACGACGAGACCCGGATTCCTCACCAAGCTTCGAGCCCCGGAAGGTAGCACCTCCCAGTGTCAGCCTAGCGGAGCCCAGTCCCGGACATGGCGCCTATCAAGCAGGCTCTCGCGGATCACTCGACGACGAGGATTCGGGCCAGGCATCGTCGATGTCGAGACAAATTCCTATGAGAACATTTTCTTATCGTTTAATCGCTAATTTTTTCAAAACCCAAGATTTTTTTCTTAATCTAACATACACATACTAAATTTTCCTAGAATTTACTCCTAATTAACTAAAACATAAAACATCTAAAACATAAAAAGCATCATAAACAAAAAAATCTATGGCTCGGGATGGGCTCGGGGTGGTGGCTCAAAATCTACATATATACATACATCTACATACATCTGTTGGGAGACGTAGTAGTAAATAAAAGATTTCCTACGTGTCACCAAGAACCATCTATGGAGAAACCAGCAACGGGTGGGAGATATTGCATCTTCATACCTTTGAAGATCGCTAAGCAGAAGCGTTACAAGAACGCGGTTGATGGAGTCGTACTCGCAGCGATTCAGATCGCGGTGGATTCCGATCTAAGTGCCGAACAACGGCGCCTCCGCGTTCAACACACGTGCAGCTCGGTGACGTCTCCTACGCCTTGATCCATCAGGGAGGAAGGAGAGGTCAGGGAAGGGCTCTAATAGCAGCACGACGGCGTGGTGGTGGTGGAGTAGCAAGGTATTCCGACAGGGCTTCGCCTAAGCGCTACGGAGGAGGAAGAAGAGAGGTAGGGCTTTGCCATGATAAAGAGAGTTCAAAACTCTTCTCAAAGGCCAAAACCTCAAGTATATGTAGGAGGACGGAGAGGGACAGCTGCCTTGGCCCCTCCTCCAAAGAGGAGGGCTTCGGACGAAGTGGGGATAGAGTCCACCTCCCACAAGGGAGGTGGATCTCCTCTTTTAAAAACCCTTTGCCCTTTATCTCTAGATCTCCAGCCGCATGGGCCTTTCTAGAAGGTCTTGGCCAGCCCAAAAAGGACTGGCACACCTCCTCTAAGGGCCCACGAAGTCCTTTAGTCTTCACACCCCTCCCGGGGGTCCTCTGGCACCCTCCCGGCACTCCTGGTACAATACCGATGAGCCCAAAAACTTTCCGGTGACCAAAACTGGATTTCCTATATATCAATCTTTACCTCCGAACCATTCTGGAGCTCCTCATGACGTCCGGGATCTCATCTGGGACTCCGAACAACTTTCAGTAATCACGTATACCATTTCCCTATAACCCTAGCATCATCGAACCTTAAGTGTGTAGACCCTACGGGTTCGGGAGACACGTGGAGATGACCGAGACACTTCTCCGGCCAATAACCAACAGCAGGATCTGGATACCCATGTTGGTTCCCACATGCTCCACGATGATCTCATTGGATGAACCACGATGTTGGGGATTCAATCAATCCCGTATACAATTCCCTTTGTCTATCGGTATGATACTTGCCCGAGATTCGATCGTCGGTATCTCTATACCTTGTTCAATCTCGTTACCGGCAAGTCTCTTTACTCATTCCGTAATACATCATCCCATGACTAACTCCTTGGTCACATTGAGCTCATTATGATGATGTCTTACCGAGTGGGCCCGGAGATACCTCTCCATCACACGGAGTGACAAATCCTAGTCTCGATTCGTGCCAACCCAACAGACACTTTTGGAGATACCCGTAGTGCACCTTTATAGCCACCTAGTTACGTTGTGACGTTTGGCACACCCAAAGCATTTATACGGTATCCGGGAGTTGCACAATCTCATGGTCTAAGGAAACGATATTGACATTGAAAAGCTTTAGCAAACGAACTACACGATCTAATGCTATGCTTAAGATTTGGGTCTTGTCCATCAGATCATTCTCCTAATGATGTGATCCCGTTATCAACGACATCCAATGTCCATGGTCATGAAACCGTGACCATCTACTGATCAACTAGCTAGTCAACTAGAGGCTCACTAGGGACATGTTGTGGTCTATGTATTCACACATGTATTATGGTTTTCGGTTAACACAATTATAGCATGAACAATAGACAATTATCATGAACAAGGAAATACAATAATAACCATTTTATTATTACCTCTAGGGCATATTTCCAACAGTCTCCCACTTGCACTAGAGTCAATAATCTAGTTACATTGTGATGAATCGTACACCCATAGCATTCTGGTGTTGATCTTGTTTTGCTCGTGAGAGAGGTTTAGTCAACGGATCTGCGACATTCAGATCTTTATGCACTTTACAAATATCTATGTCTCTCTCCGTAATGTAATCACGGATGGAGTTGAAGCGGTGCTTGATGTGTCTTGTCTTCTTGTGAAACCTGGGCTCCTTCGCAAGGGCAATAGCTCCAGCGTTGTCACAGAATAGAGTCATCGGGCCCGACGCACTTGGAATTACTCCTAGGTCGGTGATGAACTCCTTCATCAAGACTCCTTCCTTTGCTGCTTCTGAAGCAGCTATGTACTCCGCTTCACATGTAGATGCCGCCACGACGCTTTGCTTGCTGCTGCACCAGCTGACTGCCCCTCCGTTCAAAATATACACGTATCCGGTTTGCGACTTGGAGTCGTCCGTATTTGTGTCGAAGCTAGCATCGATGTAACCCTTTACGACGAGCTCTTTGGCACCTCCATATACGAGAAACATGTCCTTTGTCCTTTTCAGGTACTTTAGGATGTTCTTGACCGCTGTCCAGTGTTCCGCTCCGGGATCACTTTGGTACCTCCCTACCAAACTTATGGCAAGGTTCACATCAGGTCTGGTACACAGCATGGCATACATAATAGAGCCTATGGCTGAAACATAGGGGATGACACTCATCTCTTCTCTATCCTTTGCCGTGGTCGGGCATTGAGTCCTACTCAATCTCACACCTTGTAACACAGGCAAGAACCCCTTCTTGGACTGATCCATATTGAACTTCTTCAATATCTTTTCAAGGTATGTGCTTTGTGAAAGACCTATGAGGCGTCTCAATCTATCTCTATAGATCTTAATACCTAATATGTAAGCAGCTTCTCCAAGGCCCTTCATTGAAAACACTTATTCAAGTAGGCCTTTACACTTTCCAAGAGTTCTATATCATTTCCCATTATCAGTATGTCATCCACATATAATACGAGAAATGCTACAGAGCTCCCACTCACTTTCTTGTAAATACAGGGTTCTCCATAAACCTGTACAAACCCAAACGCTTTAATCACTTCATTGAAGCGAATGTTCCAACTCCGAGATGCTTGCACCAGCCCATAGATGGAGCGCTGGAGCTTGCATACCTTGTTAGCATCTTTAGGATCGACAAAACCTTCCGGTTGCATCATATACAGTTCTTCCTTGAGGAAGCCATTAAGGAATGCCGTTTTGATGTCCATTTGCCAGATCTCATAATCATAAAATGCGGCAATTGCTAACATGATTCGGACAGACTTCAGCATCGCTACGGGTGAGAAAGTCTCATCGTAGTCAACTCCTTGAACTTGTCGATAACCCTTAGCGACAAGCCGAGCCTTATAGACGGTCACATTACCATCCGCGTCAGTCTTCTTCTTAAAGATCCATTTATTTTCAATGGCTCGCTTATCATCAGGCAAGTCCACCAAAGTCCATACTTTGTTCTCATACATGGATCCTATCTCGGATTTCATGGCTTCAAGCCATTTGTTGGAATCCGGGCCCGCCATCGCTTCTTCATAGTTTGAAGGTTCACCGTTGTCTAACAACATGATCTCTAGGACAGGGTTGTCGTACCACTCTGGTGAGGAACGTGTCCTAGTGGACCTTCGACGTTCAATAGTATCTTGATCTGAAGTTTCATGATCATCATCATTAACTTCCTCTCCAGCCGGTGTAGGCTCCACAAAAACAACTTCCTATGTTGCGCTACTCTCTGGTTCGAGTGGAGGTACAATTACCTCATCAAGTTCTATTTTCCTCCCACTTACTTCTTTCGACAGAAACTCTTTCTTGAGAAAGGATCCATTCTTGGCAAAAAAGACTTTGTCCTTGGATCGTAGGTAGAAGGTATACCCAATAGTCTCTTTGGGATATCCTATGAAGACGCACTTTTCCGCTTTGGGTTCGAGCTTCTCAGGTTGAAGTTTCTTCACATAAGCATCGCATCCCCAAACTTTTAGAAATGATAGCTTAGGTTTGTTTCCAAACCATAATTCATACAGTGTCGTCTCAACGGATTTTGAGGGTGCCCTATTTAAAGTGAATGCGGCAGTCTCTAATGCATATCGCCAAAATGATAGCAGTAAGTCGGTAAGAGACATCATAGATCATACCATATCTAATAGAGTGCGATTACAATGTTCAGACACACAATTTCGTTGAGGTGTGCCAGGCGGCGTGAGTTGTGAAACAATTCCACATTTCCTTAGGTGCGTGCCAAACTCGTGACTTAAATATTCTCCGCCACGATCAGATCGTAGGCACTTTATTTTCCTATCACGTTGATTCTCTACCTCACTCTGAAATTCCTTGAACCTTTCAAAAGTTTTAGACTTATGTTTCATTAAGTAGACATACCCATATCTACTCAAGTCATCAGTGAGGGTGAGAACATAACGGTAGCCACCACGAGCCTCGACACTCATTGGACCGCATACATCGGTATGTATTATTTCCAACAAATAAGTTGCTCGCTCCATTGTTCCGGAGAACGGAGTCTTAGTCATCTTGCCCATGAGGCATGGTTCGCACGTGTCAAATGATTTGAAATCAAGAGACTCCAAAAGTCCATCAGTATGGAGCTTCTTCATACGTTTGACACCAATATGACCAAGGCGGCAGTGCCACATGTAAGTGGGACTATCGTTATCAACCTTACACTTTTTGGTACTCACACTATGGACATGTGTAACATCATGTTCGAGATTCATCAAAAATAAACCATTGACCAGCGGGGCTTGACCATAAAACATTTCTCTCATATAAATAGAACAACCATTATTCTCAGATTTAAATGAGTAGCCATCTCGCGTCAAGCGAGATCCAGATACAATGTTCATGCTCAAAGCTGGTACTAAATAACAATTATTAAGGTTTAACACTAATCCCGAAGGTAGATGTAGAGGTAGCGTGCCGACGGCGATCACATCGACCTTGGAACCATTCCCGACGCACATCGTCACCTCGTCCTTTGCCAGCCTCCGCTTATTCCATAGCTCCTGCTTGGAGTTACAAATGTGAGCAACTGCACCGGTATCAAATACCTAGGAGCTACTACGAGCGCTGGTTAGGTACACATCAATAACAAGTATATCACATATACCTTTAATGTTGTTGTCCTTCTTATCCACTAGTACTTGGGGCAGTTCCGCTTCCAGTGACCAGTACCCTTGCAGTAAAAGCACTCAGTCTCAGGCTTGGGTCCATGTTTGTTCTTCTTCTTCCTGGCAACTTGCTTACCGGGCACGGCAACAACTTTGCCGTCCTTCTTGAAGTTCTTCTTACCCTTGCCTTTCTTGAAACTAGTGGTCTTATTTACCATCAACACTTGATGCTCCTTTCTGATCTCGACCTCTGCTGATTTCAGCATCGAGTACAACTCAGGAATGGACTTCTCCATCCCTTGCATGTTGTAGTTCATCACAAAGCTCTTGTAGCTAGGTGGAAGCGACTGGAGGATTCTGTCAATGACCGAGTCATCCGGGAGATCAACTCCCAACTGAGTCAAGCGGTTGTGTAGCCCAGACATCTTGAGGATGTGCTCACTGACAGAACTATTCTCCTCCATCTTACAGCTGAAGAACTTGTCGGAGACGTCATATCTCTCGACCCGGGCATGAGCTGGGAAAACCAGTTTCATCTCTTGGAACATCTCATATGCTCCGTGTTGCTCAAAACACTTTTGGAGCCCCGGTTCTGAACTGTAAAGCATGTCGCACTGAACAATGGAGTAATCATCGTAGCGAGAATGGCAAGCGTTCACAATGTCTTGCTCTGCTGGGAGAAGGGGTGGGTCACCTAGTGGTGCATCAAGGACATACAATTTCTTGGAAGCTATGAGGATGATCCTCAAGCCACGGACCCAGTCCGCATAGTTGCTTCCATCATCTTTCAGCTTGGTTTTCTCTAGGTACGCATTGAAATTGAGGGTGACATTCGCGTTGGCCATTGGATCTACAATATAGATTGTAAAGATAATTTTAGACTAATTTCATGATAATTAAGTTCAGATAATCAAATTATTTAATGAACTCCCACTTAGATAGACTTCTCTCTAGTTATCCAAGTGACACATGATCCATGTCAACTAGCCCGTGTCCGATCATCACGTGAGACGGACTAGTCATCCATGGTGAACATCTCCATGTTGATCGTATCTTCCATACGACTCATGTTCGACCTTTCGGTCTTCCGTGTTCCGAGGCCATGTCTGTACATGCTAGGCTCGTCAACTCAACTTAAGTGTTTCGCGTGTGTAAATCTGGCTTACACCCGTTGTATGCGAACGTTAGAACCTATCACACTCGATCATCATGTGGTGCTTTGGAACAACGATCCTTAGCAACGGTGCACAGTTAGGGTGAACACTTTTCTTGAAATTTTAGTGAGAGATCATCTTATTTACTACCGTCGTTCTATGCAAATAAGATGTAAACATCATAAACATCACATGCAATCAATATAGTGACATGATATGGCCAATATCATCTTGCTCCTTTGATCTCCATCTTCGGGGCACCATGATCATCACTGTCACCGGCATGACACCATGATCTCCATCATCATGATCTCCATCATCCTGTCTTCATGAAGTTGTCTCGCCAACTATTACTTCTACTACTATAGCTAACATTTAGCAATAAAGTAAAGTAATTACATGGCGTTTATGATTGACACGCAGGTCATACAATAAAATAAGACAACTCCTATGGCTGCTGCCAGTTGTCATACTCATCGACATGCAAGTCGTGAATCCTAGAACATGATCAATCTCATACATCACAATTCATCACATCACATCCTTTGGCCATATCACATCACAAGGCATATGCTACAAAAACAAGTTAGACATCCTCTAATTTGTAGTTGCAAGTTTTTACGTGGCTGCTATAGGTTACTAGCAAGAACGTTTCTTACCTACGTCAAAACCACAACGTGATATGCCAATTTCTATTTACCCTTTATAAGGACCCTTTTCATCGAATCCAATCCGACTAAGGTGGGAGAGACAGACACCCGCTAGCCACCTTATGCAACAAGTGCATGTCAGGCGGTGGAACCAGTCTCACATAAGCGTACGTGTAAAGTCAGTCCGGGCCGCTTCATCCCACAATACCACCGAATCAAGATAAGACTAGTAGTGGTAAGAAAATTAACAAAATCGACACCCACAACAACTTTGTGTTCTACTCGTGCATAGATTCTACGCATAGACCTAGCTTTGATACCACTGTTGGGAGACGTAGTAGTAAATCAAAATTTTCCTACGTGTCACCAAGATCCATCTATGGAGAAACCAGCAACGAGTGGGATAGATTGCATCTTCATACCTTTGAAGATCGCTAAGCGGAAGCGTTTCAAGAACGCGGTTGATGGAGTCGTACTCGCAGCGATTCAGATCGCGGTGGATTCCGATCTAAGCGCCGAACAACGGCGCCTCCACGTTTAACACACGTGCAGCCCGGTGACGTCTCCTACACCTTGATTCGGAAAGGAGGAAGGAGAGGTCAAGGAAGGGCTCCAACAGCAGCACGACGGCGTGGTGGTGGTGGAGTAGCAAGGTATTCCGGCAGGGCTTCGCCTAAGCGCTGTGGAGGAGGAAGAAGAGCGGTAGGGCTTTGCCGTGAGAGAGAGAGAGAGTTCAAAACTCTTCTCAAAGGCCAAAACCTCAAAGTATATATAGGAGGAGGGAGAGGGAGGTCTGCCTTGGCCCCTCCTCCAAAGTGGAGGGCTTCGGCCGAAGTGGGGATAGAGTCCACCTCCCACAAGGGAGGTGGATATCCTCTTTTAAAAACCCTTTGCCCTTTATCTCTAGATCTCCAGCCACATGGGCCTTTCTAGAAGGTCTTGGCCAGCCCAAAAAGGGCTGGCACACCTCCTCTAAGGGCCCACAAAGTCCTTTGGTCATCACACCCCTCCCGGGGGTCCTCCGGTACCCCCCCGGCACTCCCGGTACAATATCGATGAGCCCGAAAACTTTCCGGTGACCAAAACTGGACTTCCTATATATCAATCTTTACCTCTGGACCATTTCGGAGCTCCTCGTGACATCTGGGATCTCATCCGGGACTCCTAACAACCTTCGGTAATTACATATACCATTTCCCTATAACCCTAGCGTCATCGAACCTTAAGTGTGTAGACCCTACGGGTTCGGGAGACACGTGGACATGACCGAGACACTTCTCCGGCCAATAACCAACAGCGGGATCTGGATACCCATGTTGGCTCCCACATGGTCCACGATGATCTCATTGGATGAACCACGATATCGGGGATTTAATCAATCCCGTATACAATTCCCTTTGTCTATCAGTATGATACTTGCCCGAGATTCGATCGTCGGTATCTCTATACCTTGTTCAATCTCGTTACCGGCAAGTCTCTTTACTCATTCCATAATACATCATCCCATGACTAACTCCTTGGTCACATTGAGCTCATTATGATGATGTCTTACCGAGTGGGCCCAGAGATACCTCTCCATCACACGGAGTGACAAATCCCAGTCTCGATTCGTGCCAACCCAACAGACACTTTTGGAGATACCCGTAGTGCACCTTTATAGCCACCTAGTTACGTTGTGACGTTTGTCACACCCAAAGCATTCCTACGGTATCCGGGAGTTGCACAATCTCATGGTCTAAGGAACGATATTGACATTGAAAAGCTTTAGCAAACGAACTACACGATCTAGTGCTATGCTTAAGATTGGGTCTTGTCCATCACATCATTCTCCTAATGATGTGATCCCATTATCAGCGACATCCAATGTCCATGGTCATGAAACCGTGACCATCTATTGATCAACGAGCTAGTCGACTAGAGGCTCACTAGGGACATGTTGTGGTCTATGTATGTATTCACACATGTATTATGGTTTCCGGTTAACACAATTATAGCATGAACAATAGATAATTATCATGAACAAGGAAATACAATAATAACCATTTTATTATTGCCTCTAGGGCATATTTCCAACAACATCTACATACATACATGTACATCTACATCTACATACATGAACAAAAAAATCTTTAAAAAAGGAAAGATGGGGCGGGGGCTCACAACGGGGGCGGCGAGGGCTCGGGGAGGAGGGAGAGCGTGTTGGCTTGGGGGTGTCGACGGCGACGGCGACGGTGACGACAGGGCATGGGCACGACGAGGGCTTGGGGAGGAGCGACAGCGCGCGAGCTCGAGGGCGGCGACGGCGACGGTGACGGCGGGGCAAGGGCGCGGCAACAGTGGGGCAGGGACGCATCGACGGCGTCGGGGCAGGGGCGCGGCCACGGCGTCGGCATCGTTGGGGGCGAGATGAAGAATGCTGAAAATCCCAAAGTGTCGGCTTATATAGCCAGAACATTGGTCTCGATTGGTGGCACAAACCGAGACCAATGCCACCTTTAGTCCTGGTTGGTGCCACCAACCGGGACCAAAGTTCTGTTTTCAGCAGCACAAAGGGCGGGAAACAGGGACCTTTGGTCCCGGTTAGTGGTACCAACCAGGACTAAAGGGGTGCATTGGTCCTGGTTTGTGCCACCAACCGGGACCAAAGGTCAGTTTTTAGCAGCCCAAAGGACGGGAAACAGGGACCTTTGGTCCCGGTTGGTGACCAAAGGGGCATTGGTCCCGGTTTGTGCCACCAACCGGGACCAAAGGGTGGTGCTGCCCGGGGTCAAATTTTTAGTCCCACCTCACTAGCCGAGGGAGCTCGGGAGTGGTTTATAAGCGCTGCTGCGCACACCCTCCTGAGCTCCTCTCAACTACAGGCTTTCGAGCCTAAACTGTCACTGCTTGTGGGCCTAATGGTCCTTTTGCAGGCTTGAATCCTGGCCCAACAAGCTGGTTGGGTTTCTAGTCGTATTCATGCCGTGGTGGCCCTGTTGGTGGCTTTTCTTTAAAACCATTTTTATTTGTTTTTTTGATATATTTATTTTATTTTGTTCCTACTTACTGTTTTTCAGTGATTCTTTTTAAAATTTGTGTGAATCACTAGTTTGTGAATAACTTTACTAAAAATCGATTTTTGAGTGATTCTTTTTCATGCTATTTGGTAAGTTTTAGGTTATTTTAAATGTCTGTTAATCAAAAACAGATTTGGTTATTTTAGTTTGCTATTAAAGTTTTTAATAAAAAATTCTTTATGAAAATTCTTTTTGCTATTAATGTTTCAAACAAAATATACTTTGATAATTTCAGTTGCATAAATTTTATATAATTTTAGTTTTAAAAATACTAGAGGTTTATAGGATCTTTTTAGTTGATTCCTTTTGCTATCAGAGTTTTATAAAAGCTTTTTAGTTCATTCTTTCAGCTAAATGACCCTGAAATTGAAAAGCACTACAAATGAACTTTGAAAAGGTTGAAAGTTGGCATGGTATCATCATTTCACCCACATAGCATGTGGTAAAAAGTAGAGAGGGTTACGGTAAAAACTGGATGCACTTCGTGTACAAAGCGGACAATCTCTTTCGAAGTATTAGGGTGTCGTACGAAAACTCATCTGTTACAAAGGGATTTCATTTTTTTGAGCTTATTTAAACTCCAGACTTTTTGTGTGTTCAAAATGTACCATTCAAAACCACATCATCAATTTTCAACCATTTCTGGCTTCATTTGGTATTTTTCATGCATTTACCGATTTTTTTGAGCTAAATGTCCCTGAAATTGAAAAGCACTACAAATGAACTCTGAAAAGGTTGAAAGTTGGCATCGTATCATCATCTCACCCACATAGCTTGTGCTAAAAAGTTGTGAGGGTTATGGCAAAAACTGGATGCACTTCGTGTACAAAACGGACAATCTCTTTCGAAGTATTAGGGTTTCGGACAAAAACTCATCTGTTACAAAGGAATTTCATTTTTTGAACTTATTTGAACTCCAGACTTTTTGTGTGTTTAAAATGCACCATTCAAAGCCACATCATCAATTTTCAACCCTTCTGGCTTCATTTGGTATTTTTCATGCATTTACTGATTTTTTTGAGCTAAATGACCCTAAAATTGAAAAGCACTACAAATGAACTCTAAAGAGGTTGAAAGTTGGCATGGTATCATCAGTTCACCCACATAGCATGTTCTAAAAAGTTGAGAGGGTTACGAGAAAAGATGGATGCACTTCATGTACAAAACGGACAATCTCTTTCGAAGTATCAGGGTTTCGGACGAAAACTCATCTGTTACAAAGGGATTTCATTTTTTTGAAATTATTTGAACTCCAGACTTTTTGTGTGTTCGAAATGCACCGTTCAAAGCCACATCATCAATTTTCAACCCTTTCTGGCATCATTTGGTATTTTTCATGCATTTACTGATTTGTTTGAGCTAAATGACCCTGAAATTGAAAAGCACTACAACTGAACTCTGAAAAGGTTCAAAGTTGGCATGGTATCATCATTTCACCCACATAGAATGTGCTAAAAAGTTTAGAGGGTTACAGCAAAACCTGGATGCACTTCGTGTACAAAACGGACAATCTCTTTCGAAGTATTAGAGTTTCAAATGAAAACTCATCTGTTATAAAGGTATTTCATTTCTTCACATGTAACTGTAGTGATATTCTCGATCAAAGGCATCATCATAATATTAGTGGAGAGAAATTCTTTCCTTTTTCTTCGCTTGTGTCCTTGGCTTATTGTGCCGTAACCATGGTTAATCTTCATTGTTTAACAGGGTACTTGGGTCAACCTTGACTCTGAAGGGAGGACTTTCATGAAACTTTTCATGATCTTCAGACATGTCTGTCTTGCCCTCCAATCCCACGATGTCTCTTTTTCCTATAAGAACAATGTGGCGTTTTGGCTCATCGTATGATGTATTCGCTTCCTTATCTTTTCTTTTCTCGGTTTGTTAGACATGTCCTTGTAGGGTAACGCAGCAGAAAACAAAAAATAAATCCAACCTACGCACTAGCCCAGGACCACTATGAAGACTGCATACAGGGTTTGATCTTTTCGTTACCGACTCGTAGCGTAGCGGAAGTAGAGTCGATGACGAAGGGTGGTGCAGATCCCTGCAGCTAGGATTTTACAACCTCCCAACCGCGAGGGTGAATACCCTCATCTGCCCCGCGGATAGCCCTCCGGGAGGACCTTCGAAACTTGGACTGTCACTCGGACAGCCCTTCGGTAGGACATCCAAAACTCGGACGGTCACACGGACAGCTCTTCGGGAGGCACTCTCAAACTAAGAGCGAAACTACGATCTCTCTGTTGGGGAACGTTGCATGGGAAACAAAAAAATTCCTACGCACACACAAGATCTATCCATGGTGATGAGCATCTACGAGAAGGAGAGCGGATCTACGTACCCTTGTAGATCGCTAAGCGGGAAGCGTTAAGAAACGTAGTTGGTGTAGTCGAACGTATTCGCGATCCAAATCGCCGAGCGTCCCGCGATCTCATCACGATCCATCACGTGATCCAATCACGATCCGTCCCGCGAACTCATCACGATCCATCCCGCAAACTCATCACGATGTGTCCCGCGAACTCATCATGATCCGTCCCGCGAACTCATCACGATCCGTCTCGCAATCTTTATCACGGTCCTTCCGATCTAGCGCTGAACGGACGGCACCTCCGCGTTCAGCACACGTACAGCTCGACGACGATCTCCGCCTTCTTGATCCAGCAAGAGGGTGTGGAGAGGTACAAGAGTTCTCCGGCAGCGTTACGACGCTCCAGAGATGGTGGTGGAGCTATTTTGGCAGGGCTTCGCCTAAGCACTGCAAAAATTCGATCTAGAGGAGAAACTATGCACTAGAGGAACGGGTAGCACGTGGCTGAATAAACTGTGCCCAAACCCTCAAATCCACTAGTATATATAGGAGGAAAGGAGGAGGAGGTTTGGCTGCCAAAAAGGCAACCCTTGGGTTGGCCAAACCTAGTGAGATTGGAGGATTCCTCCTCCAATCCTAGTAGGACTAGGACTCCTCCTTATTTTTGCCTTTTTTGCCTTTTTCCACCTTTTTCTCTTTGGGATTTTCTTCCCAGCCGCATGGGCCTTGTGTGGAACTTCCACCAGCCCACTAAGGACTGGTATTTACTCTTCCACAGCCCATGTAGCCTCGTGGGTCGAAATACCCCTCCCGATGGTCTCCCGGTACACTACCGGCACTCCCGGTACACTACCGATGAGCCCGAAACTTTTCCGGTGACCAAAATAGGACTTCCTATATATCAATCTTTAGCTCCGGAGCTCCTCGTGACGTCCAGGATCTCATCCGAAACTCCGAACAACCTTCGGTCACCACCATACATAACTCTATACTACCGAAACGTCACCAAACCTTAAGTGTGCAGACCCTGCGGGTTCGAGAACTATGTAGACATGACCGAGACACCTCTATGGTACGAGAACTATGAAGATCTTTATCGGTCGAACCTCTATGTCAAGGATTCAGTTAATCCCGTATGATGCTCCCTTTGTTCTTCGGTATGTTACTTGCCCGAGATTCGATCGTCGGTATCTCCATACCTAGTTCAACCTTGTTTCCGGCAAGTCTCTTTACTCGTTCCGTAATACAAGATCCCATGACTAACACTTAGTCACATTGCTTGCAAATCTTGTTGTGATGTTGTATTACCGAGTGGGCCCTGAGATACCTCTCCATCACACGGAGTAACAAATCCCAGTCTTGATCCATGCCAACTCAACAGACACCCTCGGAGATACCTGTAGAGCACCTTTATAGTCACCCAGTTACGTTGCAACATTTGATACACACAAGGTACTCCTCCGATGTTAGTGAGTTGCATGATCTCATGGTCATAGGAACATATACTTGACATGCGGAAAACAGTAGCAATAAACTGACACGATCATATGATGCGTTTGTAGTTTGGGTCTTGTCCATCACACCATTCTCCTAATGATGTGATCCCGTTATCAAATGACATCTCATGTCCATGGCTAGGAAACCTTAACCATCTTTGATCAACGAGCTAGTCTATTAGAGGCATACCAGGGATATGGTTTTGTCTATGTATCCACACATGCATCTAAGTCTCCGATTAATACAATTACAGCATGGATAATAAACGATTATCATGAACAAGGAAATATGATAATAACCAATTTATTATTGCCTCTAGGGCATATTTCCAATAGTCTCCCACTTGCACTAGAGTCAATAATCTAGTTCACATCACCATGTGACACGCATTGTTATGAATCTAACACCCAATGAGTTCTGGGGCTTGATCATGCGTTGCATGTGAGAGAGGTCTTACAGTCAACGGGTTTGTGACATTCAGATCCGAGTGTACTTTGCAAATGGCTACCACACTCCACTTGGTACTATTCCAAATGGCTCCTCTACTATACGTATCCAGATTGCTACTAAGAGTCATCCGGATTAGTGTTAAAGCTTGCATCGACGTAACTCTTTACGACGAACCCTTTATCACTTCCATAATCGAGAAACATCTCCTTAGTATTTTAGTCACTAAGGATAATCTTGACCATTGTCCAGTGATCCACTCCTGGATCACTGTTGTACCCCTTGACTAACTCATGGCAAGGCACACACCAGGTGTGGTACACAGCATGGCATAATATAGAGCCTATGGCTAAGGCATAGGGGACGACGTTCATCCTTTCTCTTTCTTCTGCCGTTGTCGAGCTTTGAGTCTCACTCAACTTCACACATTACAAATCAGGTGAGAACTCTTTCTCTGACTGATCCATTTTGAACTCTTTCAAAATCTTGTCAAGGTATGTACTCATTGAAAGTCTCATCTAGCATCTTGATCTATCTCTATAGATCTTGATGTTCAACAATCAGGTAACTTTATCCATGTCTTCCTTTGAAAAACTCTTTTCAAACAACCGTTTATGCTTTCCAGAAATTCTACATCATTTCCGATCAACAATATGTCAACCACATATGCTTATCACAAACTCTATAGTGCTCCCACTCACTTTATCGTAAATACAAGTTTCTCATAAACTTTGTATAGATTTAAAAACTTTGATCACCTCATTAAAGTGTATATTCCAACTCCGAGATGCTTGCTTTAGTTCATAGAAGAATCACTGAAGCTTGCACACCTTTTAGCATCCTTAGGACTGACAAAACCTTCTGGTTGTATCACATAATAACCTTTCCTCAAGTAAACCGTTCAGGAAACGACGTTTTGATATCCATCTGCCAGATTTCATAATTGAAAAATGCAGCAACTGCTAACATAATTCCAACAGACTTTAGCATTGCTACGAGTGAGAAAGTCTCATCGCAGTCAACTCCTTGAACTTGTTCTAAACTTCTTTGCAACAAGTCAAGCTTTACAAATGGTGGCATTTACCATGAGCGTCTGTCTTCATTTTAAACATGCATTTGTACTCAATGACCAGCCATCCAACGAGGAAGTCTACCAAAGTCTATACTTAGTTTTCATGCATAGATCCTTTCTCGGATTTCATGGCCTCTAACCATTTGTCAGAATCCAGGCCCATCATCGCTTCTCCATAGTTCGTAGGTTCATCGTTGTCCAACAACATGACCTCTAAGACAGGGTTGCCGCACCACTCAGGAGCAGTACACGTCCTTGTCGACATACGAAGTTCAATAGTAACTTGATCCGAAGCTTCATGATCATCATCATTAACTTCCTCTTCAACTAACGTAGGCTTCACAGAAATAACTTCCTATGCTGCGCTACTCTCTGGTTGAAACAGAGGTTCAATAACCTCATCAAGTTCTATCTTCCTCCCACTCAATTCTTTCAAGAGAAACTTTGCCTCGAGAAAGGACCCAGTTTTAGCAATAAACATTTTATGCTTGGATCTGAGATAGAAGGTTCACCCAACTGTTCTTAGGGTATTCTATGAAGATGCATTTGTCCGCTTTGGGTTCGAGCTCATTAGGTGAAAACATTTTCCACACAAGCGTCGCAGCCCCAAACATTAAGAAATGACAGCTTAGGTTTCTATCAAACCATAATTCACACGGTGTCATCTCAACGGATTTAGATGGTGCCCTATTTAAAGTGAATGTAATTGTCTCTAATGCATAACCCCAAAATTATAGTAACAAAATGATAATAGACATCATAGCATGCACCATATCCAACAGAGCACGACTATGATGTTCGGACACACCATCACACTATGGTGTTCCTGGTGGCGTGAGTTGTGAAACAACTTTCACATTGTCTAAAGTTGTATGCCAAACTCATAACTCAGATATTCACCTCCACGATCATATCGCAAACATTTTTATATTCTTGTCACGATGATCTTAAACTTCACTCTGAATTTGCTTGAACCTTTCAAACGATTCAGACGTGTGTTTCATTAAGTAAATATACACTATATCTACTCAAATCATCAGTGAAGGTAAGAAAATAATGATATCCACCGCACGCTACAAGACTCATTGGATTGCATACATCAACATGTATCATTTCCAATAAATCACTTGCCTGCTTCATCAAAACAGAAAATGGGGTCCTTAGTCATCTTTACCAAGAGGCATGGTTCGCATGTCTCAACCGATTCAAAATCGAATGAGTCCAAAGATCCATCAGCATGGAGTTTCTTCATGCGTTTTATACCAATATGACATTTAGCGGCAGTACTACAAGTATGTGGTACTATTATTATTAACGTTGTATCTTTTTGGCATCAATGTTATGAACATGTGTATTACTACGATCAAGTTTCAACAAACCATTCTTACTGGGTGCATGACCATTGAAGGTACTATTCATGTAAATAGAATAACCATTATTCTCTAACTTAAATGAATAACCGTGCTTGCAATGAACATGATCTAATCACGTTCATGCTCAATGCAAAAATACCAAATAACATTTATTTAGGTTCGTCACTAATCTCGAAGGTAGAGAGAGCGTGCGATGTTGATCACATCAACCTTGGAAACATTTCCAACACACATCGTCACCTCACACTTAGCTAGTATCCATTTATTCCGTAGCTTTTACTTCGAGTTACTAACATTTAGCAACTGAACCGGTATCCAATACCAAGGTGCTACTAGGAGTACTAGAAAGGTACACATCAATAACACGTATATAAAATATACTTCTGTCGACTTTGCCAGCCTACTTATCTATCAAGTATCTAGGGTTGTTCCGCTTCAGCGACCGTTCTCCTCATAATCGAAGCACTTAGTCTCGGGTTTGGGTTAGACTTTGGGTTGCTTCACTGGAGCTGCAACTGACTTGCTATCCATGAAGTTTCCCTCCTTGCTCTTGCCCTTCTCGGAACTAGTGGTTTTGACTAACCATCAACACTTGACGCTCCTTCTCGATTTCTACCTTCGCACTGTCAAACATCGCGAACAACTCAGGGATCATTATTTCTATCCCTGGCGTTTTATAGTTCATCACCAAGTTCTAGTAGCTTAGTGACAGTGACTTGGAGAACTATATCAATCACTATCCTATCTGGAAGATCAACTCCCACTCGATTCAAGCGATTGTAGCACCCAGACAATCTAAGCACATGCTCAACGATTGAGCTATTCTCCTTCATCTTGCAGGCAAAGAATCTTGTTGGAGATCCCATATCTCGCAACACGGGCATGAGCCTGAGATCCTAATTTCAGCTCTTAGAACATCTCATATGTTCCGTGACGTTCAAAACGTTTCGGAGCCTCAGTTCTAAACCGTAATGCATGATGCACTAAACTATCAAGTAGTCATCAGAATGTGCCTGTCAGATGTTCACAACATCTACAAACAACGCTAGAGGGGTTGGCGCATCGAGCGGTGCATTAAGGACATAAGCCTTCTGTGCAGCAACAAGGACAATCCTCAGATCACGGAGCCAGTCCGCAATATTGCTACCATCATCTTTCAACTCTATTTCTCTAGGAACATATAAATTTCAAGGGAGCTACAACGTGAGCTAGTAATCTACAACACAATTTGTAAAGACACTACTGACTATGTTCATGATAATGAGTTCAATTAATCATATTACTTAAGAACTCCCACTCAAATTGACATCCCTCCAGTCATTCGAGTGATACATGATCCAAATTCACCAACTCAAGTCCGATCATCATGTGAGTTGAGGTGGTTTCAATGGTGAACATCATCATGTTGATCATATCTACTATATGACTCATGTTCGACCTTTCGGTCTCTTGTGTTCCGAGGCCATGTCTGTACATGCTAGGCTCGTCAAGTTTAACCCGAGTGTTCTGCATGTGCAACACTGGCTTGCACCCGTTGTATGTGAACGTAGAGTCTATCACACCCGATCATCACGTGGTGTCTCAACATGACGAACTTTTGCAACGGTGCACACTCGGGGAGAACACAATTTATCTTGAAATTAAGTGAGGGATCACCTTATAATTCTACCGTCATTCTAAGCAAAACAACGTGCATAAAAAGGATTAACATCACATGCAAATCATAAGTGACATGATATGGCCATGAACTTTGTGCTTTTTATCTCCATCATGAAAGCATCGGCATGATCTCCATCGTCACCGGCACGACACCATGATCTCCATCATCTTGATCTCCATCAACGTGTCTCCATCGAGGTTGTCGCGCCCAACATGCTTCTACTACTATTGCTACCGTTTAGCGATAAAGTAAAGCATTACATAGCGCTTAATGATTGACACGCAGGTCATACAATAATTAAAGACAACCCTATGGCTCCTGCCGGTTGTCGTACTCATCGACATGCAAGTCGTGATAATCTATACATCACATGATCATCTCATACATCACATATATCACATCATGTAATTGGCCATATCACATCACAACATACCCTGCAAAAACAAGTTAGACGTCCTCTAATTGTTGTTGCATGTTTTACGTGGCTGCTACGAGTATCTAGCAAGAACAATTCTCATCTACGCAAAAACCACAACGGTGATACACTAGTTGCTTTTCAACCTTCTCAAGGACCGCCTTAGTCGAATCCGATCCAACTAAAGTGATAGAAACTGGCACCCGCAGGCCATCTATGCAACAAGTTGCGGTTGAGGGAACCGGTCTCTCGTAAGCGTACGAGTAATGTTGGTCCGGGCCGCTTCATCTCACAATACCGCTGAACCAAAATCCAACCAAGGGAGGAAGCAATCTAAGCATCAACGCCCACAAACCTTTTGTGTTCTTGAGATCTCATCTACACATAGACCTAGCTCATGATGCCACTGTTGGGGAACGTTGCATGGGAAACAAAAAAATTCCTATGCACACGCAAGATCTATCCATGGTGATGAGCATCTACGAGAGGGATAGTGGATCTACGTACCCTTGTAGATCGCTAAGCGGGAAGCATTAAGAAACGCGGTTGGTGTAGTCGAACATCTTCGCGATCCAAATCGTCGAGCGTCCCGTGATCTCATCACGATCCGTCCCGCGATCCAATCACGATTCGTCCCGCGAACTCATCACGATCCATCCCGCGATCTCATCACGATCCGTCCCACGAACTCATCACGATCCGTCTCGTGAACTCATCACGATCGTCTCGCGATCTTTACCACGGTCCTTCCGATCTAGCACCGAATGGGCGGCACCTCCGCGTTCAGCACACGTACAGCTCGATGACGATCTCCGCCTTCTTGATCTAGCAAGAGGGAGCGGAGAGGTAGAAGAGTTCTCCGGCAGCGTGACGATGCTCCGGAGATGGTGGTGGAGCTATTCCGACAGGGCTTCGCCTAAGCACTGCAGAAATTCAATCTAGAGGAGAAACTATGCACTAGAGGAATGGGTAGCACGTGGCTGAAAAAACTGTGCCAAAACCCTAAAATCCTCTAGTATATATAGGAGGAGAGTAGGAGGAGGCTTGGCTGCCAAAAAGGCAGCCCTTGGGTCGGCCAAACCTAGTGGGATTGGAGGATTCCTCCTCCAATCCTAGTAGGACTAGGACTCCTCCTTATTTTTGCCTTTTTTTGCCTTTTTCCACCTTTTTATCTTTGGGCTTTTCTTCCAAGCCGCATGGGCCTTGTGTGGGACTTCCACCAGCCCACTAAAAGCTGGTATTTACTCTCCCACAGCCCATGTAGCCTCTTGGGTCGAAACACCCCTCTCGATGGTCTCCCGGTACACTACCGGCACTCCCGGTACACTACCGATGAGCCCGAAACTTTTCCGACGACCAAAATAAGACTTCCTATATATAAATCTTTACCTCCGGATCATTTCGGAGATCCTCGTGACGTCCGGGATCTCATCCGAAACTCCGAACAACCTTCGGTCACCACCATACATAACTCTATACTACCGAAACGTCACCAAACCTTAAGTGTGCACACCCTGCGGGTTCGAGAACTATGTAGACATGACCGAGACACCTCTACGGTCAATAACCAATAGTGGGACCTGGATGCCCATGTTGGTTCCTACATATTGTACGAAGATATTTATCGGTCGAACCTCTATGTCAAGGATTCAGTTAATCCCGTATGATGCTCCCTTTGTTCTTTGGTATGTTACTTGCCCGAGATTCGATCGTCGGTATCTCCATACCTAGTTCAACCTTGTTTCCAGCAAGTCTCTTTACTCATTCCATATTACAAGATCCCATGACTAACACTTAGTCCCATTTCTTGCAAGTCTTGTTGTGATGTTGTATTACCGAGTGGGACGTGAGATACCTCTCCGTCACACGGAGTAACAAATCCCAGTCTTGATCCATGCCAACTCAACAGACACCCTCAGAGATACCTGTAGAGCACCTTTATAGTCACCCAGTTATGTTGCGACGTTTGATACACACAAGGTACTCCTCCGGTGTCAGTGAGTTGCATGATCTCATGGTCATAGGAACATATACTTGACATGCAGAAAACAGTAGCAATAAACTGACACGATCATATGCTACGTTTGTAGTTTGGGTCTTGTCCATCACACCATTCTCCTAATGATGTGATCCCGTTATCAAATGACATCTCATGTCCATGGCTAGGAAACCTTAACCATCTTTGATCAACGAGCTAGTCTATTAGAGGCATACCAGGGACATGGTTTTGTCTATGTATCCACACATGCATCTAAGTCTCCAATTAATACAATTATAGAATGGGTAATAAACGATTATCATGAACAAGGAAATATGATAATAACCAATTTATTATTGCCTCTAGGGAATATTTCCAACACTATCTACAGAGTTGCACACATACGGTGTCATCTATCGAGTAGGGCTTCGCCATCCAGAACTAGTTCCCACCGGAACCCAGATAGTCTTTCGGCTCTACGAAACTATTACGCTGGGAGGGAGAGAGAATGCCAGATCATGCATGGCTTGTGTGAGAGAGTTGGAGTGAGGATGGAGAGCTCCTCTCCACCTCCTTTTATAGGGGAAGGAGGGGGTGGTGGTGGCTGAAATTTCAGCCACATGACAAGCACCCACAAAACAAGGGGAAAGCATGTCCCTTGTCCATGGCACCCCAACATGGGGGGCCCACATGGCACCCCACCTCCTCCCAACCAGCCCCACCTTTTGTGGGGGCTACCCCCCACCAGGGGGGCAACACTTTGTCCAGCCACAAGGGGGCGCCCCCCAAAACAGCCCAAAACAGCCCCCATGAATCGTGGGATCTTGTCCCCTCACGCCGGGACAAGATGTTTTCCGTGACTATTACTTCTGAAAAATTCCGGAAGATTCCAGAACATTTCCGGCACCCTCTAAAATTATCTGGACGCGCTTCAAAACATTTCCGGTATGGTGGTCTAATTTAAAACCATCTTCGTTTACCCGGTAAACAATTCCGGTAGCTCCGAAAACCATTTTCGGTTTATTCTCCGGAAAAATTCTAGAAATTACCAGACCAATTTGGCAACGTACAAAACATTCCCGGTGCTTTCCGAAACCTTTTTGGATCAATGGTTTTATCTGAAACAACTTTTCGATTTTTACCGAAACTTTTTCGGTGTTCTCTCCGGAACCTTTCCGTTGTCTTCGAAACTTTTCTAGTGACTTTCTCTCGGACTCCTTGTCTAGTATTCAGCAGATAGATGACCCTTAAGCATGTGACCCTATAGGTTCGGTGAAGTATAGACATGACCCGGAACCCCTTCCGATCAATGATCAACATCGGAGCCGTGGACACCCATATTGGCCCCTATACCCACACGAATGAATATTCGAGTGAACCTCCAGTTGTCGTGTGCTATTCCTGTTGCTTCACGATATGTTACAAATACCCGAGGTGAGACATGTTGGTATCCCCGTGAAACAACAACTTGTCCACTATGCCAGTTACCTCGTTACCGGTATTTTTCTCTTTTCTCGTTCCTGTGTTCCGGCATCCCCATGATCAAATCACAAAGTGTCTGGCCAGACGATGATGGATACCGTAACACTGAGAGGGCCCAGAGATATCTCTCCATCGTCGGAGGAGAAAATCCCAATCTTGAGCTATCAAGTTACTTGACATACTTTTCCATGAACCCGTAAGCCGCCGTAATAGCCACCCATTTACGTATGACGTTTAACAAACCCCAAAGTTCATGGAGCAAGCATGAAGAAACTCAATACTCTCATGGTCTAAGGAATTATGCAAACATTAACTTCTCTATGTTATTAACCATTAACTTATGACGAATGTATCTCATAGCATAGCATCAATTGAGGTCGATTCAACACAAATGTTCTTCTAACATTGTGCCCTCAAAATTGCTGGCATAGCCATCCCATGTTCAGGAAAATAGGATCATCATGCAATACTTGAGCCAGTCTTAGAGGCCAGACTAGGAATACATTTTACCGTTTATTATTGCACACGTGCATATGAGTCTTCCTTCAAGCCCCGTTTTATTTGTAGACTCGAGAATCATTGCAGTTATAGCATGTAACATAAACATAATTATGAATAGGGAGATAATCAATAACATTTATTATTGTCTCTAGGGCATATCTCCTACAGACTCCCACTTGCACTAGAGTCAATAATCTAGTCAATGCTAATGCACTTTAGACCTATGGCATACTAGTGTAAACTATGCTTCGCTTGTGGTATAGCCTGATGTCCAACGGATCTGACAACTTCAGCTCCGTGTGTAACTTTGCATATCCTTGCATTTTCACGCTTCCACAAAATTCATATTTTGTGTGGACTTTGCTTTGCATATGTGTGAATCATTGGTCAAAACCTGATTCCTCAGACTGAGCTATGGAGCAACTATCTGCAATAGTGTCCCATAGATCAAAGCCATCTTGGAACCATACTAAGTTCATGAATGAACTATATGATTCAACAACTTCTTTGTCGCTTCTAAAGCGTCAACATACTTAGCCTTTGTTATAGAATTCGCCATAGTATCTTGTTTGGAACAATTTCCAACTACCGTGCCACCATGTTGTGTATTACACAAAACCCTTAATTTAAATCGAAAATCGCATGGAGCATAGATGAATACTATATCAATGTAACCTTTTACAACGAACTCTTCATGATCTCTGCTTGCGAGAAAACATGTTATGAGTGCAACTTTAGTACTCAATGACATATTTCATTGTTGTCCTTTGATCAGTACTTTGATCACTTTGGTATCTATACTCGCAAAAGTTTGGGAGTATCGGACATATCTGGTTGTTTTTACATACCATGGAATACATGATTAATACAACCACAAGAGTGTGTGGAATCACCATCATGTATTTTACTCATCAGTGTTTTGGGACACTAAGTCTTGCAAAAACTCTTTCCATGCGACTTAGGCAATAATCACTCCTTGGCGTTTTACATTCTAAAAGGTTTTAGCATCTTGTCAATATGTATTCATCGCTTTGCCCTATTAGGTAAATCTATCTCCATAGATCATCATGCCCAATATTAAGGCTATTTAGCCCAAGCACTTCATCGAAAAAACCCTTTTCAAATGAAGTCCTAATTCGTGTCATGAAATTTATTTCCAATTAACAATGTGTCAAGCATACAAGGTTTTTAGAAATATTATTATGCCCCCACTTAATTTCTTGAATTACAAGCATCATCATTACCCATTGATGAAGTCAAACCCCTTTGACCATTTCA
Organism: Hordeum marinum; assembly: GCA_022496015.1. NCBI lineage: Eukaryota > Viridiplantae > Streptophyta > Magnoliopsida > Poales > Poaceae > Hordeum > Hordeum marinum. Next base: position 420,811 of record JAAAWK010001152.1, on the reverse strand, counting down.
TCAAAACACGAAGATTCCAACTCCATTTTGCTCTCTTCTGTCCATCGCTGGAACTCTGAAGTTTGCACCCTTACTAGCATCCTCTGGACTGACAAAATACCTTGGACTGTAACACATGCAAGTCCTTGGTTACATTTCCATCAGATGGAAATCCTTTCATCATCCATGTTTCATATCTCATGATTGAAAAATGTATTAATTGCTAGTTCAACCCGAACCGACTTTAAGCATCGCTACGGTGAAACAACCTCATCATAGTCAACTCCTTGAACTTGTTATTTCAACAAGTTGAGCTCTATGGATAAAACATTTTTATTCGTATCAGTTTTTAGTTCCATAAATATTCGTTAGACTCTAAGTCTTCCGAAAGGTCTATCAAGATTTTAATCTTGAAACATTTATATGGAAACTATCTCGGATTGTATTGGAATTTAGTCAATTCCGGAGTCAGGGCCCATCACCGCTTCCTTGTGTATTGTAGGTATACTGTTGTCCAACAACAATATCTTGTTTGCGCACCTGAGAGGTTTGCACGAGCCTTGCCTACGAGGTTCAGCTGCAAGTTTGACCGAAGTCCATACATTTTATTGTAGAGATTTCCGTATCAGTCGCAGTAGGAAACCCTGGAATCACTTCCAAGGTTCCTTTCCTTTGAACTGATGACGAAGATACTGTTTATCTTGTCGAGTTGCAGTGTTCTCCCACTCACCCCTTTTGAAAGAACTATTTCCTTCAAAAAGCATACCGTCCTTTGTGGCAAACCTACTTGCCTCGGTATAGTTGAGGGAGGAATACCCATTTTCTTGGGATAACCTACAAAGTAGCACTTGTCTGATTTGGAATAGGTTTGTAACCTTTTACACAAGCCCCATATTCCAAATGTTAAGAAAAGATATAACATGGTTGGGTGTACCATACCATGACGTCATTTCAACAGACCTGATGGAGCTCTTTTCAGTGTAAAAGCCGTAGTCTCTAAAGCATCACTTTAAAAAGGGATAATGGCAAATTTATTTATGTCATCTTTGATCTTACCATGTCATAAATGGTTCAATTACATCTTCACGGACTTTCCACTTTGCAGTGGTGTTCCGGGAGGTGCAAGTTATGAAACTCTTTTCACAACTCATCAGACATACGGGGTCAATACAGTCGAAGATGGTCCACTTTCTCTCGATCTTTCTCCACTGCGACCCGTCAGCGGGTGCTCTCAACTTCCCGTCTTTCTTATGGTCCTCTTTGTGCCATCGCATTGACTTCGCATGCTCTTTGTTTCTGAAGAGACGTTTCAACTGTGGTATTATAGGAGCATACCACATCACCTTGGTAGGAACCCTCTTCCTGGGGCGCTCGCCGTCAACATCACCAGGGTCATCTCGTCTGATCTTACACCGCAATGCACCGCATACCGGGCATGCGTTCAAATCCTTGTACGCATCGTGGTAGAGGACGCAGTCGTTAGGGCATGCATGTATCTTCTGCACCTCCAATCCTAGAGGGCATACCACCTTCTTTGCTGCGTATGTACTGTCAGGCAATTCGTTATCCGTTGGAAGCTTCTTCTTCAATATATTTAGTAGCTTCTCAAATCCTTTGTCAGGTACACCACTCTCTGCCTTCCACTGCAGCAATTTGAATGTGGTACCGAGCTTTGTGTTGCCATCTTCACAATTGGGGTACAACCCTTTTTTGTGATCCTCTAACATGCGATCGAACTTCAACTTCTCCTTTTCACTTTCACATTGTCTCTTTGCATCAACAATGACCCGGCGAAGATCATCATCGGGCACATCGTCTGGTTCCTCTTGATCTTCATCTTCCCCCATTGCAGCATCACCGTATTCAGGAGGCACATAGTTGTCATCATCCTCTTCTTCTTCGTTGTCTTCCATCATAACCCCTCTTTCTCCATGCTTGGTCCAAACATTATAGTGTGGCATAAAACCCTTCTCAAGCAGGTGGAAGTGTAGGTTTTTAGAGTTGGAGAAAGCCTTCGTATTCTCACAGATAGTACATGGACAATGCATAAAACAATTTTGCTTGTTTGCCTCAGCCGCTTCGAGAAAATTATGCAGACCCTTAATATACTCGGAGGTGCATCGGTCACCGTACATTCATTGCCGGTTCATCTACGTGCGTTATAGAATAAAGTGTATTAAAAACCATTACAGCACATCATGAATAGAGAAGTGACCAAATTAATAGAAATTCATCATCACATTAAAGCCAAAGTACAATAGTGGCCAAAATAAATACATAAAGTTCATACATAGTTCTCATTATTTTAGAAATAAGATACAAGTAAGAACTTTTTTCTTTTAGAAAGAAGATAAGAAGAAGAGGCTAACCACGGTGGTGCCAGCGTCGAGATGGGTGCGGGCGATCGACGGCGGTGAGGACGGGGACGGGACAGGATGGACCGCCAAACCTAGAGAAATCTTGAGGAAAATGGAGCTTGGATAAGGAGCTTCGAGAGGAGAAATCTTAAGTGTGGCTCGGGCATTTCATCGACACCTCATGTGCATAGTAGTGATGTATTCTCGTTTATCTCGTACCCTTTGTAAGTCAGTACAGTCGAAGATGGTCGCCTGGCCAACGAGTACAACTCATCAGAAACAGTGTTGTCATGCATGAGACTTGTTTGCAACCAACTGCCGAAAGTCCTGATGTGTTCACATGTAATCCAGTCGTCACACTGCTCCGGGTGTTTGGAGCGTAGAATATTCTTGTGTTCATCGACATACGGGGTCATCAAGGTAGAATTCTGTAGAACTGTGTAGTGTGCTTGAGACCAAAAATGCCCATCCCTAGATATTATTGAGTCCACTCCTAGCGTGCCTTTTCCAGTCAGTCTCCCCTCATACTGCGATTGAGGGAGAACAATCTTCTTAAGGTCAGGAATGAGTCAACACAAAACCCAATGACATCCTCTGTTTGATGGCCCATTGAGATGCTTCCTTCTAGCCTAGCGCGGTTACAAACATATTTATTTAAGACTCCCATGAACCTCTCAAAGGGGAACATATTGTGTAGAAATACAGGGCCCAGAACGCCAATCTTGTCGACTAGATGAACTAGGACGTGCGCCATGATATTGAAGAAGGATGGTGGGGACACCATCTTGAAACTAACAAGACATTGCACCAAATCACTCCTTAACCTTGGCAGGATTTCTGGATCAATCACCTTATGAGAGATTGCATAGAGGAATGCACATAGCTTCACAATGGCTAATCAAACGTTTTCCGATAGAAGCCCCCTCAATGCAACCGGAAGCAGTTGCGTCATAATCACGTGGCAGTCATGAGACTTTAGGTTCTTGAACTTTTTCTCTACCAGATTTATTATTCCCTTTATATTCGACGAGAAGCCAGACGGGACCTTCATACTGAGCAGACATTCGAAGAAGATTACTTTCTCTTCTTTCATAAGAGCGTAGCTGGCATAACCCTGAAACTGCTTTGGATCCATGCCATCTTCTCCGTGCATACGTTGTTGTTCCTCCCGTGCCTCTGGTGTATCTTTTGTCTTCCCATACACGCCCAAGAATCCTAGCAGGTTCACGCAAAGATTCTTCGTCAAGTGCATCACGTTGATTGTAGAGCGGACCAGTAGGTCATTCCAATAGGGTAGGTCCCAAAATATAGATTTCTTCTTCCAGATGGGTGCGCGTCCCGCACCGTCAGTCGGAACAGATAGTCCGCCATGACCCTTTCCAAAGATTACTTGTAAATCATTGACCATATCAAGTATGTGATCACCAGTACGGAGGGAGGGCTTCTTCCGATGATCTGCCTCACCTTTGAAATGATTTCCTTTCTTTCGACATTGATGGTTGGTCGAAAGAAATTGACGATGCCCCAGGTACACATTCTTCCTGCAATTGTCCAAATATATAATGTCGGTGTCATTTAATAGTGTGTGCATGCGTGGTATTCCTTGTTTGTCTGTCCTGAAAGGTTACCAAGAGCAGGCCAATCGTTGATGGTTACAAACAACAATGCATGTAGGTCAAATTCCTCTTGTTCATTCTCATCCCACAAACGTACACCTCTTCCATTCCATAGCTGTAAAAGTTCATCAACTAATGGCCTTAGGTACACATTAATGTCATTGCCAGGTTGCCTGGGTCCTTGGATGAGCACTGACATCATAATGAACTTCCGCTTCATGCACAACCAAGGGGAAAGATTATACATACATAGAGTCACAGGCCATGTGCTATGCTTGCTGCTCTGATCCCCAAAAGGATTAACGCCGTCTGCACTTAAACCAAACCATACGTTCCTTGGGTCAACTGTAAAGTCGCTCCACTTTCTCTCGATCTTTCTCCACTGCGACCCGTCAGTGGGTGCTCTCAACTTCCCTTCTTTCTTATGGTCCTCTATGTGCCATCGCATCGACTTCGCATGCTCTTTGTTTCTGAACAGACGTTTCAACCGTTGTATTATAGGAGCATACCACATCACCTTGGCAGGAACCCTCTTCCTGGGGCGCTCGCCATCAACATCACCAGGGTCATCTCGTCTGATCTTATACCGCAATGCACCGCATACCGGGCATGCATTCAAATCCTCGTACGCATCGCGGTAGAGGACGTAGTCATTAGGGCATGCATGTATCTTCTGCACCTCCAATCCTAGAGGGCATACCACCTTCTTTGATGCGTATGTATTGTCGGGCAATTCGTTATCCTTTGGAAGCTTCTTCTTCAATATTTTTAGTAGCTTCTCAAATCCTTTGTCAGGTACACCATTCTATGCCTTCCACTGCAGCAATTCCAGTGTGGTACCGAGCTTTGTGTTGCCATCTTCGCAATTGGGGTACAACCCTTTTTTGTGATCCTCTAACATGCGATCGAACTTAAACTTCTCCTTTTCACTTTCGCATTGTCTCTTTGCATCAACAATGACCCGACGAAGATCATCATCGGGCACATCGTCTGGTTCCTCTTGAGCTTCATCTTCCCCCGTTGCAGCATCACCGTATTAAGGAGACACATAGTTCTTATCATCCTCTTCTTCTTCGTTGTATTCCATCATAACCCCTCTTTCTCCATGCTTGGTCCAAACATTATAGTGTGGCATAAAACCCTTCTCAAGCAGGTGGAAGTGTAGGTTTTTAGAGTTGGAGAAAGCCTTCGTATTTTCACAGACAATACATGGACAATGCATAAAACCATTCTGCTTGTTTTCCTCAGCCGCTTCGAGAAAATTATGCAGGCCCTTAATATACTCGGAGGTGCGTTGGTCACCGTACATTCATTGTCGGTTCATCTACGTGTGTTATATAATAAAGTGTATTAAAAACCATTACAACACATCATGAATAGAGAATTGACCAAATTAATAGAAATTCATCATCACATTAAAGCCAAAGTACAATAGTGGCCAAAATAAATACATAAAGTTCATACATAGTTCTCATTATTTTAGAAATAAGATACAAGTAAGAACTTTTTTCTTTTAGAAAGAAGATAAGAAGAAGAGGCTAACCACGGTGGTGCCGGCGTCGAGATGGGCGCGGGCGATCGACGGCGGTGAGGACGGGGACGGGACAGGACGGGCCGCCAAACCTAGACAAATCTTGAGGAAAATGGAGCTAGGATAAGGAGCTTCGAGAGAAGAAAGCTTAAGTGTGGCTCGGGCATTTCATCGACACATCATGTGCATAGGAGGTGAGCTAGAGAACCACAAAGCTCTCCCACGGCCGGCCAAAAAAACATAGCAATGCGCGGGTAGGGGGTATATATAGGCCAACCTTTGGTCCCGGTTTTTGGCTGGAACTGGGACTAAAGGACCCCATTTGGTCCCGGTTCCTGCCACAAACCGGGGCCAATGATTGTGGGCCAGGAGCGAGGACCATTGGTCCTGGTTCGTGACTGGAACCGGGACCACAGGGGTTAGACGAACCGGGACCAATGGCCCACGAGGCCCCGCCGGCGCCCTGGCCTCATGAACCGGGACCGATGCCGCCATGGGTTCTGGTTCGTAAGTGAACTGGGATTAATGGCTTTTCAGGCCTGGACCGAAGCCCTGTTTTGTACTAGTGTACTGCATTGATGCTGCAATGGCGCGCACACTGCTTTCTTGAGTCCTCTGCCTCCGTGCACACTGCAGTTCGCCGTGCCGCCGACGGGGTCAATCATCTTGGCCTTCTCTCTCTCTCGCCCTACTACACTAGAGTCGTTTCCGGCATCGATCATCTCGACCTCCTCTCTCGTCCACTACACTGACCATACCATGGCGTGAGCACTGCATTCTCCTCCTCTGTCCACTGTCTTTGCGTGAGCACCGCAACTAGTTCGCCGACGGGGTCGCTCGTCCACGACTCCATGCTCGTCATGTCGGACACGGCGGCATGGCCACTATCCACCGCAGTCGTCATTGTCCGATGCACACTGAATTTCTTCTCCCCCTCCCTCTGCTAGCTCTTAACCCTGCTAAGTGCAAATGCTAGCTCTTAATCATACCTCATGCGTGCAATCAAACACCGTGTTCATTTGCCGCTTGGGCCAATGCAAGCAACCAAACAAAGTGCACTTGCGTATTACCTCATGCAGGGACCCTAGATACAGGCAACCAAACAACTTGCAGATGGCGCATTTGGGTCTGCTTTTGCTCAATCAGGCTGGGTTGAGATGTGTATGCAATGCAGCTACTGTTCACTAATGGAACCAAACACGCCCGTAGGGTTGCCGATGGCGCCGCAATGGTCTAGAGCAAGTCTCTGCCGGCAGAAGTTGGTGATGTCTAATGCGTGAGGTTAGGGCAAGGAGGCCAAGCCAATGTGAATTTATTTGCATTATTCATACAAAATCTAAAACCTGGTTTGTTTTCTTGAACCCCCAAAATACCCAATGACCCCGATTTGAATAGATTCGTCAAAACTCATCGGTTTTCATTTCAGACAAACTTGTACTCCTTTTTTATCAACTCAATGAGACGAACTCCTACGCAGTATTGTTTTTTTTTCTTGTGACTTATGTTTAAAAAGTTCAAATTTTGGTCATTGCTCCCACTCATGCAAAAATATAAAGTCACAAAAATCTTGCGTAGTACATTACCGGCGGCGACGGCTAGTGGCCGAGGAGGCCTGCCCGGTCTGACCGATCACCCCGGGAGGCGGGGTTGGTGGTTGCGTGATAGTGAGCGGTAGCAGCATCGATCGACGCCATGGTGGTGGCGCACATGGGATCAGTATGTGGTGCGTGTGGGCAGAAGACGAAGCGTTTCATAAAACTTCAGGATGGAAGTGGCGCCAATTTTTATGAAAAGGGTTATTTTCCTGTAAACATAAGAGGAGTTTGAAAAAATTATATAGATCCCGCATGAGGAATTTAGGATTAGGAAGTTGTTGAAGGTTATTTTTCGCTCAACTTTTAAAGGGTAGTTTTTTAGGTAAAAGGGCTATTGCAGATGCTCGTTTTCAAAGGTCATTTGACGATTCTGCATGACACACATCGCTCCTCACGACAATGCAACAATGTTGGCTCTTTATCGAGTCTTGCTATTGATCAACGTTGGGCTCGTGTCTCAGCTCCATGGCCGGCTATGGGGGCGTTATTCCTAGGAACCAGAGTTGATCGACCCCGTTCGACCACAATTCATGCGTGGTAAGGAGCAACTTGGCGGTAGCCACTGTGCATGACGGCATGCGCAATCAGGAAGGTAGGATTTTTTAGAAAAGAAGGATGTACGTTGGTCTCTATATCTGGCCGATGCATGCAGCCATTTTATTAATTATTCATAAAGACCTTATAAGCTAATACAGTAAGTCTGAAACCATCATCTTGACATCACCTGTCGCTACTCATATTCCCTTGATGAAGGTGTGTCGAATGTCCGAGTCTAATACTAAACAGACATCGCATCAAATCCTAACATCTAAAGCCGGATGTCCCAACCAAGCCACATACTTGGACTGGGGCACACACGGTTTGGCGCACTCTCAATGGGCACCACATGCGCTCGCTGCAAGGGTCATCACCTCTGTCTTCCATCGATCCATCTTCAAAGCAGATACCGATGCATCGACCTTGCCAGGCCTCTCTGCCATCGACATCACCTCACCACGACGCTAGACAACGTCATCCTCCTGCGCGAGTCCATTGCCACACATCAGACACCGAGTCTCCACTGCGTCGCGCCGCCGAGATCCGCCACCCTCGGTGTGTAGGATGAAGCACCGCTCCACCACCTGGGCACTCGAGTCGGCACCTCCTTCATAATGATGCCTCCAGGAAGGAGCGCGGTGCGAGACGTCGCCACCGTCCGATCCAATAACAGATCTAGGACTTCCCTCGAAGAATGCCGAAAGGAGTGACGCGACATGCTATGACGATGCCTTCAACAAGGTAATGATGCCAAGGGACGCCGCCATCGTCCGCCATGACCATAGTCGAGGCTCGGTCTTCACCGTTGTCTTGTCACTCCAAACTCACCACCGGACAGATCTGAGAGCAGACCTGCCGCCACCACTTGGCCGGCCGCCATGCCCACGCGAACGCGCAGCCTGGATGACTGCCGCCTCAACACCGCCCTTTTGGGCGCACCTGACCTGGAAGCCCGACCCAGGGCCAGATCGGAGAAGGGATCCCCAGATCCAAGTGACTGAGACAAGACCGTCGGGCTGGGAACGCCTAGGCCGCACTGGCGTCACGTGTCACGATCCGGAGCGCCGCTACGCCCATCCCGCGACGATGGCCGCCGCCGCCGTAGCTCCAAGCTGCCGCGCCGAGCGTCGAGCGCGCCCGCGCCACCACAGGGACAAGTGCCCCGCCACCACCCTCCTCAGGGCCGGCCCAGCCTTTGCCAGGAGGTCCCCTCCGGCGGCGGTGAGACTAGAAGGGGAGGGGATGAACCATGGCGGCTAGGTTTTTTTTTTCCGAGCCGCCAGGGAGACGACGCGGGGACGTCGGTCGTTACTGATCTCTATTCGATACTTCTTGCGGAGCAAAAGGCCATCAGGAAGGTCAGATAGAGTGGATATAGACGAATGCGGATGGAAGCACACGACTTGCATGAATTTTATAGAATTCACGTATTGCACGAAGAGATGAAACCACGCCACAGTCCTTGTTAGCGTCTTAAGATGGACAATGAAACCAGAAAATAAGATCATCTAAAATAGCTTTGACAGAGCTCCTCACATCATCAATCTCCAATCTCCAAACAGAAATATAGCCAGTGGAAAAAGACTAACACAATGAGGAGATTGTCAAAAATCTCTACCTAATAATAAATAAAGCGCTGATCGTACGTCGGCTAATTTGCAAAAAAGTCTCTATATTTCTTGGAATTCAACCCGTAGTCCTTTCTTTAAGTTGAAAAACGTTTCGTTTTTATATAACGCCCCCTAGCAATCACCAACGGGCTTATCCATTCCTGTCCTCCACCGCTGGGCTGACGGGCGAGGAGGCGATCGATGGAGCTCGGAGGCGAGGGAGCTCAGGGAGCTCCGGAGGGGCTTGTCGCCGGCGACGCGAGGCCGAGGGGGCGATGTGCGGGCTCCAAGAGGCGGGGTCGAGGAGGGGCAGCGCGCGTGCAAGGAGGCGGGGTCGAAGATGCGCAGGAGGACGCCGACCGCCGGCTTCCCGCGAGGAGGCGAGGGAGCTCAGGGAGCTCCGGCCGAGCCTTGTAGCCGGCGACGCGAGGCAGAGGGTGCGGCGTGTGGGCGCGAGAAGGCGTGGTCGAGGAGGCGCAGGAGGAAGCCTCCTCGATGCGGTTACGGCACTACGGCGGCGCCGCCGCCGCCGCCACGTGCGGCCGCGCTGTCGGTATTCCTCTTCGGCCATCCGCCGCCTTGCTCTCCTTCCCTTCCCCATCCGATCGGCGCCACCCAACCTAGCCGCTAGTATTCTATCAGATCGATCCACCCGATCCAGAGCCCCCATAGATTCATCCATCGATCTGGAATCTCCTCTCTATATGCCTTAGCATAGATCAAGCTACGGCAGCAAGCAGATGTGGGCGTGCGAGCTGCTACCTGTGCTTAAGTGACAGGTTGGATTGAGTTGCCGAACTTTCCTGAACCTGTGTTCGTGTGTTGTTTTTGGTATCTCCTATTTGTCTCTGCTGTAGTGAATTTGCATCCAACTATTTCTGAACTGATGCCCCAGCTCTGAGACTTGCTTCTCTACTGCACGTATTTTGTTTTGTGTAAATGTCAACATGGATAGGTAGTGCCTATGCAATCTCTCTTTTCCTCTGTACTATTTCTCTTTGATTCAGTACCATCAGATTTGTTGTGGCGAATTTTTCCCTCAAATATCATTTAAATTTTTGTAGTTCTAGCTGCAGACCGCGTAGATTCTTCTCTCATCCTGCGCCGTCTCAGGTCCCACAAAGGCGCACAGTGGCAGGCAGTACAAACGTGTAGCGACGAACACCTGATCGCGGTGCGTCGGCCGGATTTGACTCACATAGCTCGCCCGGTTGTGTCAAGTACCGGCAATACTAAAACAAGAGGATGTGGCAGCAGCTACAAAGTCAATGATTTCACAATTGTATGGTATGAATTAAAGTCTAAAATCTATTGGCTTCAACCTGCTTGTGTGCTCTACCTTTATGTTTACAACTTGCAAATGGCCTGATTTTATCCTTTGCTTTACATATGTTAGTTTTCATGTAGAGTTAAATTCGGGTGAATTAAATTCGGAGTGACACTGCCTGCACAGATTCTGTATTAGAATAGATTTTCTAATGTTGGCTTCAACATCTCACGAAAGATTCACATTCTTAGTACAATATCAGTTTTGCTTTATGTTGGTTTTCTGATTTCTACATATTCCTTTCTTCCAGATTCTGCATTCAAGAAAATCTAATTATCTACGTAGTATGGAACAGCAGGCAAATTATGTAAGTATTTGGGTGTACTCATGCTCTCCTGTGTCAGATTGAGGAGAAAGAATTATTTTGTTCACCCATCCTATTTTTTCCCAGGTAATGGCTCATGCTCTGCTATGTCTAATTGAGTGACTCCTGTAGATGATGACTGAATAATTTTTCATGATTTTCTTACCTGAATTGGCTATAAAATTGGGGAAATGAGTAGTCCAGGCTTTGATGAACACATTTTTTCCCCAGGTAAATAATACTTGGCACCTCTGCATTTACATTACATCAGGGCAACGCCACAAAGCCCCTGTATGCCTCTGCCTGCCTGCCTCGAAGGGCGATCTGGTCGCAAAAAAGTGGGTAAAATGCACATCAGTTTGTCAAAATAAATGTTGGTTATCTTACGAACAAGTATAACTATCACCAGAGTAGAAGAAAATATGTTTCACGATAGATTTTTCACAATAGAAGGAAGTGGATGTATAACCTGATTCTGCTTTATTATTTAGTACCAGTTGACTTCGTAAATGCCAGTTTCTCCAGTATTGTAACTCCGTCAAATCGTCAAGTTAAACCCATTTTTCTCTTTGTACAGCTTGCAATCTGTAATACCATGATTTTCCTTTTCAGAAACCACTTCTACTAGCCCAGGACTATGTCTATTAGTCCTCCAATACTAGTATTGGTTGGGATGAGATAACACATTATAAGCAAGAAGATTTTTCTAATTTCTTGGAAAGAATGAGCCTCTCAACCCAGGATGCATGATGAAGGATCCAATATGTCAGGTGTCTCAATCCATATTCAGTTTATTTTAGCTGCTTGCCCGCTTCAAGTGTCTAGATTATAGGAAACATGTTTCTTTAAGTGTCAGACCTGGATACCAATTTATCCGAACCATTATATTTCTTATAGAATTAATGCAATATATTCTCTCTCTTATGCCTATTTGAAATACCGTTGTGGGTGTACTTTGCCTTTCACATTGCAAGGATAACACATTGTATGCATATTCTCTCCCTTAACTGTAGCAAGGATTGAGCATGAAAGAGAGATGAACTGTGACGCCCCCAATTTCGATCGTAGGCTAAACATACACGTAATGCGTACGACCAAGATCAGAGACCCACTAATCAATATCACAACACAACTCTAGACACAAATTAAAATCATACAGCTTCATATTACAAGTCAGGGGCCTCGAGGGCTCGAATACAAAGTTCAACAAGCACGAGTCAGCGAAAGCAAATAATATCCGAGTACAGACATAAGTTAAACAAGTTTTGTCTTAAGAAGGCTAGCACAAGCATAACAACGGATCGAAAGAGGCGAGGCCTCCTGCCTGAGAACCTCCTATCCTACTTGTCGTAGTTTTGTCACAGCAGATGTCCGAAGACTTGGGTTTGAGGCCATCGCTAAGATGATGGACTCAAAGGGGTTGATTGAGATGAGGGACACGAGTGTATCCAGGTTCGGCCCCTCGAGAAGAGGTAAAAGCCTACGTCCTTCTTGTGTTATATTGATTGGAGTATCGATTACAAGGGAGCGGATTCGCTTGACCTAGCTCTCGATTGATTGGTTTTTCTCCCAAGTCGCCCCGGGTCTCGCCTTTATATAGGAGGTCAAGACCACGGGTTATACAAGCCTCATACCGACTCTTACAACGTATCTGACTCTGTCTCTATGTCGCCTTGCCATCTTGGGCAAGCCGTCTCCAGGCGGCTTAACCGTCCGGGTCTTCATGCCATCTTCTGTCTGGGCCTTCGTCTTGGCCCATCTTGGTAACCGCCATACGGCCAGGCCTATGCCTTTCGGCCCATCTTCCTTGGTCTGGATTATGAGCCGCCAGGTATGACCCGACCCCACCTCGGCGGGTCTTACCACGGGATTATATCCCCACCATTAGGCCCCAGGTTGATTTGAGCTTGCTCATGTCAATCTTCAAGCTTACTTGGCGGCGAGTCTCACTCTCCATCACCTGAAAATAAGATACGTAACCCGCCGTGACGTCACATCGAATATGCTAAAAAGATTCCCTGACGACCACAATGGATCTTTTCATTAAAACTGTCGGCCCGAAAATCGAGGCGTCCGTCTCGGTCGGCCAGTTTTCGCCGCCTTGATTCTCGCGCCCGTTCGGCCTTCCAGCCTCTTAAATAGTACTGTGAAGAGTCATCTCATTTCCTCTGCTGCCTCCACTTCTTCCTCTCGACACCATCGCCCTCGAGCTCCATCGCGCCGGCGAAGCTCCGTCGCTGTCGCCGACCCAGGCCGCTGCATCGACCTGAACTGACCAGAATCTTGCCCGCGTCCGCCGCGTCACCTCTGTTAAGTCTTTCTCCCCCCCCCTAGATCCATAGCTTTAGCACTTCGAATCCATCGAGTTCGTCGGCCCCATTAGAGCTCAAGCTTTTCTCCGCAATGCCAAACGACAAGTAGCCCTATAGATCTTGTAGTGTTCATCTTCCCGTGGCGGTAGATCGTGTAGAATCATCGACGACCTAGTGTAGATCCGTAGATGTTCCTCCTCGCTGTGTCTAATCTTTGTTAGCCTCACTCAGTTCATCGCTAGGTCTAAAATAAACTTGATTTTTCCTCTGCCCGTAGATCTTGCAGTTTCAGTTTACTATGCGAAACATGTTATAGGTCCTTAGTGACTTTTGCATCACGACTTCGTCCATCTTAACCCGCCACCGAAATTCCGGCTCTTGTAATAACCTGCACCGGCGGCTTTAGCTTCACAGTGCGTAAGGTCATCAGCCGCCCTTAGTTGTCTGTTACTTTCTAACTCGCCGCGTACTGTTACTTTTCACAGCCGTAAGACGCCATTATGCCTCGCGCATCCTCTTCCTGCAATTGGGTTGGTTATGCGTTATCTGAGGAGTTCCTGGAAGACTTCGTAGACGCAGGAACTTTGCCATCCAAAGATGTCATCCATTGGCAGATTCCGGGCAACGAAAACAAACCCATCCCCCAAGAGGGTGAAAGAGTTATATTTGCTGACCACCTTGCGCGTGGTTTCAGTCCGCCCGGCTCTAAATTCTTCTGAGATGTCCTCCATTTCTTCAAGCTGCATCCTCAGGATATTGCGCCCAACTCCGTCTCAAATATGTGCAACTTCCAAATCCTCTGCGAAGCCTACTTGTAAGAAGAGCCATCAGTTGACCTCTTTCGAGAGTTTTCTACGTAAACCGCTAGAAGGAAGTGGCGGCTGGTCCGGGCTTAGAACTTGGCGGAGTCTCCATCCAAAGAAGACGGGATATGACCTTTCCGGCTGTTCAAATGCCAAGTCACCCCAAGGACTGGAACAGAACCTGGTTTTACTACAAAGACACTTCTCCAGAGGGAGAACATCCATTGTCGGGTTATCGTCCTACCCGGCTCTACACTACAACTGAGCTCCCAGACCGGATGTCGGCCTCCGCACGGGCGAAGTATGCTCCGGCTTTCGCCAAGATTAGAGCCCTCATGGCAAATGGTCTGACATGGCTTGTTCTGACCCGCTGTTGGATCTCTTGAAAGGTTATGCCTCTAAGCCGACGGGACCGTCTCATGTGTGAGTATACGGGTGACGCCAATGACCCCCTCTGCTTTAATCATACCGCTTTGACAGAAGAGAACATCGTCGCCGCCATCAAGGGACTTATCCATGAGTCCCAAGAATCTTGCCGCACCATTGGATTACCACCATTTTGTGCCGCAAACCCGGCCCCAGATATAAGGATGGCTTTCAAATCTCCTTACCTCCGCGTTAACTATCCATGTATGTTGCAACCTTTAACCTCCTTCAGCGGCTTCTGCTCTCAGGCTACCTCCGGCTTCTGGAAGAAAAAATATATCCCCCTCCGAAGGAGTCTAAGGAAAAGGCCGACGGGCGAAAGAAGAATACTGCACCTCAAGAACAGCCTGGGGTGGACGACTTAGAGGTAGAATTTTACTCTCTTGACCGTCTTACTATGCACCTTACTGACAGTAATAACTCACGGGACGAAACTGAGACAAGCCACGCCAACGTTTTTGAGGTAACCTATGTTTCGTCTGACTCAGAAGATCTTTCACCAAAGAAGATACAGCGGGTCGTCCGAAAAGTCCCATTTTCTCATCCTCTTGCTTATTTAGACCCCAATTTTCTTTTGAAAAAGCAACAACACACCTCCTGACGCCAAACCCGGAGAACCGGCTTTGAAGATCTTATGGCCAGGTTGTCCAACTCTCTGACTTAGCGGAAACGGCCGGCTGAGGTATTTGTTTAACTTGATTTCAGCTTTGTCAACCTTGCCTTATAAGTTTACTCTGTTTTTATACTGCCTTAACTGCTTTCAGGAATCGCCCCCATCGTCAGGCGACTCTACAATGACTAAGCTGCCACCCCTGAAGATCAACCCGGAGTACGTGCTTTCATGTCTGCATCATATCCTTTGTCATCCTTGACCTTCACATAATAACCCTCTGTGTTTTCTAGGGCTCAAGCAAAACAAAGGAAGACCGGCGGGTCTACTTCTGCCCCTATTGCACAAGAGACGGAGACTGCTAAGCCAGATTCTCCAGCGGCTCACACTGAGCCCTTTGCAGCTACAAAGGACGCGACTGAAGATATTCGTCGGTCCCCTGAGCCGGCAGCCCATGAGATGGCGATTGACAGTCCTTCAAGGACCAGTTCTATTCCGCCCAGCCCTTCAACAGTCGTTGAAGATCCCGTTCTTCCGGACGTCATCATCACTGAGAGCGGCTTTCAACCTCCCCAACCCCATGTACTGACCAAGCATATTGATACAGTTGAAGCTTCTGACAAGCTGGACTTTGAGTACCCCATGCTGGAGAAGTTAACTGCCGATGAATTACATGATGGTTACTTGAACCGCCTCTCCACAAGCCGGAAGATGGAGCTCAAACTTGTCGGCTTAATGAAGAAAAAATATGAGGTACTCCTATCTTCCCTTTTACCCTTATGTAGCCCCCAAGAGCTGGTTTAATATTTGCCAATGGTAAACCGGGTCTTCCAATCCATGCCACAAGTAGAACAACTTAGCCTGTAGCCCCGGGTATCGTCTTAATATGTATATTATTGAGCCGGTACTCAATGTTAAAGAGTTGATCAAATGTAGCCCCCAAGTCCGGGCCAGTATAGAAATAATGGGCCGGAACTTCCCTGTAGACTTAGAGAGCGTCGATGTAGCCCCTAAGTGCCGGCTTATCTTGACAAATATGAGCCGAAACTTCATTTTAGACTTAGAAAGCATCGCCATAGCTCCCAAGTGTCGGCTTATCTTGACAAATATGAGCCGGAACTTACTTGTAGTCTTGGAGAGCAAACAGACATTAGCCCCCAAAGTGTCGAGTATATTGCTTGCAATCTGCTTGAAACTTGCATTATATTCCCTTAGCTGACCATCTGGCGACTTACTCCTCTTTTGCTTTTATATGTCACAGGAAGCTTTGAGCAATGCCGAGTCTGATCTGACCGGCTTAAGAGGCAATCTTGCTTCCCAGCAAGCCACCCGAAGTGAAGCAAAGGAGAAGTGTCGGCTTGCCACCGAAGAGCTTACAAAAGCTAAATCTGAGTTTGCTGCTTTCAAGAAAGTTGCTGATGTGGAACAAGCTGCTCTGGCCAAACATGCAGATGATGCTAACCAGCGGCTCAAACTCGTATCAGACGAGTTGCGGGGCTTGAAGGGCCATATTTCAAAGATGACTAGTGCTATCTTTGATAAGCACTGAAAACTCAGCCAATATTCTCACTTAAAAGATTGTGCGGACGGCTTATAACGCAATACTCATCTTTTGCAGGTCAAAGAAGCCGCCAGCTTGGTGCTGACAGCTTACTGTAGTTGAAAGCCGTCTACACCTTATCAGAACAGTTGTACTGCGGGACTCTTTGCACTATCAAAGCTATGTTGAACAAAGAGAGGATCCCCAAGTCCATGAAAGGAGTCATAGAGGTGTTATCCACCCTGCAGAAGCAAATTCAAGAGCTCAAACGATTAGCCACCCGGAAGGGAGCCATTGTTGCGATAAGCCGGGCTTTGGCTTTTGCCCCGGAGCTAACCGCTGAAGAGATGATGGATGGTTTTTCGTCTAAGAAGGAGGATGGCTCAGAATTCACAAAATCCGACTACACCCGCGGTATGAAGGCCTCCAGGGTCCTTGCATCAGTGCAAGCGGAAGAAGTTAATCTGTCAACATATCAGGCGGCTTACAACGCTGAGAACAAGCGAGTGCGTGGCCCAACCTTTGAGGCTATGGACTTCACTCCTGCACGCCGTAAGCATCTCTTTGCCCCTAACATTGACCCGTCTCCCCTCTTTGAAGAGACCAACTTTGAAGCTTTAATGAACTGTAACTGGGACGTGGATAATCTTCAGATCGAGGAGGTCGAAGACCCGCTGCGGGATGACCCGCCGTCAAGCTGAGCAAGTTGATCTTTCAGCGGTATAATCCAGCTCCTTGACCCGCCAAAATTTTATTTGTGTAAAAAACTTTGTCTTGCTTTTGGGGCTCTATAGAGAGCTTTGTAATAGGCTTAGGAAAAATCTTGTCTTGCCTGAACTGTGCCATCGTGCACATAGGAGACCGCACGACTTAATATATCTATTTATCTGCCTTTGTGCTTCAATCATATCAAATTTTATGGCGGCTTATCTTAAGAGACAACATGTAAGAATAAACAGCAGAATATTTTCTGCATTGCTGCGAGGGCAGCTTAGAATAGCACAACCCAGAGATGTTAAATCTTTCTTGTCCTTGTTTTTTTTTCAATAACTCATGTGCCAGTTCTTCTGGGTGGACTCGCTACTAGAACTATTTAACAGTACAAGGTCTCTATCGAGATTGGCCTTCAACTTCTTTGAACGACTCAGGGTCTTTAGGCGAGATTAACTGATAAGAGCGTAAAGAACCAGAAAGAGACACGGCAGGGCATGAGTACCCTGTTAGCCCAAAAATTGCCTCTCATGTGACCTTGAACAATACAGGGTCTTTAAAAGATTAACTGTCTAAGAGTACGAAATGGGCCACATAGAGGAGAGTCGGCAGTATATGAGTGAGTTTGTCCACGCTTTGCGTAAGTCGGCCCTCACGTGACAAGAGCCACCGGTTTAACCTTAACCAGTACATGGTCTCTATCGAGATTAGCCGTCAACTTGTTTGAACCGGCTCAGGGTCTCTAAACAAGATTAACTGGTAAGAGTTCGGCGGGTCACATAGCGAAGCAGCATCAGCTTACAGGTAGGTTTAACTCAAACTTGCAGTGGCTTAAGAGCCGATCAAGAGGGTATGTAAGCTAAACCCAGTGGGTTGGAAGCCCCCAAATGACCTTGATGACGGAGTCAAATTTTGGGTATATAACCCGCCTGACTATGTCTTAAAAGCCTGATCGAAAGGGTGTGATAAGCTAAACCCGATGGGTTGGAAGCCCCCAAGTGACCTTGTTGACGGAGTCAACTTTTGGGTATATAACCCGCCTGACTGTGGCTTAAGAGCCTGATCAAAAGGGTGTGATAAGCTAAACCCGGTGAGTTGGAAGCCCCCAAGTGACCTTGTTGACGGAGTCAACTTTTGCGCAAACTGAGATATGCGAAACGGCAGAGGCCCCGGCTTGCAGGGATGCCAACTTTATTCATATATATATGGGATATGTACAATGATGGTGTACAAGGTTGAGTGTTGATGACTCAAGTATAGTAAGGCTAAAGATGAGCTATATTCCACGGCCGGCGGGTCTCTTGCCTAGAAGTGCTCGACTCGTCTCGTATATCAGTGAGGTAATACGACCCATTGTTGAGATTTTTGCTGACCACGAAAGGTCCTTCCCATGGAGGGGATAACTTGTGTGCATCTGTCTGATCTTGAATCAACTGCAACAACAAGTCTCCTTCTTGAAACATCCGGGTCTTAACTCTGCGGCTATGATAGCGACGCAGGTCTTGTTGACAAATCGCCGATCGAGTCGCCGCCAGATCGCGCTCTTCATCCAAAGCATCCAACGCGTCTTGACGCGTTGTCTCATTATCCGCCTCAACGTAAGCCACCGCCCGTGGAGAGTCGTGACGTATATCACTTGGTAACATGGCTTTTGCGCCATAAACCATGAAGAAAGGCGTATAGCCTGTTGATCTATTGGGAGTAGTTCTAATGCTCCATAAGACTGACGGCAACCCCTCTACCCAACAACCCGGCGTTCGTTGTAAGGGAACCATAAACCGGGGTTTGATGCCTCTCAGAATTTCCTGGTTAGCACGCTCTTCCTGACCATTAGATTGTGGATGAGCAACCGCAGAGACGTCGAGTCGGATGTGCTCACATTCACAAAACGATTGCATAGCCCCCTTGGATAAGTTTGTACCATTGTCTGTGATGATACTATGAGGGTAACCAAAGCGGTAGATTAACTTTTTAACAAACTGAACCACCGTCGCCGCGTCACACTTGCTGACCGGCTCAACCTCTACCCACTTGGTAAACTTATCAACCGCCAACAAGAGGTGGGTCTTCTTGTCCTTGGATCTCTTAAAGGGACTGACCATATCAAGCCCCCAGACTGCAAAAGGCACAATAATTGGAATCATTCGCAATTCTTGAGCCAGCACATGAGCACGCCGGTCAAACTTCTAACATCCATCACACTTGCGAACCAAATCTTCTGCATCTTTATAAGCCGTCAGCCAGAAGAAACCATGTCGAAAAGCCTTGGCTACCAGAGATTTTGAACTGGCATGATGACCACAATCACCAGCGTGAATTTCAATCAAGATTTCTTTGCCTTCATCAGGTGAGACACAACGTTGAAAGACACCAGTAACGCTGCACTTATGTAACTCACCATTGATAATTGCCATAGACTTAGATCGCCTGATGATCTGTCTTGCCAAGTTCTCATCCCCCGGTAACTCGCCGCGAGTCAAGTACGCTAGCTAAGGCAGCGTCTAGTTAGGGATAGCATGCAAAGCTGCCACCAGCTGCCCCTCCAGGTCAGGTATAGCCAAGTCCTCCTCTGAAGGTAACTTAATTGACGGGTGATGTAGTACGTCTAAGAAAACGTTAGGCGGCACCGACTTATGCTGAGAGCCCAGCCTTGATAGTGCGTCAGCCGCCTAGTTCCTACGACGATCAATATGATCCACCTGATAACCCTTGAAGTGACCAGCGATGACATCTACCGCCTGACGATAAGCCCCCATCGGTGGGTCCTTGGAATCCCATGTGCCTGAAACTTGCTGGGTTACGAGGTCTGAGTCGCCAAGACATCTAACCCGGCTTAGGTTCATCTCCTTAGCCACCCGGAGGCCATGAAGTAGAGCTTCATACTCAGCTGCATGGTTAGTACAAGGAAACATTAACCTTAACATATAACAGAACTTGTCACCTTCAGGGGAGGTTAAGACAACCCCAGCCCCTGATCCTTCTAGCTGCCTGGATCCGTCAAAGTGAATCGTCCAGTACGTGTTATCTGGCTTCTCCTCAGGCGCCTGACACTCTGTCCAGTCATTTATGAAATCCACCAAGGCTTGAGACTTGACCGCCGTGCGAGGCACGTATTTCAGATTAAGAGGGCCAAGCTCCAATGCCCACTTAGCAATCCTGCCAGTAGCTTCTCTGTTCTGAATTATGTCTCCCAACGGCACAGAGCTAACCACTGTGATTTGGTGTCCCAGGAAATAATGCTTCAGCTTACGATTCGCCATGAACACCCCATATATTAGCTTCTGCCAATGTGGGTACCTCTGCTTGGACTCTGTCAGGACTTCACTGATGTAGTAAACTGGCCTCTGAACCAGATACTCTTTCCCTGCCTCCTTACGCTCAACAACGATCGCGGCGCTGACCGCCCTGTTATTAGATTCAATGTATAAGAGCAAAGGTTCCTTCTCAGCCGGAGCAGCTAAGACTGGCGGCTCAGTGAGTTGTTTCTTGAGTGCCTCAAATGCATCACCCGCCACCATACTCCAGACAAAGTTGTCTGCCTTCTTCATCATTTGGTATAAAGGGATAGCCTTCTCACCAAGGCGGCTTATGAACCGGCTTAGCGCAGCGATCCGACCCGCTAGGCGCTGAACATCATTGATGCACGCCAGCTTAGATAGAGAAGTGATAGCCTTTATCTTGTCTGGATTAGCCTCAATGCCACGTTCAGAGACCAGAAAACCCAAAAGCTTGCCTGTAGGAACTCCAAAACACACTTAGCCGGGTTAAGCATCATCTTGTAAACCCGTAAGTTGTCGAAAGCTTCTTTCAGGTTGTCAAGTAGAGTCTCCTTCTTCATTGACTTGATCACAATATCATCCACATATGCATGAACATTGCGTCCAATTTGACTATGAAGACAGTTCTGTACACAATGCCGATAAGTCGCCTGGGCACTCTTGAGCCAGAAAGGCATAGAGACATAGCAAAAGGCACCAAAAGGCGTGATGAAAGCCGTCTTCTCTTGGTCCTTGACTGCCATCTTGATTTGATGATAACCAGAATAAGCGTCCAGGAAGCATAAGCTCTCGCAACCCGTCGTTGCATCAATAATTTGGTCGATATGGGGGAGAGGAAACAGGTCAACCGGACAGGCCTTGTTAAGATCCGTGTAATCCACACACATACGCCACGTGCCGTTCTTCTTAAGCACTTGCACCGGGTTAGGAAGCCACTCTGGGTGAAACACTTCAATGATGAACCCCACCGCCAGAAGCCAGGCCACCTCTTCCCCAATGGCCTTGCGCCTCTCTCCATTGAACGGCCGAAGGAACTGTTTGACCGGCTTAAATTTAGGATCCACATTAAGGTGGTGCTCAGCAAACTCTCTTGGTACACCCGACATGTCAGAAGGCTTCCATGCAAAGATGTCCCGATTCTCACGGATGAATTCGATGAGCGCGTTTTCCTATTTGGGATCCATATTGGCCCCAATAGTGAATTGTTGTGATGAGTCGCCCGGAGTGAAATCCGCCAATTTAGTATCATCCGCCAAAAACTTGAGGGACGGCTCAGATTTTGTGGTAGGCTTTTTGAGTGGAGTCATGTCCTCCGGGTCAACATTTTCCTTATAGAACTTGAGCTCTGCTTCAGTGCAACTTGACTCTGCATAAGCTGCGTCTCCTTCCTCACACTCAATAGCCGTCTTCCGATCACCATGCACGGTAATCGTCCCGTTCAACCCGGGAATCTTGAGCTGTAAGTAAACATAGCAAGGCCTAGCCATGAACTTGGTGTAAGCCGACCGTCAAAACAAAGCATGATATGGACTTTTAATTTTCACCACTTCCAACCACAAGGATTCCACCCTGTAGTTGTATTCGTCACCAAAAGCAACTTCCAAGGATATCTTACCCACTGGATAAGCCGACTTGTCAGGCACCACACCATGAAAGACTGTCGAAGAAGGCCTAAGATCTTTGTCAAGCAACTTCATTCGGTGAAAAGTGTCATAGTACAGGATATTGATGTTGCTGCCACCATCCATAAGTACCTTAGTGAACATGTATCCTCCCACTTGAGGGGCAACTACCAAAGCCAACCGCCCCGGGTCGTCAACACGCGGCAGGTGATCCTCTCTACTCCAAGTTATGTCATACTCAGATCACTTCAAATATTGTGGGAGGGCCGGTGTGATTGCATTAACCGCCCGCTTGCCCACCTTCTTGTCTCGCCTGTCAAGGCAAGTTGTAAAGACATGATACTGACCTGAGCTGAGCTGCTTCGGGTTACTTTGATACCTAGATTGATTACTCTGTTCCTAATTACTGTCACCAGATTGGTGATGATGACCTCCTTGATTGCCCTGACCCTGATAACCGGATCCTAAGCCATCAGAGCCTAGACCGGCGCCTGACCCACCTGACCCTGAGCCGCCTGGCGGGCCACCACCATTGTTGTGATGCTGCCGCAAGCCGTAATCCCAAAACTGTTGCATAATGTGGCAATTCCTCCATGTATGACCCGCCACCCTATCGGGCCGGTTGTGCTCCGGACAAGGTTTATTGAGCATCTCCTCCAAGTTGAAAGGAGTTTTACCCTTATTAAAGGGCTTTCTGAAATTCCCGTTGCCCTTAGCACGATTGTTCCCGGCGCTGGTGTTAGCTACCAATTCTGACCCACCTTCTGGATTCTTCCTCTTACCATGGTTGCCACTGCCTGCCGCACCCTTGCCATTGTTACTCTTCTTACCCTGACCAGGCTTCTCCTCATCAGAGCCTGGGTCCTTCGTATTGTTAGAGTCGGCGTACTTCGTGAGAGCCGCCATGAGCTCCCCCATATCTTGACACGAGTGCTTGAGCCGGCCAAGCTTCTGCTTCAGAGGCATAAAGTGGCAATCTTCTCCAGAATCAAAACCGCTTGAGCCGTCGTAATCTGCTCAGATGAGTGGATGATAGTTGAGACCCGCCAGACCCAATGATGAGCTGACTCATCCTCCTGTTAGACACAATGATCCAAATCCACAATCGTCATGGGCTGCTTGCACGTTCCTTGGAAATTTTTGATGAACTTCGCCTTCAACTCGGCCCAGGAATTAATGGTGTTGGGTGGCAAGCCCTTCAACCACGTGCGAGCCAGCCCTTCAAGCATCATAATGAAATACTTGGCACATAGTGCGTCGTTGACATCTAACATCTCCATGGCCAGCTCATAGCTTTCAATCCAAGCCTCCGGAGGCAGGTCACCAGTGTAATTTGGGACCTTGCGAGGAACCTTGAAATCTTTCGGCAAACGCTCATTCCGCAAAGCCGACGCTAAGCACAACACCCCCCATGGCCCTGGAGGTTATCCCTCCTCCTACCGAGATGGAAGGTGCGGGTTCTTGATGAGCCGCCGCTGCCAGAGCCGCCGCCTCTTGTTGTGCTCTCGCCCGATCCACCAGCGCCTGAGCATCCAGAGCCGCCCTGTCATCTCGTGGCGGGTCTCGGTGCCGATCACTGCTAGAAACCGCCGGCGACTCATAACGCCGGCTGTAGCTATGGCTGGGGATGGGTGTTGAATGCACGCGACTCCGACTGTAAGTATACTTCTCCTGTTGGGTCATCGCCGTCTGCAGGTATCCAATAGTGTTCTGCACTTCTTCTGCAAAAGGCTCCTCATCCGGGATTGGGATCGTCCCAAGCCGGGTGGCTACTGCCACCATGTTTTCAGCCGGGTTGGAATAATGACCTGCCAGCGTGGGAAAAGACATTGGTGAGGTCTGGTTCCGTGGGAGCGGGTTGAGCTGCTGAACCATCCCATTCCTGGCGTGTTAAAAAGATTTATGGCCTCGTACTGATCCGGTAAGCGGGACTGATGCCTCATCGGTCGAACCGCTGCTGCAGACCGCTGCTCCAGCTCAAGGAGGAAATCATCCGCCCTAAGGCGCTCCGCCTTTGCATACATCTGATCTTTCAGCACATTGATCTCTTGTTGAACCTTGGTCATCTGGTCCTTCAGCCTCGCGATCTCCGTGTTCCAGGCCGCTTGATTTTTAGCTATGACCTCGGTGGCCATCAAGATGGTAAGCTCATTCATCAGATCTAGAAGAACCTAAGCCGATGGCTTATCGGCCCCTGATCCCGCTCCACCGGTGGCTGTACTGCTCGGGGCGGGTGCTGAACCTGCCATGAAGATGGCAACACGGCACGGCGGCTCATAATCCTCCAGCCGGTGATACTCTGACTCGGGACCAGACTCGTCGTAGCCCCCGAGCCCATCATTGTGAAGCTGGTAAATTGATTCTGTCTCTCTGCTCAAAGATCCATCCTCCAAACAGATGAGAGTTTCCTGCGACATAGAACCTTCAAGATCGATGCCTTGAGTAAAGCCGACGAAGACTTGCTTCCTAGACGGGTCCGCACGGGCAAGTTGCACGTGGCGGGCGGGTTGCGCGTGCTGGGCCGGCTCAATGATGTCGGTGCAGACGTCCGGCCCGGGTTCAGAGCCGCCGCTCTTGCCGATGAAGACGGGGATTCCGCCGAAGGGGATCCGGAAACCGTACTCGATTGAGTCGGCCTCAGGGCCCTAGCCGGCATCGTCAATGTAGAGCCAGCCACGACGACTCTTGTTCATCTTGCTAACAACGTACCCCTCGATCCCTGAGAGAGAGCCCTTTTAGAACTCAACACCATCAAGTGCTAGCCCCATGATGGGTGCCAACTGTCGTGGTTTTGTCACGGCAGATGTCCGAAGACTTGGGTTCGAGGCCATCGCTAAGATGATGGACTCAAAGGGGTTGGTTGAGACGAGGGGCACGAGTTTACCCAGGTTTGGCCCCTCGAGAAGAGGTAAAAGCCTACGTCCTGCTTGTGTTGTATTGATTGGAGTATCGATTAGAAGGGAGCGGAATCGCTTGACCTAGCTCTTGATTGATTGGTTTTTCTACCTAAGTAACCCCGGGTCTCGCCTTTATATAGGAGGTCAAGACCACGGGTTACACAAGCCTCATACCGACTCTTACAATGTATCTGACTCTGTCTCTATGTCGCCTTGCCATCTTGGGCAAGCCATCTCCGGGCGGCTTAACCGCCCGGGTCTTCATGCCATCTTCCGTCTAGGCCTTCGTCTTGGCCCATCTTGGTAAGCCGCCATACGCCAGGCCTATGTCTTTCGGCCCATCTTCCTTGGTCTGGATTATGAGCCACCAGGTATGACTCGGCCCCACCTGGGCGGGTCTTACCACGGGATTATATCCCCAACACTACTGCTGGTCGGGGGCCGCCTCCATGTAGTAGTAGGCTCCTCCGATGGTGTCTCCAGCGTACTCCATCTCCTGGGCTCCATCGTCTAAACGCAGAATCGTATTGAGGGCGAAAGAGCAGGCAAAGCAACAGTGAGTACTCATCCAAAGTACTCGCAAGACTGACATCAGAACTATGCTAAGTATGCATCATTATCAAGGGGTGGGGTTATATCTGGGCTGACTACAGAAAGCAAGAAAAGGGGGAAGGCCTAGTCCTATCGAAGACTAGCATCTTCAGCATCTTGCAGCATTAGAAGAGAGTAGACTGGTATCTCATATATAGTCATATTATTGTAGCAATTTTATTAAGTAACCACGCCCAGGGATTCTTCCTCGACTCCCTACGAGGAAGCAATCCCGGAGCCACATTTCATTTCAATTCAAATCACATTTATAGTTGTATAAGGTCAAGGTACAACTCCAAGTCGTCATGTTACCGTCGACATGGCTATTCGAATAGATGAATTCATCCCTGCAGGGGTGCACCGCATTTCCAACACACTTGATCACCTCCGGCCGGACACACTTTCCTGGGTAATGCCCGGCCTAGGGATCCAAAACATCGTCGCCCCACCTAGACTCAACAAAGAGGCCAGCCCGCCGATCTAAATCCTAAGCGCGCAGGTTCATGGGCCCACTTGCCCTTGCACTCCTGCACGATGCGCACGTAGCCGAAAGCAGTCCTAGAACCCCTTAGTAACAAGTGTGATGTGTTCCGGACCAATCCGGCGCGCGCCACTCCATTGCTGACGTCCCAAGAGCTTCGGCTGATACAACTACGCTGAGTACCCATAACTTCTCCCACGTGAAGGTTTGGTGCATAAAAGGTCAAATGACCAACTCAGATCAAATACCCAACCCGTTAGCATTTTATTAGTGTGGGGCAAGCGCGAACCATAAAAGGCAGTCCGTCGCCCCGCCAATAACCCTCGGGTGCCATACCGACGCACCCCGCTGTTGCAAATATGCCCTAGAGGCAATAAATAAAGTGTTTATTATTATATTTCCTTGTTCATGATAATTGTTTATTATCCATGCTATAATTGTATTGATTGGAAACACATTACATGTGTGGATAAGTAGACAACACTTTGTCCCTAGTATGCCTCTAGTAGACTAGCTCGTTGATCAAAGATGGTCAATGTTTCCTAGCCATTGACATAAAATGACATTTGACAATAGGATCACATCATTAGGAGAATGATGAGATGGACAAGACCCAGACTATAAACGTAGCAAATGATCGTGTCAGTTTATTGCTACAGTTTTCTGCATGTCAAGTATATGTTCCTATGACCATGAGATCATGCAACTCACGGACACCGGAGGAGTGCCTTGTCTGTATCAAACATCGCAACATAACTGGGTGACTATAAAGGTACTCTACAGGTATCTCCGAGGATGTCTGTTGAGTTGGCATGGATCAAGACCGGGATTTGTTACTCCGTGTGACGGAGAGGTATCTCAGGGCCCACTCAGTAATACAACATCAAAACAAGCCTTGCAAGCAATGTGACTAAGTGTTAGTCATGGGATCTTGTATTAAGGAACGAGTAAAGAGACTTGCCGGTAACAAGGTTGAACTAGGTATGGAGATACCGACGATCGAATCTCGGGCAAGTAACATACCAAAGAAACAAAGGGAACATCATACGAGATTAACTGAATCCTTGACATAGAGGTTCGACCGATAAAAATATTCATAGAATATGTAGGAACCAATATGGGCATCCAGGTCCCGCTATTGGTTATTGACCGTAGAGGTGTCTCGGTCATGTCTACATAGTTCTCGAATCCATAGGGTCTGCACACTTAAGGTTTGGTGACGTTTCGGTAGTATAGAGTTATGCATGGTGGTGACCAAATGTTGTTCGGAGTCCCAGATGAGATCTCGGACATCACGTGGAGCTCTGGAATGGTCTGGAGGTAAACATTGATATATAAGAAGTCCTATTTTGGTCGCCGGAAAAGTTTCGGGATCATCGGTAGTGTACCGGGAGTGTCGGTAATGTACCGGGAGACCATCGGGAGGGGTATTTCGATCCAAGAGGCTATATGAGCTGTGGGAGAGTGAATACCAGCCCTTAGTGGGCTGGTGGAAGTCCCACACAAGGCCCATGCGTCTGGGAAAGAAAAGCCCAAAGAGAAAAGGTGGAAAAAAAGGCAAAAAGGCAAAAAAGAAAGGAGTCCTAGTCCTACTAGCATTGGAGGAGGAATCCTCCTCTCCTCCTTGGTTCGGCCGAAGCCTAGGGCTGCCCCATTGAGTGCCAAGCCTCCTCCTCTCTTCCTCTTATATATAGTAGAGGTTTTAGGGTTTTTGGCACTAGTTTTTCTGTCATGTGCAACCCTACCCTCCAGTGCATAGTTTCTCCTCTAGATCGGTTTTCTGCAGTGCTTAGGCGAAGCCCTGCCGGAATAGCTCCACCACCATCGCTGCAGCACCGTCGCGCTGCCAGAGAACTCGTCTACCTCTCCGTTCCCTCTTGCTGGATCAAGAAGGCGGAGATCGTCATCAAGCTGCACGTGTGCTGAACGCGGAGGTGTCGTCCGTTCAGTGCTAGACCGGGACGGATCGTGATTGGGTCGTGGGATGCTCCGCGATTTGGATCGCGAAGACGTTCGACAACATCAGCTGCGTTTCTTAATGCTTCCTACTTAGTGATCTATAAGGGTACATAGATCCACTCTCCCTCTCGTAGATGCTCATCACCATGGATAGATCTTGCGTGTGCGTAGCAATATTTTTGTTTCCCGTGCAATGTTCCTCAACAGTGGCATCATGAGCTAGGTCTATGTGTAGATGAGATCTCGAGTAGAACACAAAGAGTTTGTGGGCGTTTATGCTTATATTGCTTCCTCCCTTGGTCGTGTTTTGGTTCAGCGGTATTGTGGGATGAAGCGGCCCGGACCAACATTACTCGTACGTTTACGAGAGACCGGTTCCCTCAACTGCAACTTTTTGCAAAAGATGGTTGGTGGGTGTCTGTTTCTCCTACTTTAGTTGGATCCGATTCGACAAAGGTGGTCCTTGAGAAGGTTGAAAAGCAAATTATGTATCACCGTTGTGGTTTATGCATAGGTGAGAATTGTTCTTGCTAGATACCCATAGCAGCCACGTAAAACATGCAACAACAATTAGAGGACGTCTAACTTGTTTTTGCAGGGTAAGTTGTGATGTGATATGGCCAATTACATGATGAGATATATGTGATGTATGAGATGATCATGTGTTGTATAGAATATCATGACTTGCATGTCGATGAGTATGGCAACCGACAGGACCCATCGGGTTGTCTTTAATTATTGTATGACCTGCATGTCAATCATTAAGCGCTATGTAATGCTTTACTTTATCGCTAAACGGTAGCAATAGTAGTAGAAGAATGGTGGGTGTGACAACCCCGATGGCGACACGTTGATGGAGATCAAGATGGTGGAGATCATGGTGTCATGCCGGTGACGATGGAGATCATGCCGGTGATTTCAAGTTGGAGATCAAAAGCACAAGTTCATGGCCATATCATGTCACTTATGAATTGCATGTGATGTTAATCCTTTTATGCACCTTGTTTTTCTTAGGACGACAATAGCATTATAAGGTGATCCCTCACTTAATTTCAAGATAAATTGTGTTCTCCCCGAGTGTGCACCGTTGCAAAAGTTCGTCGTGTCGAGACACCACGTGATGATCAGTTGTGATAGACTCTACGTTCACATACAACGGGTGCAAGCCAGTGTTGCACATGCAGAACACTCGGGTTAAACTTGACGAGCCTAGCATGTATATACATGGCCTCGGAACACAAGAGACCGAAAGGTCGAACATGAGTCATATAGTAGATATGATCAACATGATGATGTTCACCATCGAAACCACCTCAGCTCACGTGATGATCGGACTTGAGTAGGTGAATTTGGACCATGTGACACTCAGATGACCTGACGGATGTCAATTTGAGTGGGAGCTTTAGTAATTTTATTAACTAAACTCATTATCTTGAACAATAGTCTAAGTAACCTTTGCATATTTATGTTGTAGATCAATGGCTCGCGCAGTAGCACCCCTGAATTTTAATGCGTTCCTAGAGAAAGCTAAGTTAAAAGATGATGGAAGTAACATTGTTGGCTGGGCCCGTAATGTGAGGATTATCCTCATGGCTTCCTAGAAATCATATGTCCCCTATGCACCGCTTTGTGACCAACCAGAAGACCTGTCATCCGAAGACGTTAAGAACGCTTGGGAGGCATGTTCTGGAGATTACTCAATAGTTCAGTGTGCAATATTGTATGGCTTAGAACCGGGACTTCAAAGACGTCTTGAACGTCATGGAGCATATGAGATGTTTCAGGAGTTGAAGTTTATCTTTCAGAAGAATGCCTGGATCGAGGGGTATGAGACCTCTGATAGTTCTATGCTTGCAAAATGGAGGAGAACGGGTCTACCAGTGAACATATACTCAGAAGGTCTAGGTATTCAACTCATCTGGCAGAGCTGGGAATTGCCCTTCCGCCAGAGGCAATCACTGACAGAGTTCTTAAATCTCTGCCACCTAGTTACAAGAGCTTTGTGGTGAACTATAACATGCACGGGATGAACAAGTCAGTCGCCGAGCTGTTTGCGATGCTAAAAGTCGGTGAGTCTGAAATCCAGAAAGAACATCAAGTGTTGATGGTTAATAAAACCACTAGTTTCAAGAAGAATGGTAAGGGCAAGGGCAAGAAGGGCAAAACCAAGAAGGATGGCAAAGCAGTTGCTACTCCTGTTAAGAAGCCCAAGGTTGGACCCAAGCCCGAAACTGAGTGCTTTCATTGCAAGGGAACTGGTCACTGGAAACGGAACTGCCCCAAGTACCTGGCTGACAAGAAGGCGGCCAACGACAAACAAGAATTACGGAATTACGGAATAGATGAAGGCTCGCAAAGGACGAAGTGACAATGTGCGTGGGAAATGGTTCCAAGGTTGATGTGATCACCGTCGGCACGCTCTCTCTTCGATTACCATCGGGATTAGTGATGAACCTGAATAATTGTTATTTAGTGCCTGTGATACCGGTTCAGTTGCTCACATTTGCAACTCAAAACAGGAACTACGGAATAGACGAAGGCTGGCCAAGGACGAAGTGACGATGCGCGTGGGAAATGGTTCCAAGGTTGATGTGATCGCCGTCGGCACACTCTCTCTTCGATTACCATCGGGATAAGTGATGAACCTGAATAATTGTTATTTAATGCCTGCATTAAGCATGAACATTATATCTGGATCTTGTTTATTGCGAGACGGTTACTCATTTGAATGAGAGAATAATGTTTGTTCTATTTATATGAGTAATATCTTTTATGGTCATGCACCCAATGTGAGGGGTTTATTCATATTGAACCTTGATAGTGATGATACACATGTTCATAACATTGATGCCAAAAGATGTAGAGTTGATAATGATAGTACCACTTTCTTGTGGCACTGCCGTTTAGGTCATATTGGTGTAAAAGGCATGAGGAAGCTCCATGCTGATGGACTTTTGGAGTCACTTGATTTTGAATTACTTGACACATGCGAACCATGCCTCATGGGCAAGATGACTAAAACGCCGTTGTCTGGAACAATGGAACGGGTAAGTGACTTATTGGAAATCATACATACTGATGTTTGCGGTCCAATGAATGTTACAACGCGCGGTGGATATCGTTATTTTCTCACCTTCACTGATGACTTAAGTAGATATGAGTATATTTACTTAATGAAACACAAGTCTGAAATGTGCGTAGGAAAATTTTTGTTTCCCATGCAACGTTCCCCAACACCCACCACATCTCACTAATGCCTTACGGCGCATCCCACCAAACCTTTCTCTCGCTGGCACCCTTGGGGCCGACCCGTCTTTCACTTGTAATTAAATAACAAATCATAGAGGCTATGTGTCAGTGCCCGAAGTGGATATCCGAGGAATCACTCTCGAGATATTACGCTCGGGGTATGTGTGATGATGTGTCGGTAATGGCTTGTCAGTCATGGGGACTGAGTCTTCTGTCTTCAAGTCCTCGGTGTCGACGATGATGAAAGCAGGGGCAACGACAAAAGTAAACTGGACCTAGCGGGAAGGAGCGAGGCCAGGTGTGGCCACGAGCTCAACCGGGCGTGGCCATGGCTGCACTTGGGAAAGAGAAAGGCGAGCAGACGAGAGAGCATGGGGAGGGAGCAGGTGAGATCTAGGGCTTGGAAGGGAGGGAGAGAGAGCAGGGGCTCGCTCTTATCCTCCAGCGGTGCGCGATGACCGCACGTGCTCGTCGGCCGCCATGGCGAGCCGGCCTTCTCCTGTCGCTCGCGAAAGGGAGGGGAAAGGTTGGCCTAAATGGGCCGGGCCAGCCTGTAGCACACGGGCTACAGTGCCAAGTAGGTTTCTCCTTTTTTTCTTTTTTTCTTTTTTTTGTTTTAAATCTTTCTGTTACTTATTTAATTTTAGGGCTAGATGACTTTAGTAAAATATGGCACTTGGCCTAATATTTGTAATTCAATATTAGGTACTCACACAAAAAGTTTGGGGGGGGGGATTTGGATTAAGTTTGTATTTTCAAAAAGCAAAAAGTCATTTAATTAATTGTTTTGGGCTCTGCTAAAATAGTTTTGAGGCACAAAACCACATGATAAAATGTTGGTTCCATTTTTAGAATAGCCGAGGGAATAATTGCAACCTAAGCATGATTTTTAATTTGAGGTTTTGCAAAACTTTTAATTCCACTTTTCAAATAATTTTGAATTGCATTGGGATTTGAACGAGAGATTGATTTCAACAGTGTTCACACATGGATTAGCAAAATAGATTAGCATAATCCTCGCATTACGTAGCTTGATTACAGAGTTTACTGTAGTAGCAAATCTAGGGCGTCACATGAACCTTCTATTCTTCTAACATGGATACTGTACATGTACGAGTTATGGGCCACTATTGTTTATCATATGGATTGTAGATGTAGCAAGCATATCATGTTCCACTGCTCGGATAGGATCCTTGAAGCAGCGACGAAGCTGTGACACATGGAACACATCGTGAACCTGAGAAAGGTTTGGCGGTAGTTCTAGTTGATATGCCACTTTACCACGCCCTTCGAGAATAGTGAAAGGACCAATATATCAAGGAGCCAGCTTTCCCTTGATCCCGAAATGGTGTGTACCTCTCATTGGCGTGACTCGAAGGTAAGCCTTTTCACCAGGTTGATAGACCATATCCTTGTGATGACGGTCATACCAACTCTTCTGCCGAGACTGAGCAGCCTTCAGATTTGCATGAATAATGCGGACTTGATCTTCGGCATGCTGGATAATATCCGGACCGATAAGTGGATGTTCCCCAGTTTCTGACCAATTCAGAGTAGTCCGACACTTACTTCCATATAATACTTCAAAAGGAGCCATCTTCAGACTTGCTTGATAGCTATTGTTGTAGGAGAACTCAGCATACGGGAGAGATTCCTCCCATTTCTTACCAAAAGAAATGACACAAGCTCCAAGCATGTCTTCGAGAATCTGATTGACTCTTTCAACTTGTCCCTAGGATTGGGGGTGAAAAGCGGTGTTGAATGACAAACGAGTTCCCATAGCTTCCTGGAAACTTGTCCAAAATCTTGAAGTGAATAAACAGCCATGGTCTGAACTAATCACCAGCGGAATACCGTGGAGTGAAACAACTTTGGATATGTAAAGATCTATCAGTTGACTAGCAGTGATAGTTTCCTTGACGGCCAGAAAGTGTGCAACCTTGGGCAGCCGGTTAATGATGACAAGAATAGCATCATAACCTTGGACGATGGCTTGGGATTTACATACGAAGCCAAGTGCAGCAAAAACTTTGGATTTAGAGATGCACAGGAGAGTCAGGTTTTGATCCTGTGGAACTTTGGGTTATGGGCCCGCCATGCGGGTTAAGAGTAGGAAGAGCAGTGACATCTTGCACGGTCATGATAGCAAGAGCTGCCAGAGGAGAGCCCGTCAGTTAGGTTGGCAACAACGTCGATACCAAGGGCGGGGGACAAATAGAACCATTTCCCTGCTCGTTGAAACGAGGCGGGCTAATAGGCAAAGTTCTCGTCCACCGGAGGTTACCGGAATGTTATCAACAATAGTAACAGTGTCTTACTGACAGAGTTGATCACCAAGGTGTTTACCTAAGCAGGGGATTACCACTATTTAGATAAGTCAGATTATAAGACCGGGTAACCAGACCAATTGAAAGGAAAATGTGTTCATCACATTAAACAGACTAATGGAAAGGAAAATGTGTTTATCACATTAACAGACTAATGGAAAGGAAAATGTGTTTATCACATTAACAGACCCGTGGAAAGGAAAATATGGTTATACTCAAGTTTTAGAAGTATATCTTTCCCAAGGAAAAACAGAGCATGATATACATGACAGAGTAGCAAGTAGATAACCATTTAGGTAAAAGGGGCGAGGAAAATCCATGACATGCCCATACAATGGGGTTTGAATAATTGATCAAGAAAAAAATTAGCATTTATCTTACCTTATTCCTTTCGATAATCGATATACCACATCCATGCTTCGGGATAGCAATGATATGGTGTTTCGAGTAAAGGATGGAGTTTGGATACACAAAGGGTCCAGTAGGAACAACTTATAAATAATGTGTTATAATTTCCTCCTGGAAGAATGGTTAACCTTGCACAAAAAGGAAACTATAATAATAGGTCCTCCAACCAGGTGTATTAGGCATGGTATCACCTTACTGGGTCATCAAAGGACCAATACTATAACTCCTGGAAATAAGTTCCAACCATCATGTCTGACCGAGATTCAGATCTGATTGGTGTCAGGATACCTCAGACTTAGGATGTCCGGGAAGAAAAGGTGCAACTCAAATCGTCGAGATGACATAGTAAGATTCTCAGAAAATGAACTATGGAAGCGGGTCCCCGAAACAATAGTTCATCATTAAACCAAGGAGACGATGAGGAGGGGGCTGATGGACTCAGCGACAATTCATCGAGAATTCCAAACGGATGGATATCCACAATTTTGTGAACAAGGAGATGAAATTTGTCAGCTCAAATGATATAATGTTGCATGATTAAGGAAAACATACATCATTAATCATTGGTTGATAAGTGCGTCCGAAATATGACCTTAGGCAGCAAGACCAACGTTAGAGTGACGATTCAATAACCAACAGCCTAAGAATGAACTATCGATCATTAATTTCAAAGCAATAGGGTTGCTAGAAGTTAGAATCAAAGCAGCATCGTTTGATGGTGAGAAGTATCACTATGCCAAGAGTTTCTAAGAGGTGGAGCAATCCTCGCAACATTCTCGACACAAAAGGCGGTAATACTTCAGGGTAGAACATAACACAAGCTGGATAGCAAGTTGCATCCCAATCATGGAAAATTTTGCGATGAAAGGAAGTCAAGGAGATTGTTCGATGATAAAAAAAATCATTGAGGGCAAGGAAGGTATTTCTCATCAAGAGTTCAGTTGACGCCTCAGAAGAAGTCAAATTGTGGACAGTGATCATGACACCTTTTGTCAGGAGTTTTCAAGAGAATGCAACCAAACAACGGTGGCGTCAAGTAGGGGGATGACAACGTGGAAGGTTATAGGAACAACAGATAAGATGCAAGCTCAATATCGGGGTTGCTTTTCAAGACAAACAACATGATGTTGAAAGATCGACATAAGCAATGTTCACACTCTGAAGAATTTGTGCACCATAGAAGGACAAGGTAGCACAGTCGAAGATAGCAAGACAAGGATGTAGCCGATAGTCTAGGAATGACCAGATTGACTTTGATATTCCTAGTAACAATTACAAGGGGTATTGAATTGTAGTGTGGAATAAATTTTTTGATCGGTGTTCTTGGTTGACAACAATCCCAGAACCCGTGGAGTGATTAAGACAAGGAAAATTATTACCTCATCAAAGTTAATAAGATGTAGTGCAAAGGCATGATATCCTCGAGATACCAGTGTAAAACTCGAAGGTAGAAATGATATAAGTAGAGCTGGGTCATTGACCTGTGACAGCAGATACTTTAACCTTGTCAAAAATTGACGAGGTACCGAAATGAATTACTTTCGGCTAAATTAACAAGGGTAGCATGGTCGGAACCATATGCAATCCATCAAATTAAGGATACCGAAAGAATCATACGGATGAATAATTATTTTGCAAGGAGCTTCTGAGATGGTCTACATCATTTCCATGGGCATGATCACAAGTTCAATGTCGACTCACACTTCATCAATGTATAACATTTCATTCATTTCTTGCTTTGGACGATGTTGTAGTGTTGAAAATTTATCTGGGAAGACTCCATAAGAGTATGACCCGTGAAAACTTTCGGGTCCTCACGGATTAGGGAGGGCATACGTTCAACCCATCGGGGTATCTTAAGAACATATACCACAAGCTTCAAGATAATTAACACAAGCTTGAACACAGGGCATGGCTGACAAAGCATAGGGTACATCTTATCAGAGGAAGAAGACACAACTTACCAATGGCATCATGTATCAGGGGAAGAACATCACAAGAGTTTTGAATGTGAAGGATGCTATCGGGTAATAATCCAACAATGGGTCTGGCGGTCCACAAAGGACCTGATGTGAGTATCGGTACTCAATCAGAGGGAGAAAGAATGTAAGGCATCAGATTATAGATCATCCAATAATTTCGATGCTTAAATAACCAAAGGAATTAAGATTTCCAATTTGGGTGTATCGGAACAGATGTTCCGATCAAATACAAGTAAGATGAAAGGACTTAGATGGGCATAAATCAAGGTTGACTTGTCAGGAACCAGCTCATGTTTAGAAGGACGTCTGAGCCGGACAGATAATTTATGATAAACAACTGATGATTGTGTGCATCCACACATAGGTTGAATTAATAAATTCAAATGAAAATCACACAGGATTTTAAATGGATATTACTTGACATATGGAATTAACCATAATACAAGCATGTGAGAAAAGGTCAAGAGCAGAAGGCTACTGAGTATTACGGAATATCGAATAGCATTTCAAAGAATTCGTAGAAACACATGATCAACCGAGGGCGAACGAATCTCCGGTAAGATAATTCGATGCACCCTGTAATAACAAGAGCAACTGGATATGAAACTATGAGTGTCAATTGCATGTAGTCATCCATAGGGGTTGACGGCGGAAGGGAATCGCAAAAGCGATGAGTACAAGTTCTCGAGAGAACATCGGAGAGTATCTTCCAAGCCTTCTGATGAATCGAGCCATCGTCTAAAATGAGGGGCTCTACGGGAGGAGTAGTTATGAGAACCTAGAGTTAGAGTTAGCAAAATCTTTAACCCGAAAGAGGAGAGAGATCAGATCCCAGAGTATAGACGAGGAATAAAAGATCCTAATACCACCCGATTGAGATGTGGGCCCATAAGCCACACAACTATGTCATTTAAAGTTTTTCAATGACTAGACTCAACTTTGGCCAAGGAGTTGGAAAGGGGGCTACCTACAGGCAGTCGGCTCCGATACCAACTTGTGATGCCCCCAATTTCGACCGTACATTAAACATACACGCAATGCGTACGACCAAGATCAGGAACTCACTAATAAATATGACAACACAACTCTAGACACAAATTAAAGTCATACGGCTTCATATTACAAGCCAGGGGCCTCGAGGGCTCGAATACAGAGGTGGACAAGCACGAGTCAGCGGAAGAAAATAATATCTTAGTATAGACATAAGTTAAACAAGTTTTGCCTTAAGAAGGCTAGCACAAACATAACAACGGATCGAAAGAGGCGAGGCCTCCTGCCAGGGAACCTCCTATCCTACTGCTGGTCAGGGGGCGCCTCCACGTAGTAGTAGGCTCCTGCGGTGGTGTAGTAGTCGTCTCTGGTGTACTCCATCTCCTGGGCTCCATCGTCTGAACGCAGAATCGTATCGAGGGGAAAAGAGCAGGCAAAGCAACGGTGAGTACTCATCCAAAGTACTTGCAACACTGACATCAGAACTATGCTAAGTATGCATCATTATCAAGGGGTGGGTTATATCTGGGTTGACTGCAGAAAGCAAGAAAAGCGGGAAGGCCTAGTCCTATCGAAGACTAGCATCTTGCAGCATCTTGCAGCATTAGAAGAGAGTAGACTGGTGTCTCATATATAGTCATATTATTGTAGCAATTTTATTAAGTAACCACGCCTAGAGATTCTTCCTTGACTCCCTGCGAGGAAGCAATCCCGGAGCCACATTTCATTTCAATTCAAATCACATTTATAGTTGTATAAGGTCAAGGTACAACTCCAAGTCATCCTGTTACGGTGGACACGGCTATTCGAATAGATGAATTCATCCCTACAGGGGTGCACCGCATTTCCAACACGCTTGATCACCTCTGCTGGACACACTTTCCTAGGTAATGCCCAGCCTTGGGATCCAAAACATCGCCGCCCCACCTAGACTCAACGAAGAGGCCAGCCCGCCGGTCTAAATCCTAAGCGCGCAGGTTCGTGGGCTCACTTGCCCTTGCACTCCTGCACGATGTGCACGTAGCCGGAAGTAGTCCTAGCACCCCTTAGTAACAAGCGTGATGTGTTCCAGACCAATCCGGCGCGCGCCACTCCATTGCTGACATCCAAAGAGCTTCGGCTGATACAACGACGCTGAGTACCCATAACTTCTCCCACGTGAAGGTTTGGTGCGTAAAAGGTCAAATGACCAACTCAGATCAAATACCCCACCCGTTAGCATTTTATTAGTACGGGGCAAGCGCGAACCGTAAAAGGCAGTCCGTCGCCCCGCCAATAACCCTTGGGTGCCTTACCGGCGCACCCCACCACATCTCACGAATGCCTTACGACGCACCCCACCAAATCTTTCTCTCGCGAGCACCCTTGGGGCCGACCCGTCTTTCCTTGTAATTCAGTAACATGTCATAGAGGCTATGTCTCAGTGCCCGAAGTGGATATCCGAGGAATCACTCTCGAGATATTACGCACGGGATATGTGTGGTGATGTGTCGGTAACGGCTTGTCAGTCATGGGGATTGAGTCTTCTGTCTTCAAGTCCTCGGTGTCAACGATGATGAAAACCAGGGCAATGACAAAAAAACTAGCAGTCACATTGGGGTACTATCCATAGATATACTACAACAGTATATGATAGCAGGTATGAAAGCTGTAGTCAAAAACAGGCTATGCATCAAAATAGGAGCTAACTAATACAGTAGCAAAAATCTAATGCAAGAATAAGAGGGAAAGGAATAGGCGATATCAGAATGCTCAAGGGGGGTTGCTTGCCTTGCTGCTCAACGGTAAAAGTCTGATCGTCGGTGGTGTAGTCATGCCCGGTAGCACCGTCAGTCTCGGGGTCTACCGAAGAGAAGAGGGGGGAAGAAACAATAAATACAAAGCACAGATGTGACCACAATGCATGACATGATAATATGCAGAGCTAGGCATGCACTAACGCAGTACTATACGCATCAGACGGAGCGGGAGAATACCTGATGATATTTCCCTTGTCTGTGGATTTATCGGACAGTCGAATCGGAGGGGAAAGTTCCATGTTCATCATGCTAGGAGCATGTGACAGATGAATGAATGGCATATTCAAATTCGTGGGATTTTCCTGATCAACCTTCATGTATAAAACTTTTTCATCTGAGCTACGGATTATTTTCTAAATTTTTAAAGTTTCCAAAATTTTATCAAATTAACAGATTATAATTAATTAAAAAATGCTTTATGACATCAGCATGACATCATCACTGCATCAGCAGTCAACAGTCTCAGCTGACTGGTTAAATTGACATGTGGGGCCCCCTTGTCATAGACTTAGGGTTAATCCAGTTTTATTTTAATCTAAGCAGAGACTAATTAGCAAGTGGGGTCCATCTGTCATAGAAACATTAGTCTAACTAATTAGTTTTGTTAATCTAATTAACTATCTAATAGGGTTGGCCCACTGTCATACTCACAGGGGGTTTGGGACCCACCTATCATTGATTGGTCAAGCCCAGTCAGCAGGGTTAACCAGGTCAACCGATCAACCACGGGCTTGGGGCCCACGGGTCAGTGACCCTGCGGGTGGCCCCAACCAGGCCACGTCAGCGGCGGTGCCGCCCGGCCATCGGAGAACTCCGGCGACCTCCCGAAAACGAGCGAGGGCTCAGAAATCTCCTGTGGTGGGTCAAATCGCGCCATTTTTCTTGTGTCTGAAAGCAGGCATCGCCGCCATTTTATTCCAGGCATCAGCAGCTGCTACGGTGGTCCTTGGAGGGAGCTACGTCGATGGCGGCGGAAAAAGCTTCGGGCGGCAATGGCGACGCTTAGAAGGCCCAAAGCAGAGATGGTGCGGTGCAGATGGCGGATCGACAGCGGCGCTCCTTCTGGTCCGAGAATGAAGATTGACGATGACGACGGTGTGGAGACTCCCTGAGCTCGAGCCAGAGCACAGAGAGGAAGAGGAGAGCAGTGCGGAACTACTGGACCTAGCGGGAAGGAGCGAGGCGAGGTGTGGCCGCGAGCTCAACCGGGTGTGGCCATGGCTGCGCTCGGGAAAGAGAAAGGCAAGAGGGGGAGAGAGCGTGGGGAGGGAGCAGGTGAGATCTAGGGCTTGCGAGGGAGGAAGAGAGAGCAGGGGCTCGCTCTTATCCTCCAGCGCTGCGCGATGGCCGCACGCGCTCGCCGGCCTTCTCCTGTCGCTCGCGAGAGGGAGGGGAAAGGCTGGCCTAAATGGGCCGGGCCAGCCTGTAGCACACGGGCTACAGTGCCAAGTAGGTTTCTCCTTTTTTTCTTTTTTTTTTGCTTTAAACTTTATGTTGCTTATTTAATTTTAGGGCTAGATGACTTTAGTAAAATATGGCACTTGGCCAATATTTGCACTGCAATATTAGGTACTGACACAAAAAATTTGGGGGGGGGGTACTTTGGATTAAGTTTGTATTTTCAAAAAGCAAAAAGTCATTTAATTAATTGTTTTGGGCTCTGCTAAAATAGTTTTGAGGCACAAAACCACATGATAAAATGTTGGTTCCATTTTTAGAATAGCTTAGGGAATAATTGCAACCTAAGCATGATTTTTAATTTGAGGTTTTGCAAAACTTTTAATTCCACTTTTCAAATAATTTTGAATTGCATTGGGATTTGAATGAGAGATTGATTTCAACAGTGTTCACACATGGATTAGCAAAATAGATTAGCATAATCCTTAGATTACGTAGCTTGATTACAGAGTTTACTGTAATAACAAATCTAGGGCGTCACATGAACCTTCTATTCTTCTAACATGGATATTGTACATGTACGAGCTACAGGCCACTATTGTTTATCATATAGATTGTAGATTTAGTAACAATAAAGTTTATAACATATCCTCAATTTCTTTTTATTTTAGCAGTGATGAAATATTGATACATTATACCTTTAGAACTTCAAGAAACATTTCAAATTTTAAGAAACTGAGAATTTGAAATGAGATATTCAGGAAAATGTAAAATGTTTGTGAATTCAAAAACTGCTCGGGATTATTGTATAATGTCTGCATATACAAAAAAATGTTCGCAATTTTGAAAAAATATTCATAAAATAAAAAAGGCATGGTTTTAAACAAAATTCCTTGTATTAAAAATTATTAAATAAATTTAACCAAATGTTTCTAATTCGAAATATGTTCATGCATTTAAAAAAAGTCCTAAAATTTTAAAAACAGCCTGTGCATATTTTTTTAGTTTCATTTCTTATTTTCTTTTTTCTTTCTTTTGTACTTTAAATAATTTAGAACTTCAAAAACTTTTGCAATTTAAAAAACTGAGAATTTTGAAATAAAATGTTGAAGAAAACACATTTTTTTTGTGAATTGAAAAAATGCTCGGAGTTTTTGTAACAATGTTCGCATATTCAAATTTGTTTTTGCAATTTTGAAAACAATGTTGGTGAAAGCAAAAAAAAAAGTCCATGATTTTGAACAAAAGTCTGTGTATTATGTTTTAATTCAATTGAAAAATGTTTGGTAATTCAAAAAATGTTCATGCATTTAAAGAAATGTCCTAAAAATTTAAAAACAGTCCGTGAATTACAAAAGATTTTATTGATTAAGAAAATGCTTGTTGATTCAGAAAATGTTCATGCATTTCAAAAAATATTCATGAATTTCAACAAAAAAACAATAAATTCTAAAAATATGTTCGTCTATTCTAGAATTGTTTGCCAATTCAAAACAAAATACTTAAAACCGTTCACAATATATAAAAAAATTCAGAATTTTTTAAAAATGTTTGTAAATTGTAAAAAATGTTCTTGATTTTAAAAATGTATCCCAATTTGTAAAAATAGTCACGAATTATCGAAGGTATGTAGTTATACAGTAATTTTTCCGAATCATTGTGACAATATATCCGTGTTAATTTGGAAGAATTAACTGTCGGTGTGGATCAGAATATTATTGTATGTTTTCTAGAACAACTTTCTTGAAGGGGAGGGGACAAGTGCCCCACCGCCACCCTCCTCAGGGCCGGCCCAGCCTTTGCCAGGAGGTCCCCTCCGACGGCGGCGAGACTAGAAGGAGAGGGGATGAACCGCGGCGGCTAGGGCTTTTTTTCCCGAGCCATCAGGAAGGCGGCGCGGGGACATCGGTCGTTACTGATCTCTATTCGATACTTCTTGCGGAGCAAAAGGCCACCAGGAAGATCGGAAAGAGTGGATATAACGAATGCGGATGGAAGCGCACGACTTGCATGAATTTTATAGAATTCACGTATTGCACGAAGAGAGGAAACCACGCCACAGTCCGACATGTTCCTTCCTTGTTAGCGTCTTAAGACGGACGGTGAAACCAGAAAATAAGATCATCTAAAATAGCTTTAACAGAGCTCCTGGCATCGTCAATCTCCAATCTCCAAACAGAAATATAGCCAGTGGAAAAAGACTAACACAATGAGGAGATTGTCAAAAATAAGGCTAACACAATGAGGAGATTGTCAAAAATAAGACTAACACAATGAGAAGATTGTCAAAAATACCCAAGTAATCTTATAGCAGTAGAACTTGGTACGTACTACCGTAACAAAAGTATATAGAAGACCTCAAAACCGAAACTTAATTAATCAACTAGACTGTAAAAGCGTTGGTGGGCGCCATGGAAGTGACCGTGCCTGGAAAGAAAGCTCTGTCCACATTGCGTCCGTCGTGCTCTCCCATGCCCCTGCCGCTCGGCCGTCACGATGCCTTTGAGGACAGCTAGTCTAGCTCAGCTCAGCGGTACTGTGCTGGGTGTCGCGTCTGCGCCGCGCTGCGTTGCTCTGTGGTTGGTGCGCTGTGTCGA
This sequence comes from Hordeum marinum, assembly GCA_022496015.1. Taxonomy (NCBI): domain Eukaryota; kingdom Viridiplantae; phylum Streptophyta; class Magnoliopsida; order Poales; family Poaceae; genus Hordeum; species Hordeum marinum. The sequence goes on along the minus strand of JAAAWK010001152.1, from coordinate 377,975 downwards.
CAGATTAGCCGTTGGGTTTTAGGAAGGCTGTGGCATACTCTTTTTTTCTTTTCTTTTTTGCCGAAGGCTGTGGCGTACTCTGCCGTAGACATGAGCAAGGCGGAGCCTGTTCGCCAGCCAACCTCCATGGCGTGCACAGGTGGTCAACGTCATCGACCGGCACACACTGGGAAATATCACACGATACAATACTTCACATGATACCATGACACCACTCCACAAAATTTGAAGTTGCAAGTTTCTAATTTTTTTTTGAAAAAAGTTGTGAGTGCCCACGAGATATATGCCTACAATTGCTAGAATTACGAAAACCAAATTCTAAGTACATTTATAGAGAAACAAAAAAGGCAAGTTCAACATGAATAGTGTCCCCTCGCAAAAAAAAACTTGAATAGTGTCACAAAAGGCACAAATGGTACTATTCGTAAATAGATTTGTCTTTTTTGTTTCGAATTTGGTTCTAATTTTTTGTGATTGTACACACGTATATTGTGAGTATTTACAAAAAAAATGATCTTTTAAAACATTGAATTTTGAGATTTGGTAGCTGGTATCATGTGAAATATAGTGTCAGCTCGTATCTTACATCGACCTGGAACTAAACCTAAGAGGAACTGCTACACGGAGCATCAAACAGTCGACGCCACATGTTCACGAACAGCGGGCAGGACGTCGCCCATTCAACATGAATCAACCGGAGAATATCCGGTGCTCCCGTGCTCGAATGTCAAAACAAATCAATGTCAGATGTTTCAAAAAATTCTGATTACTTTTATGAATGTTCATAAGACATGTGTCCATAATTTCTAAAAAAAATGAGCTCCAAACTCAAAATATACAAATATAAACAAAAAACAATTTCGACATGAATAGTATCAAAAGAAGACAAAACCTAAAATAACACCATTCACATTAAGATTTCTCTCCTTTTTCTCGATATATATTTGAGTTTGGATCTGAATTTTGTAAGGGGAAATGTCAATATATCTCATGTGAACAATCACAAAATAATCATAATTTTTTGAAACGTTTTAAACTGAATTTTTAGGCATTGGAGCGTGGGAGCACCTACAAATTGGGGAGCACTGGATATGTCTCGGTATTTTTCATGATTCACCAAATAAAAGGACGACACAAATTTTCATATTTTTTTCTAAGTAACATTTACATGGATCATTCTCTACTCTTTCCCGTCGGAGGTAAGGTCGATGGTCCCCATGCGAGATGGTCTGACCTCTTCTTGTTGAATGTCGAATGAACGATGTCTATGTGACGATGGATGCCTCTTTGGCATCATTCATGGCCTGCTACGACACATCGTTCTCCTCCGCCCTGTCCCTCGAAGAGCTGGTCGTGCTTCGCCTCGTTCACAAAGAGATGCCAACGCTAGCAGCGGATGTCTCAAGTGCTATGCACGGAGGCTAGCACGACCCAGTTGACGATCGCTGGGTCCGGCGCAACCATTGTCATGGTGAAAACTTCAAGCGATCCAAAAAAAAGGGAAACGTTTAAAGCCGTCATGTCGGCCGCGTCCATGTCGTGGGATCAATTTCAATCCAACTAACCACAAGGCATCTCTCGTAGGTCCACATGCCCACTCATTTTTTTCTCATCCCCTTTTATTTCTCTGTCTCTCGTACTGATCTTTCATTTCCATGGCAAACGCAAGCTCCTCCGCACCTGCCATGGCCTCTACCTTCAGGCGACAGGCCATGGCCCGTGTCCACCCAGCCATGCTGCTGCTCGCATGCGCACCCACCCCATGCCTGATGCGGCAGGACCACATGTTGCATCCTCGGCTTCTCACTAGTCACCGGCCATGGCGAACTACGACGTCGACAATGGAGTATGTTGCAACCGGCGACGACTGGAGTTGGAACCTGGATGGAGGGAGCTGCAACAGGTGCCCAGGAGAGCTGTGATCATGGACGGCAGCGAGGTGATCACGAGTTGTGACAATGGTGGCGCTAATCCCAGTAACTCACGTCGTCATGATATTTTGCTACATGCTACAACCGATGTCATAAATTGCTACAACCGGTGTCCCATCCAACTTCAACAGGCACTCTATTTGGCTACATCACATAGTAATCGTATTGTTTTTTGCTATATCCAACATCACTAAATGCTACAATGATGTCATAAATTGCTACAACCGGTGTCTAATCCAGCTTCAACCGCATTGTATTTTGCTACATTGTATATGTTGGGGAACGTTACATGGGAAACAAAAAATTTCCTACGCACACGCAAGAACTATCCACGGTGATGAGCATCTATGAGAAGGAGAGTGGATTTACATATCCTTGTAGATTGCTAAGCGGGAAACGTTAAGAAACACGGTTGATGTAGTCGAACGTCTTCGCGATCCAAATCGTCGAGCGTCCCGCGATCCCATCACGATCCGTCCCGCGATCTCATCACGATCCGTCCCGTGATCTCATCACGGTATGTCCCGTGATCTCATCACGATCCCTCCCGCGATCGAATCACGAATCGTCTCGCGATCTTGATCACGGTCCTTCCGATCTAGAACCGAACAGACGACACCTTCGCGTTCAGCACACGTACAGCTCGATGACGATCTCTGCCTTCTTGATCCAGTAAGAGGGAGCGGAGAGGTAGAAGAGTTCTCCGGCAGTGCGACAGCGTTGCGGCGATGGTGGTGGAGCTATTCCAGCAGGGCTTTGCCTAAGCACCGCTGAAAGCCGGTCTAGAGAAGAAACTACGATCTAGAGGAGAGGCAACACGTGGTTGTTTTCTATGTCTCAAAACCCTCAAAACCTCTAGTATATATACGAGGAGAGAGGGAGGAGGCTAACGCAGAAGGGCCAGCACTTTTGCCTCTTGCGCAAGGAGGAGAGGAGGAATCCTCCTCCAATCCTAGTAGGACTAGGATTCCTCCTTTCCTACTTGGAAACTCTTTCCACCTTGTTTTTTTTTCTCCGTCAACTCCAGCCGCTTGGGCCTCTTGTGGGACTTCCACCATCCCACTAAGGGCTGGTATTCATCCTCCCACAGCCCCTGTAGACTCTTGGGTCGAAATACCCCTCCCGATGGTCCCCCGGTACCCTACCGGCACTCCCGATACACTACCGATGATCCAGAAAGTTATCCGGTGACCAAAACAAGCCTTCCTATATATCAATCTTTACCTCCGGACCATTCCGGAGCTCCTCATGATGTCTGGGATCCCATCCGGGACTCCTAACAACCTTCGGTCACCACCATACATAACTTTGTACTACCGAAACATCACCAAACCTTAAGTGTGCAGATCCTACGGGTTCGAGAACTATGTAGACATGATCGAGACACCTCTACGGTCAATAACCAATAGCGGAACCTGGATGCCCATATTGATTCCCACATATTCTACGAAGATTTTTATAGGTCGAACCTCTATGTCAAGGATTCAGTTAATCCCGTATGATGTTCCCTTTGTTCTTCGGTATGTTACTTGCCCGAGATTCGATCGTCTGTATCTCCATACCTAGTTCAATCTCGTTACCGGCAAGTCTCTTTACTCATTCCGTAATACAAGATCCCGTGGCTAACACTTAGTCACATTGCTTGCAAGGCTTATTGTGATGTTGTATTACCGAGTGGGCCCTGAGATACCTCTCCGTCACACGGAGTAACAAATCCCAGTCTTGATCCATGCCAACCCAACAGACACCCTCGGAGATACCTGTAGAGTACCTTTATAGTCACCCAGTTATGTTGCGACGTTTGATACACACAAGGCACTCCTCCGGTGCCAGTGAGTTGTATGATCTCATGGTCATAGGAACAGATACTTGACATGCAGAAAACAGTAGCAATAAAGTGACACGATCATATGCTACGTTTGTAGTTTGGGTCTTGTCGATCAAATCATTCTCCTAATGATGTGATCCCGTTATCAAATGACATCTCATGTCCATGACTAGGAAACCATAGCCATCTTTGATCAACGAGCTAGTCTATTAGAGGCATACTAGGGACATAGTTTTGTCTATGTATCCACACATGCATCTGAGTCTCCGATCAATACAATTATATCATGGATAATAAACGATTATCATGAACAAGAAAATATGATAATGACTAATTTATTATTGCCTCTAGGGCATATTTCCAACAGTCTCCCACTTGCAATAGAGTCAATAATGTAGTTCACATCACCATGTGATTCGCATTGTTATGAATCTAACACCCAATGAGTTTCGGGGCTCGATCATGCTCTGCATGTGAGAGAGGTCTTTTAGTCAACGGGTCTGCGATATTCAGATCCGTGTGTACTTTGCAAATTTCTATGTCAAACCGTAAACACTGCTACTACACTCCACTTGGAGCTATTCCAAATGGCTGCTCCACTATACGTATACGGAATGCTACTAAGATTCATCCGATTGGTGGTAAAGCTTGCATCGACGTAACTCTTTACGATGAACTCTTTATCACCTCCATAATTGAGAAACATTTCCTTAGTCTTTTAGTTACTAAGGATAATCTTGACCGCTGTCAAGTGATCCACTCCTGGATCACTCTTGTACCCCTTGACGGACTCATGGCAAGGCACACACAGGTGCGGTACACAGCATGGCATACTATACAGAGCCTATGGCTAAGGCATAGGGGACGACGTTCGTCCTTTCTCTCTCTTCTGTCGTGGTCAAGCTTTGAGTCTCACTCAACTTCACACCTTACAAAGTAGGCGAGAACACTGTTGGGGAACATCGCATTGGAAACAAAAAATTTCCTACGCACACGCAAGATCTATCCATGGTGATGAGTATCTACGAGAGGGAGAGTGGATCTACATACCCTTGTAGATCGCTAAGCGGGAAGCGTTAAGAAACGCGGTTGGTGTAGTCGAACGTCTTCGCGATCCAAATCGCCGAGCGTCTCGCGATCTCATCACGATCCGTCCCGTGATCCAATCACGATCCGTCCCACGAACTCATCACAATCCGTCTCGCGATCCAATCACGATCCGTCCCGCGAACTCATCACGGCCCGTCCCACGATCCAATCACGATACGTCCCGTGAACTCATCACGATCCGTCCCGCGATCTTGATCACGGTCCTTCTAATCTAGCGCCGAACGGACGGCACCTCCGCGTTCAGCACACGTACAGCTCGATAACGATCTCCGCCTTCTTGATCCAGCAAGAGGGAACGAAGAGGTAGACGTGTTCACCGGCAGCATGACGGTGCCGCCGTGATGGTGGTGGAGCAATTCTGGCAGGGCTTCGCCTAAGAACTGCAGAAATCCGATCTAGAGGAGAAACTATGCACAAGAGGAACGGGTAGCACGTGGCTAAAAATTCTGTGCAAAAAACCCTAAAACCTCCAGTATATATAAGAGGGAGGGAGGAGAGGACTTGGCGCAAGGGCCAAGCCTCCTTGGGTCGGCCGAAGTGGGGAGGAGAGGAGGACTCCTCCTCCAATCCTAGTAGGACTAGGATTCCTCCCCTTTTTGCCTTTTTCCACCTTTTTCCCTTGGGGCTTTTCTTCCCAGCCACATGGGCCTTGTGTGGGACATCCACCAGACCACAAAGGGCTGGTATTTACTCTCCCACAGCCCATGTAGCCTCTTGGGTCGAAATATCCCTCCCGATGGTCTCCCGGTACACTACCGGCACTCCCGGTACACTACTGATGAGCCCGAAACTTTTCCGGTAACCAAAATAGGACTTCCTATATTTGAATATTTACCTCCAGACCATTCCAGAGCTCCTCGTGACGTCCACGATCTCATCCGGGACTCCGAACAACCTTTGGTCACCACCATACATACCTCTATACTACCGAAACGTCACCAAACCTTAAGTGTGCAGACCCTGCGGGTTCGAGAACTATGTAGACATGACCGAGACACCTCTATGGTCAATAACAAATAGCAGGACTTGGATGCCCATATTGGTTCCTACATATTCTACGAAGATCTTTATCGGTCGAACCTCTATGTCAAGGATTCAGTTAATCCCGTAAGATGTTCCCTTTGTTCTTCGGTATGTTACTTACCCGAGATTCGATCATCGGTATCTCCATACCTAGTTCAACCTCGTTACCAGCAAGTATCTTTACTCGTTCTGTAATACAAGATCTCGTGACTAACACTTAGTCACATTGCTTGCAAGGCTTGTTGTGATGTTGTATTACCGAGTGGGCCCTGAGATACCTCTCCGTCACACGGAGTAACAAATCCCAGTCTTGATCCATGCCAACTCAACAGACACCCTCGGAGATACTTGTAGAGTACCTTTATAGTCACCCAGTTACGTTGCGATGTTTGATACACACAAGGCACTCCTCTGGTGTCAGTGAGTTGCATGATCTCATGGTCATTAGGAACATATACTTGACATGTAGAAAACAGTAGCAATAAACTGGCATGATCATATGCTATGTTTGTAGTTTGGGTCTTGTCCATCACACCATTCTCCTAATGATGTGATCCCGTTATCAAATGACATCTCATGTCCATGGCTAGGAAACCTTAACCATCTTTGATCAACGAGCTAGTCTATTAGAGGCATACTTGGGACATGGTTTTGTCTATGTATCCACACATGCATCTAAGTCTCTAATCAATACAATTGTAGCATGGATAATAAACGATTACCATGAACAAGGAAATATGATAATAACTAATTTATTATTGCCTCTAGGGCATATTTCCAACAGTCTCCCACTTGCACTAGAGTCAATAATCTAGTTCACATCACCATGTGATACGCATTGTTATGAATCTAACACCCAATGAGTTCTGGGGCTCGATCATGCTTTGCATGTGAGAGAGGTCTTATAGTCAACGGGTCTGCGACATTCAGATCCGAGTGTACTTTGCAAAATCTCTATGTCAAACCATAAACACTGCTACCACACTCCACTTGGTACTATTCCAAATGTCTGCTCCACTATATGTATCCAGATTGCTACAACGAGTCATCCGGATTGGTGTTTAAAGCTTGCATCGATGTAACTCTTTATGAAGAACTCTTTATCACCTCCATAATCAAGAAACATCTCCTTAGTCTTTTAGTCACTAAGGATAATCTTGACCGTTGTCCCGTGATCCACTCCTGGATTACTTTTGTACCCCTTGACTGACTCATGGCAAGGCACACACTAGGTGCGGTACATAGCATGGCATAATATAGAGCCTATGGCTAAGGCATAGGGGATGACGTTCGTCCTTTATCTTTCTTCTGCCGTTGTCGAGCTTTTGAGTCTCACTCAACCTCACACCTTACAAATCAGGCGAGAACTCTTTCTCTGACTGATCCATTTTGAACTCTTTCAAAATCTTGTCAAGGTATGTACTCATTGAAAGTCCCATCTAGCATCTTGATCTATCTCTACAGATCTTGATGTTCAACAATTAGGTATCTTAATCCAGGTCTTCCTTTGAAAAACTCTTTTCAAACAACCGTTTGTGCTTTCCAGAAATTCTACATCATTTTCGAATAGCAATATGTCATCCACATATACTTATCAGAAACTCTATAGTGGTCCCACTCACTTTATTGCAAATACAAGTTTCTCATAAACTTTGTATAGATTTAAAAACTTTGATCACCTCATCAAAGTGTATATTCCAACTCCGAGATGCTTGCTTCAGTCCATAGAAGGATCACTAAAGCTTGCTCACCTTTTAGCATCCTTAGGACTGACAAAACCTTCTGGTTGTATCTCATACAACCTTTCCTTAAGGAAGGAAACGATGTTTTGGCATCCATCTGCCAGATTTCATAATTGAAAAATGCAGCAACTGCTAACATAATTCCAATAGACTTTAGCATCGCTACGAGTGAGAAAGCCTCATCGTAGTCAACTCCTTGAACTTTCCATAAACTTCTTTGCGACAAGTCGAGCATTATAAATGGTGACATTCACCATCAGCCTCTGTCTTTATTTTAAAGATCCATTTGTACTCAATGAACTGGCGTCCAACGAGAAAGTCTACCAAAGTCTATACTTGGTTTTCATATATGGATCCATTCTCGGATTTCATGACCTCTAACCATTTGTCGGAATCCGGGCCCATCATCGCTTCTCCATAGCTCGTAGGCTCATCGTCGTCCAACAACATGACCTCCAAGACAAGGTTGTCGTACCGCTCAGGAGCAGTACACGTCCTTGTCGACCTACGAGGTTCGATTGTAACTTGATCCGAAGCTTCATGATCATCATAATTAACTTCCTCTTCAACTAACGTAGGCTTCACAAAAACTCTTCCTGCGCTGCGCTACTCTCTGGTTGAACAAAGGTTCAACAACCTCATCAAGTTCTATCTTCCTCCCACTCAATTCTTTCGAGAGAAACTCTTTCTCGAGAAAGGACCCGTTTTAGCAACAAACACTTTATGCTCGGATCTGAGATAGAAGGTTCACCCAACTGTTCTTAGGGTAATCTATGAAGATGCATTTGTCCACTTTGGGTTCGAGCTCGTTAGGTGAAAATATTTTTCCACACAAGCGCCGCAGCCCCAAAAATTAAGAAATGACAGCTTAGGTTTCTATCAAACCATAATTCACACGGTGTCATCTCAACGGATTTAGATGGTGCTCTATTTAAAGTGAATGTAGTTGTCTCTAATGAATAACCCCAAAATTATAGTAGCAAAACGATAAGAGACATCATAGCACGCACGATATCCAATAGAGTACGACCATGACATTCGAACACACCATCACACTATGGTGTTCTAGGTGGCGTGAGTTGTGAAACAACTTTCACATTGTCTAAAGTTGTATGCCAAACTCGCAACTCAGATATTCACCTCCACGATCATATCGCAGACATTTTTATCTTCTTGTCATGATGATCTGGAACTTCACTCTGAATTTGCTTGAACCTTTCAAATGATTCAGACTTGTGTTTCATTAAGTAAATATACACTATATCTACTCAAATCATCAGTGAAGGTAAGAAAATAACGATATCCAACGCATGCTACAAGACTCATTGGATTGCATACATCAACATGTATCATTTCCAATAAATCACTTGCCCGTTTCATCAAAACAGAAAACGGGGTCCTTAGTCATCTTGACCAAGAGGCATGGTTCGCATGTCTCAACCGATTCCAAATCGAATGAGTCCAAAGATCCATCAGCATGGAGTTTCTTCATGCGTTTTATACCAATATGACATTTAGCGGCAGTGCCACAAGTATGTGGTACTATTATTATTAACTTTGTATCTTTTGGCATCAATGTTATGAACATGTGTATTACTACGATCAAGTTTCAACAAACCATTCTCACTGGGTGCATGACCATTGAAGGTATTATTCATGTAAATAGAATAACCATTATTCTCTAACTTAAATGAATAACCGTGTTGCAATGAACATGGTCGAATCACGTTCATGCTCAACGCAAAACACCAAATAACATTATTTAGGTTCGTCTCTAATCTCGAAGGTAGAGAGAGCGTGCGATGTTGATCACATCAACCTTGGAAACATTTCCAACACACATTGTCACCTCACACTTAGCTAGTATCCGTTTATTTCGTAGCTTTTACTTCGAGTTACTAATATTTAGCAACTGAACCGGTATCCAACACCCAGGTGCTACTAGGAGTACTAGCAAGGTACACATCAATAACACGTATATCAAATATACTTCTGTCGACTTTGCCAGCCTTCTTATCTACCAAGTATCTAGGGTTGTTTCGCTTCAGTGACCGTTGTCCTCATAATTGAAGCACTTAGTCTCGGGTTTTGGGTTAGACTTTGGGTTGCTTCACTGGAGCAGCAACTGACTTGCTATCCATGAAGTTTCCCTCCTTGCTCTTTCCCTTCTCAAAACTAGTGGTTTGACTAACCATCAAAACTTGACGCTCCTTCTTGATTTCTACATTCGCGGTGTCAAACATCGCGAACAGCTCAGGGATCATTATTTCTATCGAGGGCATTTCATAGTTCATCACCAAGTTCTAGTAGCTTAGTGACAGTGACTTGGAGACCTATATCAATCACTATCTTATCATGAAGATCAACTCCCACTCGATTCAAGCGATTGTAGCACCCAGACAATCTGAGCACATGCTCAATGATTGAGCTATTCTCTTTCATCTTGCAGGCAAAGAATCTAGTTGGAGATCTCATATCTCGCAACACGGGTATGAGCCTGAGATCCTAATTTTAGCTCTTAGAACATCTCATATGTTCCGTGACGTTTCAAAACGTTTCAGAGCCTCAATTCTAAGTCGTAATGCATAACGCACTAAACTATCAAGTAGTCATCAGAACGTGCCTGTCAAGTGTTCATAACATCTACAAACGACGCTAGAGGGGTTGGCGCACCGAGCGGTGCATTAAGGACACAAGCCTTCTGTGCAGCAATGAGGACAATCCTCGGATCACGGACCCAGTCCGCAATATTGCTACCATCATCGTTCAACTATATTTCTCTAGGAACATATAGAAATTCAAGGGAGCTACATCGCGAGCTAGTAATCTACAACATAATTTGCAAAGACACTATTGACTATGTTCATGATAATGAGTTCAATTAATAATATTACTTCAGAACTCCCACTCAAATTGACATCCCTCCGGTCATTCGAGTGATACATGATCCAAATTCACCAACTCAAGTCCGATCATCACGTGAGTTGAGGTGGTTTCAATGGTGAACATCATCATGTTGATCATATCTACTATATGACTCATGTTCGACCTTTCGGTCTCTTGTGTTCCGAGGCCATGTCTGTACATGCTAGGCTCGTCAAGTTTAAACCAAATGTTCTACATGTGCAACACTGGCTTGCACCCGTTGTATGTGAACGTAGAGTCTATCACACCCGATCATCACGTGGTGTCTCGACATGAAGAACTTTCGCAATGGTGCACACTCGGGGAGAACACAATTTATCTTGAAATTAAGTGAGAGATCACCTTATAATTCTATCGTCGTCCTAAGAAAAAGAAGGTGCATAAAAGGATTAACATCACATGCAAATCATAAGTGACATGATAAGGCCATGAACTTGTGCTTTTGATCTCCATCTTGAAAGCACCGGCATGATCTCCGTCGTCACCGACACGACACCATGATCTCTATCATCTTGATCTCCATCAACGTGTCGCCATCGGGGTTGTCACGCCCAACATGCTTCTACTAATATTGCTACCATTTAGCTATAAAGTAAAGCATTACATAGCGCTTAATGATTAAAACGCAGGTCATACAATAATTAAAGACAACCCTATGGCTCCTGCCGGTTGCCGTACTCATCGACATGCAAGTCGTGATAATCTATAGATCACATGATCATCTCATACATCACATATATAACATCATGTAATTGGCCATATCATATCACAACATACCCTGCAAAAACAAGTTAGACGTCCTCTAATTGTTGTTACATATTTTACGTGGCTGCCATGGGTATCTAGCAAGAACAATTCTCATTTATGCAAAAATCACAACGGTGGTTGCTTTTCAACCTTCTCAAGGACCGCCTTTGTCGAATCCGATCCAACTAAAGTGAGAGAAACTGGCACCCGCAAGCCATCTATGCAACAAGTTGTGGTTGAGGGAACCGGTCTCTCGTAAGCGTACGAGTAATGTTGGTCTGAGCTGCTTCATCTCACAATACCGCTGAACCAAAACATGACCAAGGGAGGAAGGAATCTAAGCATCAACACCCACAAACTCTTTGTGCTCTACTCGAGATCTCGTCTACACTTAGACCTAGCTCTGATACCATTGTTGGGGAACGTAGCATGGGAAACAAAAAAAATCCTATGCACACGCAAGATCTATCCATGGTGATGAGCATCTACGAGAGGGAGAGTGGATCTACATACCCTTGTAGATCGCTAAGCGGAAAGCATTAAGAAACGCGGTTGGTGTAGTTGAACGTCCTCGCGATCCAAATCGTCGAGCGTCCCGCGATCTCATCACGATCCGTCCCGTGATCCAATGACGATCCGTCCCACGAATTCATCACGATCCGTCCCACGAATTCATCATGATCCGTCCCGCGATCCAATCACGATCCGTCCCGCGAACTCATCACGGTCCGTCCCACGATCCAATCACGATCCGTCCCGTGAACTCATCACGATCCGTCCCGCGAACTCATCATGATCCGTCTCGCGATCTTGATCACGGTCCTTCCGATCTAGCGCCAAACAGACGGCACCTCCACGTTCAGCACACGTACAGCTCGATGACGATCTCCGCCTTCTTGATCTAGCAAGAGGGAGTGGAGAGGTAGACGAGTTCACCGGCAGTGTGACGGCGCCACGGTGATGGTGGTGGAGCAATTCTGGCAAGGCTTCGCCTAAGCACTGCAGAAATCCGATCTAGAGGAGAAACTATGCACTGGAGGAACGGGCAGCACGTGGCTAAAAATTTTGTGCAAAAAACCCTAAAACCTCCAGTATATATAAGAGGGAGGTAGGAGAGGACTTGGTGCAAGGGCCAAGCCTCCTTGGGTCGGCCGAAGTGGGGAGGAGAGGAGGTCTCCTCCTCCAATCCTAGTAGGACTAGGATTCCTCCCCCTTTTGCCTTTTTTCCACCTTTTCCCTTTGGGATTTTCTTCCCAGCCATATGGGCCTTGTGTGGGACTTCCACCAGCCCAAAAAGGGCTGGTATTTACTCTCCCACAGCCCATGTAGCCTCTTGGGTCAAAATACCCCTCCCGATGGTCTCCCGGTACACTACCGGCACTCCCGGTACACTACCGATGAGCCCGAAACTTTTCCGGTGACCAAAATGTTGGGGAACGTTGCATGGGAAACAAAAAATTTCCTATGCACACGCATATCTATCCATGGTGATGAGCATCTATGAGAGGGAGAGTGGATCTAAATACCCTTGTAGATCGCTAAGCGGGAAGCGTTAAGAAACGCGATTGGTGTAGTCGAACGTCTTCGCGATCCAAATCGCCGTGCGTCCCGCGATCCAATCACGATTCGTACCGCGATCCAATCACGATCCATCCTGCGATCCGATCACGATCCGTCCCATGAACTTGATCACGATCCGTCCCACGAACTTGATCACGATCCTTCCGATCTAGCACCAAACGGACGGCACCTCCGCGTTTAGCACACGTACAGCTTGATGACGATCTCCACCGTCTTGATCCAGCAAGAAGGAGTGGAGAGGAAGAAGAGTTCTCCGGCAGCCTGATGGCGCTCTGGCAATGGTGGTGGAGCAATTCCGACAGGGCTTCGCCTAAGCACTGCAGAAATCCGATCTAGAGGAGAAACTATGCACCGGAGGAACGGGTAGCACGTGGCTGAAATTCTAGTGCAAAAACCCTAAAACCTCCAATATATATAAGAGGAGAGGAGGAGAGGAGGCAGCCTTGGCTTCCCCAGCCAAGGGCTTCGGCCGAACCAACTAGGATTGGAGGACTCTCCTCCAATCCTAGTAGGACTAGGATTCGTTCCTTTTTTTCCTTTTTCCACCTTTTCCTATTGGGTTTCTTCCTCCAGCCACATGGGCCTTGTGTGGGAGTTTCCACCAGCCCACTAAGGGCTGATATTCACTCTCCCACAGCCCATGAAGCCTCTTGGGTCGAAATACCCCTCCCGGAGGTCTCCCGGTACATTACCGGCACTCCCGGTACACTACCGATGAGCCCGAAACTTTTCCGATGACCAAAACAGGACTTCTTATATATGAATATTTACCTCCGGACCATTTTGGAGCTCCTCGTGATGTCCGGGATCTCATCTGAGACTCTGAACAACCTTCGTTCATCACCATACATAACTCTATACTACCAAAACGTCACCAAACCTTAAGTGTGCAGACCCTACGGGTTCGAGAACTATGTAGACATGACCGAGACACTTCTACAGTCAATAACCAATGGCGGGACCTGGATGTCCATGTTGGTTCCTACATATTCGACGAAGATCTTTACGGTCGAACCTCTATGTCAAGGATTCAGTTAATCCCGTATGATGTTCCCTTTGTTCTTCGGTATGTTACTTGCCCGAGATTCGATCGTCGGTATCTCCATACCTAGTTCAACCTCGTTACTGGCAAGTCTCTTTACTCATTCCGTAATACAAGACCCCGTAACTAACACTTAGTCACATTGCTTGCAAGGCTTATTGTGATGTTGTATTACCGAGTGGGCCCTGAGATACCTCTTCGTCACACGGAGTAACAAATCCCAGTCTTGATTCATGCCAACTCAACAGACACCCTCGGAGATACCTATAGAGCACCTTTATAGTCACCCAGTTATGTTGCGACGTTTGATACACACAAGGCACTCCTCCAATATCTATGAGTTGCATGATCTCATGGTCATAGGAACATATACTTGACATGCAGAAAACAGTAGCAATAAACTGACACGATCATAAGCTACGTTTGTAGTTTGGGTCTTGTCCATCACATCATTCTCCTAATGATGTGATGCCGTTATCAAATGACATCTCATGTCCATGGCTAGGAAACCTTAACCATCTTTTGATCAACGAGCTAGTTCACTTGAGATATAGTATGCACATTGTGTTTGTCTATGTATCCACACATGTATCCATGTTTCCAATTAATACATTTATAGCATGGATAACAAACGATTATCATAAACAAGGAAATACAATAATAACCACTTTATTTATTGCCTCTAGAGCATATTTCCAATAGTCTCCCACTTGCACTAGAGTCAGTAATGTAGTTCACATCACTATGTGATTTACATTGTAATGAATCGAACACCCATGCAGTTCTGGTGTTGATCATGTTTAGCCCTTGGAAGAGTTTTAGTCAACGGGTCTGCAACATTCAGATCCGTGTGCACTTTGCAAATATTTATGTCTTTCTCCACAATGTAATTGCGTATGGAGTTGAAGCGTCGCTTTATGTGTCTGGTCCTCTTGTGAAACCTTGGTTCCTTGGCCAGAGCAATGGCACCAGTGTTGTCACAGAACAGGTTCATTGGATTCAGTGCACTGGGCACTACTCCAAGATCTGTCATGAACTGCTTCATCCAGACACCTTCATTCGCCGCCTCCGAGGTTGCGATGTATTCCGCTTCGCACGTAGAATCAGCTACCACGCTTTGCTTGGAACTGCACCAGCTTACCGCTCCCCCGTTAAGAATAAATACGTATCCGGTTTGCGATTTAGAGTCGTCCGGATCAGTGTCAAAGCTTGCATTGACGTAACCCTTTACGACGAGCTCTTCATCTCCTCCATAAACGAGAAATATTTCCTTAGTCCTTTTCAGGTACTTAAGGATATTCTTGACCGGTTGCCAGTGCTCCATTCCAGGATCACTTTGAAACCTTTCGTCCATACTTATGGCAAGGCTAACATCGGGTCTTGTGCACAGCATTTCATACATGATAGAGCGTATGCTGAAGCATAGGGGATGACACTCATATTTTCTCTATCTTCTATAGTTACTGGGCATTGAGTCTTACTCAACTTCACACCTTGTAACACAGGCAAGAACCCCTTCTTGGATTGTTCCATTTTGAACTTCTTCAAAACTTTATCAAGGTATGTGCTCTGTGAAAGTGCTATTAAGCGTCTCGATCTATCTCTATAGATCTTAATGCCTAATATGAAAGCAGCTTCTCCTAGGTCCTTCATTGAAAAATTCTTGTTCAAATATTCCTTCATGCTTTCCAGCATTTCTATATTGTTTCCAATCAGCAATATGTCATCCACATATAATACTAGAAATGCTATAGAGCTCCCACTCACTTTCTTGTAAATACAAGCTTCTCCGTAAACTTGTATAAACTCAAACGCTTTGATCACCTCATCGAAGCGCTTATTCCAACTCCGAGATGCTTGCACCAGTCCATAAATGGATTCGCTGGAGTTTGCAAACTTTGTCAGCATTCTCTGGATCGACAAAACCTTCGGGTTGCATCATATACAACTCTTCCTCAAGGAAACCGTTGTTTTGACATCCATCTGCCAAATTTCATAGTCGAAATAGGCAGCTATTGCTAACATGATTCTGGCAGACTTAAGCATCGCTACGGGTGAGAAAGTCTCATCATAGTCAACTCCTTGAACTTGTGAAAAACCCTTTGCCATAAGTCGAGCTTTATAGATGGTGACATTACCGTCCGCGTCTGTCTTCTTCTTAAAGATCCATTTGTTCTGAATGGCCTTTCGCCCTTCAGGTAATACTTCCAAAGTCCATACTTTGTTTTCGTACATGGATCCCATCTCGGATTTCATGGCCTCTAACCATTTCTCGGAATCCGGTCCCATCACTGCTCCTCCATAGCTCGTAGGTTCATTGTTTTCCAACAACATAACCTCCAAGACAGGGTTGTCGTACCAGTCAGGGGTAGTATGCGGCCTTGCCGACCTACGAGGTTCAATAGCAGCTTGATCCGAAGCTTCATGATCATCATCATTAACTTCCTCTTCTACCGTCGTAGGTTCCACAGAAACATCTTTCTGCGCTGCGCTACTTTCTGGTTGAAGTAAAGGTTCAATAACCTCATCAAGCTCTATTTTCCTCCCACTCAATTCTTTCGAGAGAAACTCTTTCTCAAGAAATGTTCCGTTCTTAGCGACAAACACTTTGCCTTCGGATCTAAGATAGAAGGTATACCCGACTGTCTCTTTCGGGTATCCTATGAAGACGCATTTCTCCGCTTTGGCTTCCAGCTTTTCATGATGAAGCTTTTTGACATAAGCATCACATCCCCAAACTTTAAGAAACGACAACTTTGGCTTCTTGCCAAACCACGGTTCATATGGCGTCGTCTCAACGGATTTTGATGGTGCCCTATTTAAAGTGAATGCAGCTGTCTCTAATGCATAACCCCAAAACGATAGTGGCAAATCAGCAAGAGACATCATAGAACGCACCATATAATAAGGTTCGATTACGACGTTCGGACACACCATTACGCTGTGGTGTTCCGGGAGGTGTCAACTGTGAAACAATTCCACACTTTCTTAAGTGACTGCCAAACTCATAACTCAGATATTCACCTCCTCGATCAGATCGCAGGAACTTAATCTTCTTGTTACGATGATTCTCAACTTCACTCTGAAATTGCTTGAACTTTTCAAACCTTTCAGACTTGTGTTTCATTAAGTAAATATACCCATATCTACTTAAGTCATCAGTGAAGGTGAGAAAATAACGATATCCACCACGCACTATAACATTCATTGGACCGCACACATCAGTATGTATGATTTCCAATAAGTCACTCTTCCGTTCCATTGTTCCAGAGAACGGCGTTTTAGTCATCTTGCCCATGAGGCATGGTTCACATGTGTCAAGTGATTCAAAATCAAGTGACTCCAAAAGTCCATCAACATGGAGCTTCCTCATGCATTTTACACCAATATGACCTAAACGGCAGTGCCACAAGAAAGTGGTACTATCATTATCAACTCTACATCTTTTGGCATCAATGTTATGAACATGTGTGTCATCACTATCAAGATTCAATATGAATAAACCCCTAACATTGGGTGCATGAACATAAAAGATATTACTCATATAAATAGAACAACCTTTATTCTCTGATTTAAATGAGTAACCGTCTCGCAATAAACAAGATCCAG
The DNA here is from genome assembly GCA_022496015.1 of Hordeum marinum. NCBI lineage: Eukaryota > Viridiplantae > Streptophyta > Magnoliopsida > Poales > Poaceae > Hordeum > Hordeum marinum. The sequence goes on along the minus strand of JAAAWK010001152.1, from coordinate 360,437 downwards.
ATATAATGTTCATGCTTAATGCAGGCACTAAATAACAATTATTTAGGTTCAGCACTAATCCTGATGGTAATCGAAGATAGAGCGTGCCGACGGCGATCACATCAACCTTGGAACCATTTCCCACGCGCATCATCACTTCGTCCTTTGCCAGCCTTCATTTATTCCGTAGTTCCTGCTTTGAGTTGCAAATGTGAGCAACTGAACCGGTATCAAATACCCAGGCACTACTAGGAGAGCTAGTAAGGTACACATCAATAACATGTATATCATATATACCTTGTTTGTCGTTGGCCGCCTTCTTGTCAGCCAGGTACTTGGGGCAGTTCCGCTTCAAGTGACCAGTTCCCTTGCAATGAAAGCACTCAATTCTGGCTTGGGTCCATGCTTGGGCTTCTTTACAGGAGTAGCAACTGCTTTGCCATCCTTCTTGGTTTTACCCTTCTTGCCCTTGCCCTTGAATTTGCCATTTTTCTTCAAACTAGTGGTTTTATTGACCATCAACACTTGATGTTCTTTCTGGATTTCAGACTCAGTGACTTTTAGCATCGCAAAAAGCTCGGCGACTGACTTGTTCATCCCGTGCATGTTATAGTTCATCACAAAGCTCTTGTAACTAGGTGGTAGTGATTGAAGAACTCTGTCAGTGATCGCCTCTAGCAGAAGGGCAATTCCTAACTCCGCTAGACGAGTTGAATACCCAAACATTCTGAGTATATGTTCACTGACAGACCCGTTCTCCTCCATCTTGCAAGCATAGAACTTATCGGAGGTTTCATACCTCTCGATCCGGGGGTTCTTCTGAAAGATAAACTTCAACTCCTGGAACATCTCATATGCTCCATGACGTTCAAAATGTCTTTGAAGTCCTGGTTCTAAGCCATACAATATTGCACACTGAACTATTGAGTAATCTCCAGTACGTGCCTCCCAAGCGTTCTTAACGTCTTCGGAGGTCATGTCTTCTGGTTGGTCACCAAGTGGTGCATCAAGGACATATGATTTCTGGGAAGCTATGAGGATAATCCTCAGATTACGGGCCTAGTCAACAAAGTTACTTCCATCATCTTTCAGTTTAGCTTTCTCTAGGAACGCATTAAAATTCAGGGGTGCTACTGCGCGAGCCATTGATCTACAACATAAATATGCAAAGTTTACTTGGACTATTGTTCAAGATAATGAGTTTAGTTAATCAAATTACTAAAGCTCCCACTCAAATTGACATCCCTTAGGTCATCTGAGTGTCACATGATCCAAATCCACCAACTCAAGTCCGATCATCACATGAGTTGAGGTGGCTGCAATGGTGAACATCATTATGTTGATCATATCTACTATATGACTCATGTTCGACCTTTCGGTCTCTTGTGTTCCGAGGCCATGTCTGTACATGCTAGGCTCGTCAAGTTTAACCCGAGTGTTCTGTGCATGCAACACTGGCTTGCACCTGTTGTATGTGAACGTAGAGTCTATCACACCCGATCATCACGTGGTGTCTCAACATGACGAACTTTTGCAACGGTGCACACTCGGGGAGAACACAATTTTATCTTGAAATTTAAGTGAGGGATCACCTTATAATGCTACCGTCGTACTAAGCAAAACAAGGTGCATAAAAGGATTAACATCACATGCAATTCATAAGTGACATGATATGGCCATAAACTTGTGCTTTAGATCTCCATCTTGAAAGCACCGGCATGATCTCCATTGTCACCGGCAAGAAACCATGATCTCCATCATCTTGATCTCCATCAATGTGTTGCCATCGGGGTTGTCGCGCCCAACATGCTTCTACTACTATTGCTACCGTTTAGCGATAAAGTAAAGCCTTACATAACGCTTAATGATTGACACACAGGTCATACAATAATTAAAGACAACCCTATGGATCCTGTTAGTTTCCGTACTCATCGACATGCAAGTCGTGAAATTCTATACATCACATGATCATCTCATACATTACATATATCACATCATGTAATTGGCCATATCACATCACAACATACCCTGTAAAAACAAGTTAGACGTCCTCTAATTGTTGTTGCATGTTTTACGTGGCTGCTACGGGTTTCTAGCAAGAACGATTCTCACCTACGCATAAACCACAACGGTGATACATAATTTGATTTTCAACCTTCTCAAGGACCGCCTTTGTCGAATCCGATCCAACTAAAGTGAGAGAAACTGCCAGCCGCAAGCCATCTAGGCAACAAGTTGCATCGAGGGAACCGGTCTCTCGTAAGCGTATGAGTAATGTTGGTCCGGGCCACTTCATCTCACAATACTGCTGAACCAAAATCCGACCAAGGGAGGAAGCAATCTAAGCATCAACGCCCACAAACCTTTTGTGTTATACTCGAGATCTCATCTACACATAGACCTAGCTCATGATGCACTGTTGGGGAACATTGCATGGGAAACAAAAAATTTCCTACGCACACGCAGATCTATCCATGGTGATGAGCATCTACGAAAGGGAGAGTGGATTTACATACCCTTGTAGATCGCTAAGCGGGAAGCATTAAGAAACGCGGTTGGTGTAGTCGAACGTCTTCGCGATCCAAATCGACATGCGTCCCGCGATCCAATCATGAACCGTCCCGCGATCCAATCATGATCCGTCCCGCGATCCGATCACGATCCGTCCCATGAACTTGATCACGATCCTTCCGATCTAGCACCGAACGGATGGCACATCCGCGTTCAGCACACGTACATCTTGATGACGATCTCCACCGTCTTGATCCAGAAAGAAGGAGTGGAGAGGAAGAAGAGTTCTCCGGAAGCCTGACGGCGCTCCGGCGATGGTGGTGGAGCAATTCTGGCAGGGCTTCGCCTAAGCACTGCAGAAATCCGATCTAGAGGAGAAACTATGCACCGGAGGAACGGGTAGCACGTGGCTGAAATTCTAGTGCAAAAACCCTAAAACCTCCCGTATATATAAGAGGAGAGGAGGAGAGGAGGCAGCCTTGTTTTCCCAAGCCAATGTCTTCGGCCGAACCAACTAGGATTGGAGGACTATCCTTCAATCCTAGTAGGACTAGGATTCGTTCCCTTTTTTTTTTTCTTTTTCCACCTTTTCCTATTGGGTTTCTTCCTCCAGCCATATGGGCCTTGTGTGGGAGTTTCCACCAGCCCACAAAGGGCTGATATTCACTCTCCCACAGCCCATGAAGCCTGTTGGGTCGAAATACCCCTCCCGGAGGTCTCCCGGTACACTACCGGTACTCCCGGTACACTACCGATGAGCCCGAAACTTTTCCGGTGACCAAAACAGGACTTCCTATATATGAATCTTTACCTCCGGACCATTCCAAGGCTCCTCGTGACGTCCGGGATCTCATCCAGGACTCCGAACAACCTTCGGTCACCACCATACATAACTCTATACTACCGAAACGTCACCAAACCTTAAGTGTGCAGACCCTGTGGGTTCGAGAACTATGTGGACATGACCGAGACACTTCTACAGTCAATAACCAATGGCGGGACCTGTATGTCCACATTGGTTCCTACATATTCTACGAAGATCTTTATCGGTCGAACCTCTATGTCAAGGATTCAGTTAATCTCGTATGATGTTCGCTTTGTTCTTCGGTGTGTTACTTGCCCGAGATTTGATCGTGGGTATCTTCATACCTAGTTCAACCTCGTTAATGGCAAGTCTATTTACTCGTTCCGTAATACAAGACCCCGTAAATAACACTTAGTCACATTGCTTGCAAGGCTTATTGTGATGTTGTATTACCGAGTGGGCCCTGAGATACCTCTCCGTCATACGGAGTAACAAATCCCAGTCTTGATTCATGCCAACTCAACAGACACCCTCGGAGACACCTATAGAGCACCTTTATAGTCACCTAGTTACATTGCGACGTTTTATACACACAAGGCACTCCTTCGATATCTGTGAGTTGCATGATCTCATGGTCATAGGAACATATACTTGCCATGCAGAAAACAGTAGCAATAAACTGACACGATCAAAAGCTACGTTTGTAGTTTGGGTCTTGTCCATCACATCATGCTCCTAATGATGTGATCCCGTTATCAAATGACATCTCATGTCCATGGCTAGGAAACCTTAACCATCTTTCGTTCAACGAGCTAGTTTCACTAGAGGTATACTAGGGACATTGTGATTGTCTATGTATCCACACATGGATCCATGTTTCCAATTAATACAATTATAGCATGGATAATAAACGATTATCATGAACAAGGAAATACAATAATAACCACTTTATTTATTCCTCTAGGGCATATTTCCAACACAAAATAGGACTTCCTATATATGAATCTTTACCTACAGACCATTCCGGAGCTCCTCGTGACGTCCGGGATCTCATATGGGACTCCGAACAACCTTCGGTCACCACCATACATACCTCTATACTACCGAAACGTCACCAAACCTTAAGTGTGTAGACCCTGCGGTTAGAGAACTATGTAGACATGACCGAGACACCTCTACGGTCAATAACCAATAGAGGGACCTGGATGCACATATTGGTTTCTACATATTCTACGAAGATCTTTATCGGTCGAGTCTCTATGTCAAGGATTCAGTTAATCCCGTAAGATGTTCCCTTTGTTCTTCGGTATGTTAAGCTTGCAAGGCTTATTATGATGTTGTATTACCGAGTGGGCCCTGAGATACCTCTCCGTCACACGGAGTAACAAATCCCAGTCTTGATCCATGACAACCCAACAGACACCCTCGGAGATACCTGTAGAGTACCTTTATAGTCACCCAGTTACGTTGCGACGTTTGATACACACAAGACACTCCTCCGGTGCCAGTGAGTTGCATGATCTCATGGTCATAGGAACAGATACTTGACATGCAGAAAACAGTAGCAATAAACTAACACGATCATATGCTACGTTTGTAGTTTGGGTCTTGTCCATGACACCATTCTCCTAATGATGCGATCCCGTTATCAAATGACATCTCATGTCCATGGCTAGGAAACCTTAACCATCTTTGATCAATGAGCTAGTCTATTAGAGGCATACTAGGGACATGGTTTTGTATATGTATCCACACATGCATCTAAGTCTCCGATCATTACAATTATAGCATGGATAATAAACCATTATCATGAACAAGGAAATATGATAATAACTAATTTATTATTGCCTCTAGGGCATATTTCCAACAAACACTTCTCTCTGACTGATCCATTTTGAACTCTTTCAAAATCTTGTCAAGGTATGTAGTCATTGAAAGTCTCATCAAGCATCTTGATCTATCTCTATAGATCTTGATGCTCAACAATTAGGTAGCTTTATACAGGTCTTCCTTTGAAAAACTCCTTTCAAACAACCCTTTATGCTTTCCAAAACATCTACATCATTTCCGATCAACAATATGTCAACCACATATGCTTACCAGAAACTCTATAGTGCTCCCACTCACTTTATTGTAAATACAAGTTTGTCATAAACTTTGTATAGACTCAAAAACTTTGATCACCTCATCAAAGCGTATATTACAACTCTGAGATGCTCGCTTCAGTCCATAGAAGGATCACTGAAGCTTGCACAACTTTTAGCATCCTTAGGACTGACAAAACCTTCTGGTTGTATCTCATACAACCTTTCCTTAAGGTAGGAAACGATGTTTTGACATCCATCTACCAGGTTTCATAATTGAAAAATGTAGCAACTGCTAACATAATTCCAACGGACTTTAGCATCGCTACGAGTGAGAAAGTCTCATCGCAGTCAACTCCTTGAACTTGTCGGAAACTTCTTTGCGACAAGTCGAGCTTTATAAATGGTGACATTTACCATCAGCGTCTGTCTTCCTTTTAAAGGTCCATTTGTACTCGATGACCTGCCGTCCAACGAGCAAGTCTACCAAAGTCTACACTTGGTTTTCATACATGGATCCTATCTCGGATTTCATGGCCTCTAACAATTTGTCGGAATCCAGGCCCATCATCGCTTCTCCATAGCTTGTAGGTTCATCATTGTCCAACAACATGACCTCGAAGACAGGGTTGTCGTACCACCCAGGAGCAGTACGCATCCTTGTCGACCTACGAGGTTTGATAGTAACTTGATCTGAAGCTTCATGATCATCATCATTTACTTCCTCTTCAACTAACGTACGTTGGACAGAAACATCTTTTTGCGCTGCGCTACTCTCTAGTTGAAGCAAAGGTTCAACAACCTCATCAAGTTCCATCTTCCTCCCACTCAATTCTTTTGAGAGAAACTTTTTATCGAGAAAGGACCCATTTTTAGCAACAAACATTTTATGCCTTGGATCTGAGATAGAAGGTTCACCCAATTGTTCTTCGGGTATTCTATGAAGATGCATTTTTTTGCGTTGGGTTCGAGCTCATTAGGTGAAAACTTTTTTCACGCAGCGTCGCAGCCGCAGACATTAAGAAATGACAACTTAGGTTTCTATCAAACCATAATTCACACGGTGTCATATCAACGGATTTAGATGGTGCCCTATTTAAAGTGAATGTTGTTGTCTCTAATGCATAACCCCAAAAGTGGCAAATCGATAAGAGACATCATAGTTTGCACAATATCCAATAGAGCACAACTACGACGTTCGGACACACCATCACTATGGTGTTCCAGGTGGCATGAGTTGGGAAACAATTTTTCACATTGTCTTAAGTTGTATACCAAACTCGTAACTCAGATATTCACCTTCACGATCATATCATAGACATTTTATCTTCTCGTCATGATGATCTCAACCTTCACTCTGATTCTGCTTGAACTTTTTCAAACGATTCAGACTTGTATTTAATTAAGTTAAGATACACTATATCTACTCAAATAATCAATGAAGATAGGAAAATAATGATATCCACCGCATGCTACAAGACTCATTGGATTGCATACATCAACATGTATCATTTCTAATAAATCACTTGCCCGCTCCATCAAACCGAAAAACGGGGTCCTTAGTCATCTTGCCCTAGAGGCATGGTTTGCATGTCTCAACCGATTCGAAATTGAATGAGTCCAAAGATCCATAGGCATGGAGTTTCTTCATGCGATTTATACCAATATGACACTTAGCGACAGTATCACAAGTATGTGGTACTATCATTATTAACTTCATATCTTTTGGCATCAATGTTATGAACATGTGTATTACTACGATCAAGAAGCAACAAACCATTCTCATTGGGTGCATGACCATTGAAGGTATTATTCATGTAAACAGAATAACCATTATTCTCTAACTTAAATGAATAACCGTGTTGCAATAAACACGATCTAATCACGTTCATGCTTTAACGCAAACACCAAATAACATTTATTTAGGTTTGTCACTCATCCCTAAGGTAGAGAGAGCATGCGATGTTGATCACATCAACCTTGGAAACATTTCCAACACACATCGTCACCTCACAGTTAGCCAGTCTCCGTTTATTCCGTAGCTTTTACTTCGAGTTACTAACAAATAGCAACCGAACCGGTATCAAATACCCAAGTACTACTAGGAGTACTAGCAAGGCACACATCAATAACACGTATATCAAATATACTTTTGTTGACGTTGCCAGCCTTCTTATCTACCAAGTATCTAGGGTTGTTCCGCTTCAGCGACCGCTCACCTCATAATAGAAGCACTTAGTCTCGGGTTTGGGTTCAACTTTGGGTTGCTTCACTGGAGCAGTAACTGACTTGCCATCCATAAAGTTTCCCTCCTTGCCCTTGCCCTTCTCGAAACTAGTGGTTTTACTAACCATCAACACTTGATGCTCCTTCTTTATTTCTACCTTCGCGGTGTCAAACATCACGAAAAGCTCAGGGATCATCATTTCCATCCTTGGCATAATTATAGTTCATCATCAAGTTCTAGTAGCTTAGTGATAGTGACTCAGAGAATTATATCAATCACTATCTTATCTGGAAGATCAACTCCCACTCGATTCAAGCGATTGCAGCACCCAGACAATCTAAGCACATGCTCAACGATTGAGCTATTCTCTTTCATCTTGCAGGCAAAGAATCTTGTTGGAGATCTCATATCTCACAACATGGGTACGAGCATGAGATCCCAATTTCAGGTCTTAGAACATCTCATATGTTCCCTTATGTTCAAAACGTTTCGGAGCCTCAATTCTAAGCCGTAATGCATGACGCACTAAACTATCAAGTAGTCATCAGAACGTGTCTGTCAGATGTTCACAACATCTACATACAACGCTAGAGGGGTTGGCGCACCGAGCAGTGCATTAAGGACATAAGCCTTCTGTGCAGCAATGAGGACAATCCTCAGATCACGGACCCAGTCCGCAATATTGCTACCATCATCTTTCAACTCTATTTATCTAGGAACAAATAAAAATTCAAGGGAGCTACAACGTGAGCTAGTAATATACAACATAATTTGCAAAGACACTACTGACTATGTTCATGATAATGAGTTCAATTAATCAAATTACTTAAGAACTCCCACTCAAATTGACATCACTCCGGTCATTCGAGTGATACATGATCCAAATTCACCAACTCAAGTCCGATCATCACGTGAGTTGAGGTGGTTTCAATGGTGAACATCATCATGTTGATCATATCTACTATATGACTCATGTTCAATCTTTCGGTCTCCTGTGTTCCGAGGCCATGTCTGTACATGCTAGGCTCGTCAAGTTTAACCAGAGTGTTCTGCATGTGCAACACTGGCTTGCACCCGTTGTATGTGAACGTAGAGTCTATCACACCCGATCATCATGTGGTGTCTCGACATGACAAACTTTCGCAACGGTGCACACTCAGGGAGAACACAATTTATGTTGAAATTTAAGTGAGGGATCATCTTATAATGCTATCGTCGTCCTAAGAAAAACAAGGTGCATAAAAGGATTACATCACATGCAAATCATAAGTGACATGATAAGGCCATGAACTTGTGATTTTGATCTCCATCTTGAAAGCACCGGCATGATCTCCATCGTCACCGGCATGACACCATGATCTCCATCATCTTGATCTCCATCAATGTGTCGCCATTGGGGTTGTCGCACCCACCATGCTTCTACTACTATTGCTACCGTTTAGCGATAAAGTAAAGCATTACATAGCGCTTAATGATTGACACGTAGGTCATACAATAATTAAAGACAACCCTATGGCTCCTGCCGGTTGCCGTACACATCGACATGCAAGTCGTTATATTCTATACAACACATGATCATCTCATACATCACATATATCTTATCATGTAATTGGTCATATCACATCACAACATACTCTGCAAAAGCAAGTTAGACGTCCTCTAGTTGTTGTTGCAAGTTTTACGTGGCTGCTACGGGTATCTAACAAGAACAATTCTTACCTACGCAAAACCACAACAGTGATACATAAGTTGCTTTTCAACCTTCTCAAGGACCGCCTTTGTCGAATCTGATCCAAGTAAAATAGGAGAAATAGACACCCGCCAGCCATCTTTGTGCAACGAAGTTACACGTCAGTCGATGGAACCGATCTATCGTAAGCGTACGAGTAAGGTTGGTCCGGGCCGCTTCATCCCATAATACCGCTGAACCAAAACACGACCAAGGGAGGAAGCAATCTAAGCATCAATGCCCACAAACTCTTTGTGTTCTACTCGAGATCTCATATACACATAGACCTAGCTCATGATGCCACTGTTGGGGAACGTTACATGGGAAACAAAAAAATTCCTACGCGCATGCAAGATCTATCCATGGTGATGAGCATCTACGAGAGGGAGAGTGGATCTACATACCCTTGTAGATTGCTAAGCGGGAAGCGGGAAGGAACATGGTTGATGTAGTCGAACGTCTTCGCGATCCAAATCGCCGAGCGTCCCGCGATCCCATCACGATCCGTCCCGTGATCTCATCACAGTCCGTCCCGTGATCTCATCACGGTCCGTCCCGCGATCCAATCACGAATCGTCTCGCGATCTTGATCACGGTCCTTCCGATCTAGCACCGAACGGACGGCACCTCCGCGTTCAGCACACGTACAGCTCGATGACGATCTCCGCCTTCTTGATCCAGCAAGAGGGAGTGGAGAGGTAGAAGGGTTCTTTGGCAGCGCAACGGCACTGCGGCGATGGTGGTGGAGCTATTCCAGCAGGGCTTCGCCTAAGCACCGCTGAAAGCCGATATAGAGGAGAAACTACGATCTAGAGGAGAGGCAGCATGTGGCTGTTTTCTATGTCTCAAAACCCTCAAAACCTCTAGTATATATAGGAGGAGAGAGGGAGGAGGCTGGGGCACAAGGGCCAACCCTTTTACCTCTTGCGCAAGGAGGAGAGGAGGAATCCTCCTCCAATCCTAGTAGGACTAGGATTCCTCCTTTCCTACTTGGAAACTCTTTCCACCTTGGTTTTTTTCTTCTGCTTCAACTCCAGCCGCATGGGCCACTTGTGGGACTTCCACAAGCCCACTAAGGGCTGGTATTCATCCTCCCACAGACCATGTAGCCTCTTGGGTCGAAATACCCCTCCCGATGGTCCCCCGGTACACTACCGACACTCCCGGTACACTAACGATGAGCCTGAAACTTTTCCGGTGACCAAAACAGGACTTCCTATATATCAATCTTTACCTCCGGACCATTCTGGAGCTCCTCGTGATGTATGGGATCTCATTTGGGACTCCGAACAACCTTTGGTCACCACCATACATAACTCTATACTACCGAAACATCACCAAACCTTAAGTGTGCAGACCCTGCAGGTTCGAGAACTATGTAGACATGACCGAGACACCTCTACGGTCAATAACCAATAGCGGGGCATGGATGCCCATATTGATTCCCACATATTCTACAAAGATCTTTATCGGTCGAACCTCTATGCCAAGGATTCAGTTAATCCTGTATGATGTTCCCTTTGTTCTTCGGTATGTTACTTGCCCGAGATTCGATCGTCGGTATCTCCATACCTAGTTCAATCTTCTTACCGGCAAGTCTCTTTACTCGTTCCATAATACAAGATCCCGTGGCTAACACTTAGTCACATTGCTTGCAAGGCTTATTATGATGTTGTATTACCGAGTGGGCCCTGAGATACCTCTCCGTCACACGGAGTAACAAATCCCAGTCTTGATCCATGCCAACCCAACAGACACCCTCGGAGATACCTGTAGAGTACCTTTATAGTCACCCAGTTACGTTGCGATGTTTGATACACACAAGACACTCCTCCGGTGCCAGTGAGTTGCATGATCTCATGGTCATAGGAATAGATACTTGACATGCAGAAAACAGTAGCAATAAACTAACACGATCATATGCTACGTTTGTAGTTTGGGTCTTGTGCATCACATCATTCTCCTAATGATGTGATCCCATTATCAAATGACATCTCATGTCCATGACTAGGAAACCATAGCCATCTTTGATCAACGAGCTAGTCTATTAGAGGCATGCTAGGGACATGGTTTTGTCTATGTATCCACACATGCATCTGAGTCTCCGATCAATACAATTATATCATAGATAATAAACGATTATCATGAACAAGGAAATATGATAATGACTAATTTATTATTGCCTCTAGAGCATATTTCCAACAGTATAGTGGCGTCCTGTTTCTTGCTACAACCAACATCGCCAAATGCTACAACCGGCATCATGGCAAGTTGCAACCGGTAATGCAGCGAACTATAATGGCTAAGCGGCGTGACATTTTTTGGTCAGGACCGATGCTTGAATTTTCCGGAACCGGGCGAGTGAGATGTTGCAACCATGAGGTGCACCAGACGAGCTACCACATCAGACGTGGACGGTGGCGAGCACGTTGTCAAGCTATGGCCGTCGCCATCGAAGCTGCAACTACATGTCGTAGCTGTTACATGCGTTGACTTGCAGGCGAGGACCGATGGCGAGGATGGCCGGCGAGGGCGATAACCAACGACAAGGACAGTCGCCAACGATGGTGACCGGCAAGCGTGTGCGGCTGGTTAGATGCGAAACCGAGCGGTTAGTTTCGCGTGCGGCTGGCCAGATGTAGAATTTGTCGCATGGCGTGAGTTGACGAAAGAGCAGCTGCATCGAACGATTATACATGCACCCAATCGGATGGCTGCCGGCCGACCGGCCCAAATTTGGGCCGGTCCGCCGGCGCCTATCACCCGCCAAAAAAAGACACCACAAGCTGCCTATTAGCGGCACGTGCACGACTGCCGCAAATGCAGCCCAACGGTCGCCATTCGGAACATTCCCGCAACTGCCCACCAAACCCCTCCCAATCTGGTCAATCACGCCACAATGGCACCATCCCCGCCGACCAGATCCACCGCCCCTCCTCCAAATGAGTCGCACCATCATCGCACCCAATTTCACCCCACGTCCTGATGAGTCGCCTCTCCGACAAATCCAACCTGTCGTGTCACGTTGTACTGCCTTGTGCAGCATCGCATTTGTGGTCTTGTCGCATTCAATGTCATGTCGCATAGTTGGATGCCGCCAAGTGAGTCGAGAGCAAGTCCGAATACCATGGTGTTAGGCCGCGGGAGTCCAGCCGCTTCGACGTCTAGTGTCAGTGTAAGAGTAACTCCAAGGCGTCGACCTATTTTGTCCGCCCGCATTCGTTTGGGTCGACGCGGACAGAAAAGATGGCCCAACGCGCTAACCCAAACGGACATGTGTCCTTTTTTGTCCACCGTGACCCATTCATGGCCCAAATTGGGGACGCATTTGCGTCGGCGCGGACACGAGACGGACGCGTGCGTCGCCCGCCCTTCTCCTCCCCTGGCCTGCATGTCGGCAGCACACGGGCCATTTCCTCTGCTCTCTCTCCCGCCGCTCAGCTGCCTCCGCCTTCTGCCGCTGCCCATTTTTCGCCGCCATCGCCGGCCATCCGTCCATATATAGGTCATCCCGATGGCCGCCCCTCTTCCCCATGCCGCCGCCCTGTTCTGCTGACCCCGGCAGCCTCCCGACGTCGACGCCGCCACCGTCCCCTTCACCGACACTCGAGCGTGTCATCCTCTCTCCCGGATGCTGGCACGCCTAGAGGATGCTGGCGCGCTCGCTGGTAGGCGGCAGGGCTTCTGCCTTGTCTCGGTGTCACGTGGGGCTCGTCATCGTCCGGCTCCTTCCACAACGCCCGCAAGCTGTTCAACAGTTTGCCCAAGGTACAAATGGACTCCGACGATGTGTTCTTTTTCTAAAATGTTCTTATGGACTCGGATGATTCTTTGTCCGACGATGAGGAGATCGTGGCAACTACCTTGGTCATCCATGACCACCTCGGTAGGCAGGGATCGATGTTCAGGGGATCTATACTGGGGCATACGCCAGCGTTGAATCGCAACCAGGAGAGTGGCCATATCTTACTCTGGAATGACTACTTCGAGACCCTGAGCCCCCTCTACAAGTAACACATGTTCCAGCGTCGTTTCCGTATGGCTAGGCATGTGTTCAACCGTATTCGGAAGGCGGTGGTGGAGTATGCCAAGTATTTTGAGTGCAAGACAGATGCACTTGGAAAGCTTGGTTTCTCTTCATACTAGAAATGCACCGTTGCCATCCGGATGCTTGCATACGGAGTTCCCGGCAATCTCATTGATGAGTATGTCCGGATGAGTGAGTCCACCTACCTTGAGTCCATGTACCGTTTCTGCAAGGCTTTTGTAGCTGTGTTTGGTCAGGAGTACTTGAGAGAGCCAAATGCTGCGGATACAGAATGGTTGTTGGCTATGAATGTCAGCAGGGGGTTTCCTGGGATGCTTGGTAGCGTAGACTGTATGCACCGGCAGTAGAAGAATTGCCCTTCTGCTTGGCAGGGGCAGTACAAAGGTCATGTCCGAAAATGCACTATGATACTTGAGGCCGTTGCTTCACAAGATCTCTGGATTTGGCACTCTTTTTTCGGCATGGCTGAATCTCACAATGATATCAATGTGCTCCGGCGCTCTCAAGTGTTTGCTAGGATGGCAGAAGGCAATGCCCCGCAGGTCGATATTGAGATCAATGGCCACCACTACGACAAGGGATATTATCTAGGAGAGAAGAAAAGGAGATTTTTCCAAGAGCAAGAGAGTGCTAGAAAGGATGTGGAGCGTGCCTTCGGTGTTCTACAATCTCGATGGGGCATTGTCCGACACCCTGCAAGAACTTGGAACACACAGAAGCTTTGAGAGGTGATGACTGCTTGTGTGATGCACAACATGATCGTAGAGGATGAGCGCCCAGAGCGCCTCTGCGACCAGGGGTTTCAGTTTCAGGATATCAATGTTGAGCCTCAGCATGCCGACCCAGCAACGTTTGCACAGTTCATGGAGTTTCATCATCAGATGCGTGATTGGCAGACTCACAGGCAGCTGCAAGATGATTTGGTGGAGCACATGTGGGCTCATGTTGGCAACCAATAGAAGTATGAGATTTTTATTCTTTGAAATGCAATTTGAAACAATTTAAAGTTCATTTGGTTTGTAATAACTATGTCATATTTATGTGGTTTTGCAACTATTTATTAGAACTATGTTTTTATTTGTCTTATTCTATATGTTTGCCGGCCGGTGGCATGTCGCCGGCATGAACTCTACCTTGGATGGCATGGCTGCTGGCATGATCCATGGACGCAGGAACTTTCTTATTTGAAAATTGAAAATTGCGTACGAAAAATGGGTCGGCGCGTTGGACGACTGACCGACCCATTTAGAAAAGGGGGTGGACAAGCCGACCCAAACGGACAAAAGACGGACAAACCGCGCGTTCGTTTGGGTCGGATGGTTGGAGTTGCTCTAACGGCTGGAGGTATTGGCTCTGTACTTTCGAGTCGACGCAGGTTGACACACCCACCTATCACATCGTCATGTCGAGGATGGGCCGACAGCGACACGAGCTCAACTTCGTGAAGATCGAGATGTAGGCGGATGCGAATTTCATCGTGCTACAGGTGACCATTGACTCACGCTTGACGATGAGGGAGACCCGCATCGTCCTCGGGCAGAGGGGCACCCGGGAGAGGGATGAGGTGGCGATGGCGAAGTTCATGAGGGAGAACCCGCACATCATGTAGGTGGAGATGAAGTTCTTTTTATAAGAGGAAAAACTAGCGCAAGAAGGTCGGACGCCGAGACGGATGACGAAGTTGTCCCTTTCGGTGTGGTTAAGCTCGAGACTGACGACCAGGTTGAGCTTGACGATGAGAGTAACGAGTCCGAGGACATCGTCTGGGACAACCAGTAGGGTATCCATAGGAGTAGATCGTAGTGATGTTAGGGTGACCTAGTTGTTTGGATGTTTAATCTATGCAATGTTTGGATGTTTAAAACTTTAAATGTTTGAAGTGAACTATGCTATGTTTAGATGCCAAAAGATTATTTAAATGTTTGAAGTGCTCTATTTTAGAGAAGCTGTTGAAGACGAAGATTTCCGAGTGCCCTAAAAGTCACGTTTTTGTTCTTCAAAATTTACTTCAACAATTTTATGGTGCCTAAAATAAGAGTTGTCGTTGGAAATACTCTAATGGTAGGCGTTGGAGTTACACAGACAGCCTCAACGACGGCGGCGCCACCGCTATGGCCATCTCCGTCGTGGACATCATCACGGTGGCACTTGTCGCTCGTGGACGCCAAGCGATGTGCCCAAGGGTGGTCGACGTGCTGTGTCCATGTTGCGATCGAGGCACCCAAATGACCCAACATACCCATCCGCCGTTCCACTCCCACCGAAGCAGCAGCGCCTCGACAAGACCTTTTATTTTTGTTGATTGATGAGTCAATACACCCACCCCACGAGTACTTTTGTTTTCACTGTACCATTGGTCCGTTTTGGGCTTCAAGCGGCTGGTTTCTTGTGAGCACTCGCACCCTAGACTAATCAATGGTTGTTTTATGTAGCCTTTTACTCTGGAGGGAGTATCATGGAGCCACCGTTCATGGATGTTGAACGCCTCCGCTTCCCATAAACGAAAGAGATGCCCACGGGCCACGGCCGCGTGCAGGCGGCCATGGAGCACGTCTCACGAGGGGACAAGAATCGTGGACCGCAACAGCTGCGTGCTGAGAAGTGGCATGCTGTACTTGGCAGAAGGAATCTCATAGGACTGGATGAGAGCACCATAGCCTTCTTTCTGTCCGAGAAACGGGGCCAGGTTTGAGTCCTAGTACAACACAATCAATTCACTATATGTGTAGGAGTTTTATACTGCATTGGCTTTGGCTTTGACAACTCATCATTTCAACCGGTCGGTGTAAATCATTTGAAACGAATATCACTTGCCATCCCAAAATATTCAGTGTGGGCATTGAGTGACTGCACAAGAATACAGATTCCCGTTCCGTTGATGGCTTTGTTAACTTAAAGTTAGGCTAGTTTCGAGCTTTTCTCGGACTCGGCCGACGCTTTTTTCTTAAAAAAATATGCTTATCTTTAGACATATCAAGTTAAGGACGAGTCTTTAGGAAACTAGTATTACTCATATTATTGGTAGACCCCAAAATAAAGTTAGTGATTGTTTATCTATCTTTGCTGGAGAGCAAGGTAGAACCATGACTTAGTTAGGTTTTGGATCTCCACTTTGGACTTGTTGTTTCAGATTGTAAACACTGTTAGGGTTTAAGTAATACAAGTTTCAATTAAAAAAAGCACCTCTTTCGAAAAAAATCACCTGAGAAGACGGTATATACAATATATTTGATGCAAATCCCTATCTTGGGTTAAACGTGTGCGGACGTCGAAAATCTAGCAGTCTTACTCCGAATTGAGGATAGGAACAGGGGAGTCAAAACGCCACGTCGGGCACCTAGCTCAGACGCATTCCAAAAGCCCAGACTCAATGTTTTCACACTCTACCCCACCTTATGCACGCCATCGTCCCGACGTCAAATCTAGCTCGACTGCCGCCGGAACAGATCTCTTACCCCGACGGACCCGACCATTAACATCTTTGACGTTCCGCTAAACGAGGAGCCCGTAGACGCCACCTCAAATGCTAACAATGATGCTTGAGGGAGAGGGTGCGAAACGGCGGCACGACGGCCAGAGTGCGAGCTCCTCATGCACGTCAAACCCCTCATGCCAGCGATGCCGGGGCACTCGCCGCCTTGCCCTATCCAGTACCCAATGCAATACTACTATGTGGCCTTCCAGTCCAAGTTCTACTGTACTTGTCGGATGGGAGGGGCCTTCCTCTGCGGGCACTCTATCATTGTTTGCCTCGGAGATGCCGGATGGCTTAAATTAGGTAATGGTTCTAAAATGATGCATTATTACGCTAATAATATGATATTTCTTTTTTAATGTATTTTTAGCACACCATCCGGTTATTTTTTTAATCTAATTATATTTTCTTATATTTTTTTACGAAGGAAGTACAGAACCAAACCAATAGCCATTTGCGCGCGCTAGAGACAAAGAAGTTTTTCATTTTTTTGATAAAATCGCAGACAAGAAATGAGTCCAAGGAATGAAACCGTGCACCTGTGCACGTTGCCGGTCGGTACCGAGTACCGCATGACAGAACGGCGGCCGCGCCCTAGTCCGCAGGGCCATCCCGAAATCTTCGGCCTTTGTTTGCCGCGCCTGCCTCCCTCGGTCCCTCCCTACCTTCCTCTGACTTCCTTTTGACCCTGCTTGACTGCGATTTACCCTCCGGAGAAAGCGAGGAATCAAGCAAGCCACTACTCCCTCTCCTCTCCCCTCTCCATAATTTACGCAGCATTCATTTTCCCTCTCTGAGTTTGTGCACCTCGAACCAAACCCCAGAAAAATCCAAACGCCGTAGGTAAGAATCTCCTCGTCGCCGCCTGGTCGCATCATGCTGTGGAGCAGCCTTGAATCTCGATTCTTGTTTCTTTTTCCCTGAAGATTTTGGTCCAACCCTGTTCAAACCCCAGAGAAATCCAAACGCCGTAGGTAAGAATCTCGTCGTCGCCGCCTGGTCGCATCATGTTGTGGAGCAGCCTTGAATCTCGATTCTTGTTTCTTTTTGCCTGAAGATTTTGGTCCAACCCTGTTCCTATCGCCTATTTTCTTCCGATGCGTCAACTTTTTCAAGTTTGTGGCGATTGACTGATTGAGAACTCCGTCGTGATTTCTGTTCAATCTTTTCTATTATATTTAATACCTTTTTGCTGCTGTTGCTGCTTTTCATCTTGCGTTTGGCGGCCAGTTCTCCGGAGAAGAGGAGCCTACAGAGCGGCGGGAATCCATCGTTGATCCCTGTTTCGCTCTCTTCTGCATCTTTGGTGGTGGCTCATTGTGGGTTTATTGTTGGAGCCTCACGAGCAGAATGAGGATCTCTGTTTTCTTGATTTCCCCCCTTTGCAGCGTGTGGATTCGCATTCCCCTTTCTCGATTTCACCGGTTCTTGTTCCCAATCTGCCCGCTCTGTTCGTCCTTCTGCTCTCATATTGCTAATTAAAGTTCTCAATCCACCCCCCTGTTTTTTTTCTTTTGATCTTCAATATGCTTGATCCTTCTCATCCAAAAGAAGGTTCCTTTGTTTTATATTTGGTTTCTTCTTCCAAACTCCCGGGGCTTCGTTCCACTCTCACTTGGAGTGTGCCGAACTGACTTATTTGGCGATGTTGACAGTAAATCGTGTCTTGGATTGATTCAGCTGGAGGATATTCGGTGACAGTCTTGAATTGTGTACTGTTTATGCATTTGTTTCTGATTAAATTAACATACCTTATGCACCGAGGGGATCTTAATCCAAGTTGTCTTAGTACATTTAGTTTACAAGTTGTTGGCTTTCGCTCATAAGTATTTCCATGATATATTTTACACTGAACCTTTCAGCTAAGCGACCAGGCAATGAGGAAGGCAATGACAGTTAAGCATACCAGGAGACAAGATAACGGCATAATCAAGTATGGGGCGTCATCTATGCAAGGTTGCCGTGATGAAATGGAAGCAGCTGTAAGTTATAATGCAGTACGTCAGAGAATCATTGAGATGATAGTTCTATGTATTATCATTTTGTTTGCCATTACAGTACGTTTGATTCGTACCTGTCTTGTTTGCAGTGGACATTCACAGAGCTACCTGATTATGCGCTCACATTATTTTTTGGTGTTTATGATGGCCATGGAGGT
The DNA here is from genome assembly GCA_022496015.1 of Hordeum marinum. NCBI lineage: Eukaryota > Viridiplantae > Streptophyta > Magnoliopsida > Poales > Poaceae > Hordeum > Hordeum marinum. The sequence continues at coordinate 341,421 of JAAAWK010001152.1, read as the reverse complement.
TTGATATCTATTTTGATACTCTTAGAACATAATAAAAGAAGTTATTATAGTAATCTAATAGAATTCATAGTTATCCAAAGATGTGTATCATGTGCATTCCATGCATATGCTTTGTATGTGCACTATTTGTCGTAATTATGAGCTGTCAATTAAATATAAACTGTGAGGGGCCAAACATTTATTTGATCGTTTTTTTGGAAAGGAGTTTTGAGGGTGGTTTGTTAGCACTACCATTCTCAGAGTGAGCTTTCTTTACAGCGATACACACATTTTCTATTACTGTATGATACATGAGCTTGTGATGTTTTTTACACTGTTTTTATGTATGAGTTTGTACATGCGTATGTTTGATTCAACCCTTGTTTTCTGTTATATATGATGGTTGAGTTGAATCTTTTTTCTTTCAGGATCGAAAGTAGCATCTTATTGTTCGAGGCAGTTTCATGAAGAGCTTAAAGAGGATCCAGACTATGTCGACAATCTGCCTGGCGCATTGGAGCATGTGTATTCCAGGTTATTTAGATGATTAAATCATGTACGCTACATTTTAGGCAAGTATGGAGAGCCACATATGGAACATGTGTTGGGGAGCTTACGATATCGGCAGAGGCATGGCGTTTAAACAATTATGGATTTTAGCTATAAAACGGAAATATTTGAAATTTCATTAAACAACATGATTAACTATGACCTACACAAGAGACATGCGTTAAGTGTCTCGACATATATGTTAACATAATTGGCACCCATATATATCCACTTCCTTTACAACATTGAAAGGTGGACGGGACCATGCTATGGCAGTGTTTGAGAAAGTACCAATGTTGTACCCATTCTCTACATAGATGTACTTGCTAAATAAATTACTTCTCGTTGGATGTGTTGATGTTGAAAATGCAATTATTTAATGGTTCCTTATTACAGCATTGACGAGAAGTTGCAACAATCGGATGAATGGAGGAGGGACTTGGCTTATTCTCGTGGCAACAGAAATTTCAAAAAGTGGCTATGTACTGGTGTTTGTGGTGCTAACTGGATTCCCAAGGTGATACTGAATGTTTTTAAAACGGAGGTACCACATGATAAATAGCCCTTTTCCTGTGTTTGATTTTGACGTTACATTGTTTGCTTCCTTTATCAAAGGGCACATCGACCAATTCCCTCCCTGGTGGCGGCACTCTCTACTTCTTTCTTTATGGCCTAATTTTCCATTTGATTTTGACTCTTCTTCGCAGTATACCTCAGTTTGGAATTTGTTCTACAGGCACCTTATCTCCCCCCCCTACAGGAAGGAAGCACAGCATGCGTGGCTGTCATCAGAGGCAACCGTATCTATGTTGGAAATGTGGGAGATTCCCGTTGTGTGCTCTCAAGGAATGGCCAGGTATAGTGAACAGTCATGTGGGGCATACCATTATGTCATAATGATGGCATTCAAGTGGTGCTTGACAGTTTTCCTATATCAAAATTTTATGGCAAGGCAATTGATCTCTCTATCGATCACAAACCAAACTACCGACGTGAAAGAAGGAGAATTGAAAAGGCAGGAGGACAGGTGCGCATGGATGATATCCCGAAGAAAGTTATGGCTGACATGAAGTTGGGCATCCATCGCATCGAGGGAAAATTACACATATCCAGAGCGATTGGTATATTCTTTATTTTATTTCGCTGACATTTGTGTATACAATCTATTCATTCCTGATGGGCATTTTGACTTCATACATCTCAGGTGATTTTCAGTTCAAGCAGGACCCGACTTTGTTGCGTCAAGATCAAATGGTGACATGTTGTCCGGACATATGCGATGTACGTTTGCAACTCAATTGGTTAAGCTCTGTGTACATTTGTTTCTGATAGGTGTGGTCTTATGGAAACGATCTTTTGTTTTCTAGGTGCCCATAACAAATGATACACAATTTTTTGTTATAGCAAGTGCAGGTATCTGGTAAGTCTGAGCTAAAAATAGCATAAGAGGCAGTTTCATTATCACTTAATTCTAAGTACAATACCTGATCTATAGTGAACTTAATCCCAATTACTATTATTTTTCGTGCTTGTTTCATGGTAGGCCAGAAAAGGGCTATTTATCCAGGCAGATCAAACTTATCTAATTGGCATGACCAACGTAGTATTTATTACCAGATGTTTATAACATTTTGGATTAGTTAAGTTTGATCTGCCTGGTACTTACTACAATGGTCTGTGTTTCTTCATCGTGATGTGTAATTCAGTTTTCCATTTCTTGAATTGTAGGATATTAAATTGTTTCCCGAGTTCAAGTTAGTGAAAGGAGCAACATTTGCCAATTCCTAGGTTAACTAGTTCTCTATAGTGTGTAGAGAATTAATTAAATTTCTTGGTTCCGTATAATGTTGATTTTCTATTTGGAGATGAGAGATTGGTATGTTTGCTTCCTATTCTTAACAAACTTAGTGCTTAATGAAAGATTTATTCCAATAGGAGTTGTGCCAAGTTTTCTGTTCATTCGAAAGAATGCTAAAACTAATAAGTGAGTAAGGCCACCTTACCAGTCACCACGATCTGATATGCAGCCACTAGTACAGAGAGACATAATTTTGTTCCCTTGTTACAAAGTTACACAATTCTTGTTTTTTTTTTCTGCAGGGATGTGATGACAAGTCCGCAGGTGGTTAATTTTGTACACCAATGCTTGCAATCAGTGAGTGTTCTTTCTTCTTCTTAAAAACAAATCTGCTTGTCACTAAGAGTGATACTGTATTTAAAATAAACATCCTACCGTATGAAGAAAAAATTATTGGGTAGCATAATGTTATTCAAGGAATGACCCCGCCCATGCTAATGCTAGGTACCTAATATATATTCTATGCCTGGGCTTATTTTCATTTGCTCAAGGAATTGTTGTTCCTATTGCTTCTGACATATTGTGTGATCAACGCAGGACGACAAAGATCTGGGAACCATTTGTGAAAAACTTCTTGATTCATGCCTGAGCAAGGGCTCAAAGGAGAATTTGACCGTTATACTGGTTCAATTCAAGGCCACCGCCCGTGGTGGAGCTGACGCTAATGGTGCCCGTTGTGGAGCTGCAGCCAATGGTGCCCATAGTGGAGCAGAAGCCGATCGTGACACGGGAACTGATGACATCGAGAGCATAGGGTCAGGTAAGGGCAGCCCTTAGATATCGAGGCCCAGGAATCTGGCTCCAAAAAAGAAAGTGTGCCGAGGATGCTTCAGCTGGGGTTGGCTAAGGCATGAGGAATGATAGGTGTGCCCACAGTTTGATCAAGAAGAGAGCTGATTCTGAGCTGGGAAGGATTTACAATGATGTTTTTGCTCTTTGTCAGATACAGAATTATGTGTGTTGACTCACTCAATAGGGTGTGAGCAGTTGCTTCGCTATGTTGTGGGTTTTGCTTGAGCGCCTCTTGGATTCACCCTCTTGTTCCGACTTTAGATATTGAAGATGCTTAATGGGGTATGCATGCTTCGCGTGTTCATGATAATTCTTTTATGCTATGCAATGCAGTAGCACTATGCTCTAGTTTTTTCGGCATGCATTTTGGATGAAGATATTAGACAGTAATCGGAAGATATTAGACTGTATTATTAATCGGTATTAACTTACGTCTCAGTTAGCTTTGGATGCAGTCAGAAAGAGCGGCTGCAGCCTGCATCGCAAGTCCATGGAAGAAATTCAATGACAACCTCGCGACGGCAAACGTTTCAGTTCCAGTACCATTCTCTTACGAACCTGAACGCTAAAATTGAATTCCCAAAAGCCTGCTTCTGAAAAATCCAGTGTATTGGGAGCCTTCTTTCTAAACAATCCCAAAATTTGACATCCTAAAAATCACAATTTCAAACTCAATCCTTCCCGTGTGTTTCATCATATGCCATATGATTATGCACTTCATAAGAAATACTGGTAATGACATATATCCACATAAACTCCTTAGTTGAACTAAGAGTTGCCATTAATAGAAGCTCCCAACTTATTGATTTGAGCTGCTCATTAAATCACACAGGTCAAAAAAAATCCTATCAATTTTTATCTAATCTCAACTAGTTCAAGCAAAATATATCATAAAAGAACCAAAATTAAAGGTAATATAGACAGAGAAGCTTAGCTTCTGAACCGCCGCCCAAGTCCCCGTTGCCACAGTCCGAGGAGAGGATGATGACGTCAGTTGGTGGTTGCCGTCATCGCCGCCACCTCATCCTCCTTGTCGAGTTTAATTAACCCATGTGTTAATTATGGAGAATCTCCACTATTCCTAACCGCCATGCACAAGGGACGCGATTGTTCGCTCGTGTCTCTCCAGACCATCGCGTCTATTGGATGCATCCCTTCGAGGTCTATATATACGTGTAATCCCATCATCAATAAAGATAACATTCACTTTACATTTGTCTCTCTCTCTCGTTCTACTCTAAACACGTTATCATCATGCTCAGCCGAGAGCGATGTGGCCGTGAAGAACCAGTAGAAAGTGACCGCAAGCGGCATCGTTGGTGCTGCAAGCAGCCCTCCTTCAGGGCGGCCTGGTCGCCTCCGGCCTCTGCGCCGACGCGCTCCAGCGTGAGACAGCGGCGGCTCTGCGGCCTCGGGAGACATGGCGCAATGTTGACCTCGACCCCATCCCTCCTCCTTCCGGCCTGGAACAAGATGGTGGTGGTCAACAGTCAGCGACACGCCCCGTCGGCACTCGGCTAGTCCATCATGCCAGCCTGTGGGCCGGCCACCACGCAGTGTCCCGCCGCACTGTGGCCTCCCCGTCCGAGCCAGCGCCAGGCCGTGGCTGCGCTCGCCCTCGCCCTCGCCCGCCAGTATCGTGGCCGCCAGCGCCAGGCTGTGGCCGCGGTCCCCGCGCTTCGCCCGGCCTCGCCGCCTCCCGTCACGTGGCCGCCGGGCCTCGACTGGCCACCGCCCGGCCATGCGCCCGTGGCCGGCGAGCCCGAGAGGTGGCGAATGTATAATCCCATCCTATATAATTCAAGTTTTTCACTTGATCATCAAGTTTGCAACATCATTACTATTCATTACAATAATAGTGTATATCTGTTGAGTATCGAATGTACTTCAGATCTTAAGTTGACGTAATATATTTCCACGTTTCTCACGTGTCGAGATTAATTACGTTCATTTGCATTTGAGATTTTTAATCTCTTGCAAAGATAAATTCAGTACCTCTGTAGTACTGTTTCTCCGTTGAGTACGAGGTATTTCGAAATATTTCTATGATGTATTTATTTCCATGTTCAACACATGTCGAGATTAATACATCTATTTGCAATTGAGATGTTCAATTTCTTGCAAATAAAGATGCAAAATTTGAAGTGTTGTTTTTCAAATTTATGGTTTAGGATCACAAGGTAGTGTGTAGATCTATTGCTTTGCAGATTATCACCACTACTGATAAAGCCTACATTTTGTCGTTTTAACATTATGATTGCTTTACAATGTGCTCTCCCACACATTTTACTAAGTCATGACATAAGGCATTACATGTGAGCATCTACTGATTTCATCAGATTATACTCCCTAGTGCTACGCGATCTACTCCATTTTGGAGATTATCTTCAAGGTGTCATACTTAGCAATTTGTGATTCACATTACTGGTTTCAAGATAACTTCTTGAAATACCCATTGATTTTGCTAAGTTCATTACAACATCAACCATGATGGTCTTCAATTCACTGATCATAAATTGATTATCTCTGGTTTACCCATAGCGGTAACATATGGCTATAGAATTTGAGGCACTCGCCCTCAATGGCCACCACTGCCCTATCTGGGCCATGGACATCATGATCGCTTTTGTGTCTCGTGGGATAATATGTGCAATCCTGGATTCACCTCTAGTCAGGATCACACTGCTAACAGAAAAATTGTGTCTTATATATCATAAGGCATTAGATCTAGATCTGAGCACCTGGTTATTCTGTGTTAGCAATTCCTGGGATACAATGAACCTTAGGGGCAAAGGTTTGAATCTTACTTCAACCTTCAATCCGACATCACCAGTTGTGACGGAACCCTATGGGCACGGAGAATGTGATGGTTGAATATGCCTCAACCGACATGTTTGGAGACTATGAATTTTCTTTCAATCTCCTGAGTGGCCAATATACACTAGTAGAAAAAGGCCCATTTGTCCCGGTTCGTAAGGCCAATTTGTCCCGGTTCCAGAACCGGGACTAAAGGGTCGGGACTAAAGCCCATGACAATTAGTCCCGGTTCACTTATGAACCGAGACAGATGGGGCTCCACGTGGCCGCTTCGCCGAGCCCAGGCAGGAGGGCCTTTGGTCTCGGTTGGTAACACCAATTGGGACCAAAGAGTGTCCACGCGTCAGCAGCCGAGGGGCTGTTTTTTTGAAGGGGGGGGGGGTTGAGGGTTTTGGAGGGTTAATTTAGGGGTTTCATATATTTTCCTAGATAGCTAATAGAGAGAAGTGATCTCTCTTATCTCCGTGCTTGGTCACGACGCTACGTACTATACTTATAGATAGAACATATGACACAATGTAATCATCATTTTCGTCAATGAGACATCATATCACAAGTTGGTCACTGGTCATAATCACAACTCCTCCTCCTCCTCCTCCTCATCAACTCTAACACATTGTAGCACATAATAACACATTGTACCTAGGACGTACGTACTCCTATCTCGTAGGACCTACTCTACCCTCTCTTAAGTACAATATCATAAAACAAGATAGGGCCTGACTCTCCATTATGGAGAACGGAGATCATCCTGTCTCCCATTCTTGGCCTATGCACAATGTTTCTTCCAAGTAGCTCTCTATGATTGAGCATACATTTTTTCTAATCTTTGATTGTCATGACTTCATCGGTTTTAGAAATCCGGTATGGACAGGAGTGATGCGTAGGCTGACTTGGCCGTGGTGGCCCTAAGCTCGTAACAACAACGCGACCTCTCGGAAACATCAGATGAGGCACACAATCCTCCGGAATTTTCTGTTGAAAAACATAGTAATAACTTTGTAGTTAGCAATGTAGTTTAGTTTTAGAAGAATTTATGCAAAAGATGCACAGATGTCGTAATAGTAGAATTAAAATCTTACCATGCAATCTTCATGGATGTTACCGTAGTTCACCACGTGCACTAGTGGCGCGTATTGACCATAATATGCAAGAGTTTGATAATAGATATTGTAATTCTCAAGATGACTAAGAAATGCGGTAAGATGATCTTTCTCCTTATAAGTTAATTCTGCTTCATCACTATAGTAGTAGGTTCTGTCTACCATCTTCCGTACATTTTTTGAAGAACGAAAATAAGCTGTCAATGCAAATAAGTTGTCAACTATTTTTAAATAAACAATATAAATTACTTAATAAATATGGTTGAGAAACTCACATAATGGTAGAACTGGAGGCGTTTGTACATCGACCCAGATGTCTATATTACCTTCAATTTCATCTTCCGGACGAATATCAAAGGTGATAAGCATATTAGGCTCAAATGCATAAGCCTTGCATAGTGCTTGCCAACTTTTGCATTCAAAATAGCAATAGGTGTCTGTATGGTATAATTTTACCGCAAAAGTAAAACCATGCTCGGTCCTCAAATGAACTATCTTTACCTCCATATCTTTTTTAGTATTGAAACCAATCTTATCCAAGACAACAACTCTTGCATGGTAGGGGATACGCTAGTAGAACAGTAAAAAAATAAAATTAATTATAAGTTGAAGCAAAAGAGGCGGAAGTCATGCTTAATCACGAAAAAAGACTTGTCACTCTGACTTACTGTATCCACTCCGAAGTTCTCATCCAGCATGATGCTGAAGCGCCTACCATCAACTAGGAAAGTCTTGTCACACAGGCCGCGCTCGTCTTGGCAGTATTCGCACATACCGAATTCACTTTCGTCGCCAGACATTTCCTATGTTCATAGTTGAAACATTTAAAATCGATCGAAGGAAACTACGAGAAAACTGATCAACACACAGATCACTATTACTCAATATGCAACAGGTTGACTTTAGGTCTGTCGAGTCTTTCCTTCCTAAACTCTCATCTCACGTATATGGCGGGCACTCCCTCTGATATTGCGACCGTCAGTGATGGTGGCTCCTCCATTCGTCCCCAAGTGCATTGCACCAAAATGTCTAGCACATGGGAACGAAGGAGAAGCGACCCCACGACAACAGTCAAGATTCTTCCTTTCTCATATATATATACATATGGTGGACACTCTCCCTCACTGAAAGACACACAATGAGCCAAAACAGACCTAAAGTCAACCCGTTTCATATATCGAGCAATGACATAGAAAAAATACCGAAATTACTTGCAAATCACAAATACATTTATAATGAACTTGAATATAATATCACTAATACATCATCCCGAATAATCCAGTTCAAGAATTACGACACGCTTTGGATCTTAATTAATGCGTGTGTGACTTTTGGTCGGTTGAGGCTTTCCTTAAATAACTCTCATATCTCATGGTGTGTTGGTGCGCACTCTCTCACATTGATACGATGGTGTATATATGTTGGTGGACACTCTCTCATAGTAATAGTTCGACCGCCGGTGATGGACGCCTCCCCTCTTCTCTTCTTGTGCAATATATCGACGAGTATATCGCAAGGAAGAGAAGAAAGAGGAAGAGCCCCCCACGACAACAGTCGGGATTCCTTCCTCCATCAAGAACACACATGAAAGTCACACAAGGAGCAACAACATACTGAAAGTCACACACGCATTATACCGATAAAATATCACTAATACATTAATATTTATAATGACCTCGAATATAATATCACTAATACAGATCGAATATCCTAGAATCCAAAATGGAGGACGGTGAACTCGGTTCAATAGTGGTCTCTGAGTCGCCGGCGGTGGACACCCAAAGATAAGGAACCATCACGGGATCATAACTAAAGTGAGATCCCTGAAGGATCTGCCAGGTATTGTCAAACTGGGCATCCAACGCCGCCATGTAGCGACGAACGTTCTTGTCCTCCTCCCTGACATGGCGACGTATCACCTCCGCGGGTGCCGGCTCCCTCCGCACCAAAAGTGGCCCGCGTGACCGCCACCACAGAAGGTCCGGGTCGACGACGATACCTGCATTCCTCACCAACCTCCGAGCCCGGGAAGGTAGCACCTTCCAATGCCAGCCCAGCGAAGCCCAGTCCCGGACATGGTGCCTATCAAGCAGGCTCTCGCGGACTACTCGGCGACGAGGATGCGGGTCGGGCATCATCGAATAATTTTTCATAAAAGCCAAAATCAACATACACATACTAATCTAACATAAACATACTAATCTACTTTCAAAAAAAAGCATAAACATACTAATCTAATATACACATACTAATCTAGCTAACATAAACATACTAAAAAAGTATAAACATACTAATCTAACATACACATACTAATCTAGCTAACATAAACATACTAATCTAACATGCATACACATACTAAAAAAAGCATAAAAATCAACATATATTTTAAAAAAATTGCAACGACCGGGGCGGCGGCGACTCACAGTGGGGGTGGCGATGGAGCAGCGACGGGGGCGGGGCGGCGACGGCGATGGGGCGGCGATGGGGTGGGGCGGCGACGGGGGCGGCGGGGAGGCGACGGAGGAGGGGCGGCGATGGGAGCAGGGCAGCGACGGGGGAGGCGACGGGGGCGGCGATGGGGACGGCAGGGAAGGCGAAGGGGAGGCGGGGGAGGCGACGGGTGCGGCAGGGGAGGCGACTTGGCGGCGAGGGAGGCGACGGGGCGGCGACGGGGGCGGCGGGGAAGGCGACGGGGCGACGACGGGGGCGACGACGGGGACGGGAATGGCGACGGCGGGCTCGGGCGGCGACGAGGGCAAAGTGGAATGAAAACTGCAAATTTTGCTAAGTGCTTGTCATATAGAAGGAGCATTGGTCCCAGTTGGTGGCCCCAACCGGGACCAATGCCCCCCTTTAGTCCCGTTTTGTCGCACCAACCGGGACCAAAGCCCTGTTTTCAGCAGCCCAAAGGGTGGGAAACAAGCCCTTTGGTCCCGGTTGGTGGCACCAACCGGGACGAAAGGGCGCATTGGTCCCGGTTTGTGCCTTCAACTGGGACCAATGGCCTTGCACAGCGGTGTGGTGCGAGTTTAGTCCCACCTCGCCAAGCGAAGGTTGCCCGAACCTGCTTATAAGCCCCGCCACGGCTATTATGTTGAGCTCCTCTGATAGTGATAATAGATGCGCTTATATTGAAATTTAGCCTAAATTCAAAATGCTAGTTAGGTGCCTAACTAGCACTTTGAATTTACGTTGAATTTCAGTGTAAGTGCATCTATTTTCATTTTGCTATTTTGTATGTTATTTCTTTTCATATTAAAAGTTGTCACCTTATATTGATCTATAAAGGTCTCCAGCCCCAACCCCAAGCCTCCAACCCAGTCGTCGTCTCACCCAGGCATTGCGTTTCTCATTGAGGCTGTACCTAATGCCGAGTTCTTCCTCCGCCTGCTATTTCTGTGCTCATTAATTCTTGCATACGCATCTCATGAATGGTACAGGGATGGAGAAGTAGAGCATGAAGAAGGCGAGGACGGCGCCCAAAAACAGGGGGAGGCCAAATGTGCCTCGTGTCCGTGGAGAAGAAACGGTGGAAGAATCCGCCAATTCTTACACCGTCAAGGCGGACGGATTGGGATGTGAGATCTGCTTCGAACCTTAATGAACTCTGAAAAGGTTGAAAGTTGGCATGGTATCAACATTTCACCCACAAAGCATGTGCTAAAAAGTTGAGAGGGTTACGACAAAAGCTGGATGCACTTCGTGTGCAAAACGGACAGTCTCTTTCGAAGTATCGGGGTTTCAGACGAAAACTCATCGGTTACAAAAGGCATTTTATTTTCTTGAACTTATTTGAAGTCCAGGCTTTTCATGTGCTCAAAATGCACCATTCAAAGCCACATCATCAATTTTCAACCCTTTCTGACTTCATTTGGTATTTTTCATGCATTTAATGATTTTTTTGAGCTAAATGCCCTTGAAATTGAAAAGCACTACAAATGAACTCTGAAAAGGTTGAAAGTTGGCATGGTATCATCATTTCACCCACATAGCATGCGATAAAAAGTTGAGAGGGTTACGACAAAAGCTGGATGCACTTCGTGTACAAAACGGACAGTCTCTTTTGAAGTATCGGGGTTTCGGACGGAAACTCATCGGTTACAAAAGGCATTTCATTTCCTTGAACTTATTTGAACTCCAGGCTTTTCGTGTGTTCAAAATGCACCATTCAAAGCCACATCATCAATTTTCAACCCTTTCTGACTTCATTTGGTATTTTTCATGCATTTAATGATTTTTTTGAGCTAAATGACCCTGAAATTGAAAAGCACTACAAATGAACTCTGAAAAGATTGAAAGTTGGCATGGTATCATCATTTCACCCAAATAGCATGTGCTAATAAGTTGAGAGGGTTACGGCAAAAGCTGGATGCACTTCATGTATAAAACGGATAGTCTCTTTCGAAGTATCGAGGTTTCACACAGAAACTCATCGGTTACAAAAGGCATTTCATTTTCTTGAACTTATTTGAACTCCAGGATTTTAGTTGTTCAAAATGCACCATTAAAATCCACATCATAAATTTTCAACCCTTTCTGACTTCATTTGGTATTTTTCATGCATTTAATGATTTTTTTGAGCTAAATGACCCTGAAATTGAAAAGCACTATAAATGAAATCTGAAAAGGTTGAAAGTTAGCATGGTATCATCATTTCACCCACATAGCATGTGCTAAAAAGTTGAGAGGGTTATGGCAAAAGCTGGATGCACTTCGTGTACAAAACAGACAGTCTCTTTCGAAGTATCGGGGTTTCGGACGGAAACTCATCGGTTACAAAAGGCATTTCATTTTCTTGAACTTATTTGAACTCCAGTCTTTTTGTGTGTTCAAAATGCACCATTCAAAGCCACATAATCAATTTTCAACCCTTTCTGACTTCATTTGGTATTTTTCATACATTTAATGATTTTTTGAGCTAAATGACCCTGAAATTGAAAAGCACTGCAAATGAACTCTGAAAAGGTTGAAAGTTGGCATGGTATCATCATTTCACCCACATAGCATGTGCTAAAAAGTTGAGAGGGTTACGACAAAAGCTGGATGCACTTTGTGTACAAAACGGACAGTCTCTTTCGAAGTATCGGGGTTTCGGACGAAAACTCATCGGTTACAAAAGGCATTTCATTTTCTTGAACTTATTTGAACTCCAGGCTTTTCGTGTGTTCAAAATGCACCATTCAAAGCCACATCATCAATTTTCAACCCTTTCTGACTTCATTTGATATTTTTCATGCATTTACTGATTTTTTTTGAGCTAAATGACCCTCAAATTGAAAAGCATTTCAAATGAAGTCTGAAAAGGTTGAAAGTTGGCATGGTGCGTGCGTGCTTGTTGCCAACGATGACAACCCACTTTTTTGTTGCATATTGTTCTCGGCCACAATCAGAATTTAAGAAAAACCTGAATTGAAAAGCACTACAAATATAATAGCTAGAGAGATATGTAATATATAATAGTTCAGATATGCATTTACAGAAAGTACTCGTCCAAGCGAACACTACTAGCTAGTCTGAATCAGAAGAATATCCGCCCCATGGTGGTGGTGGTGCAAGGTGACGCTGCCCATAGTTCACGGTTCGAATCTTGCGGTACGACTCATATGCAACGTATGCATCTTTTGCTGCATACTCAATGTTGATAGGCTGAAGTGGGGTCCTCTCCCACTCTTTGTGCTGCGCCGGGGGGAATTTGGTCTTCATATCTCCTTAATAGTTGTCGATCAAGGCAACTGCCATAGAAGCCATCGAAGTCCTCTCATACTGAAGCCTGAATATGTCTTGGATATCAATAAGGCAACCAGCTGGTATCTCAATACCGAAGCTACGCCTCATCTTCAGCTTGTCATTACTTACATCAACGCTAGCAAAATGTATGTTGCTGCGTAGGAAGTCCATGAGTGTTGGGCAGTGCTTGTCACTACTGCAACATCAACAAATTAAAATGGAACAAATGTTAAATACTGCTGCAACAAGTATATTTTGGCAGAATTATAATATGCAACTATATAAAGGAAAATTATTTCGTTGCAACAAAAGAGGAAGACATAGAGTTTTTGCTCCTGGGCTCATTTAAGCCCGGTGAACAGTAGTATCATAAAAAAAATCGAAAATTATTTCACTACAACTTAAGAGAAATTGATCTTTGCCATAGGATTCAAAATAGAATATATATATTGCTATATCCTATATATATGCAATTTTCATATCCTATGAATTGATGAAGAAACCCTAAATTAACTATATGACATATATGTTCTCCCACGTTTTGCAACAAGGAAAATTGTTATTCACTACAAACTTAAAAGAAATATTGATCTTTCCCATAGGATTCAAAATGCAACATATTTCTATCCTATGCCATTTTCATAATAATCTATAAATTATTAATTGATCAAAGAAAACCCTCAAAACTCACCTTGCCCATTGGAAGATCATGACATGTTTCTTGAAACATAGATGGATGACGGCAACATCTTCTTGCTTGGCCGTGTACTCGAGATCAAGCCCTATGAACTTGTCTTTCTCATATGCCACTTCAAGCCATTTCTGCAAAAGGGAAAGACAACGTGGCACCATGGCTGTTAGGATATACCCCGCGGTATGACCCGGCCTGACGACTCACAGGAGACCCGGAAAAGACATGACATTTTATTAATGACCCGGTAGGCGGATCACAGGACGACCAGGCCCAAGACCCGACGTGTAAGCCGGCGCCAGGTAGCTCACAAGAGAAGGCTCAAAGAGAGAAAGACTCCCTGCCGAAAGTTACAAGACCCGGAATAGGATTCTAGAGAGAATAGTCCTAATCCTACTTCTAGTAGGACTCTATTTGTAAACCTACCCTCTCCACTTATATAAGGAGGGATAGAGCACCCCTAGAGGGACAAGATTCACAAGTCCACAAGTTTAGACAACATAAGAGATTAGAGACTCTCGGGATTAGAGGTTAGACAACACCCTTGTAACCGAGAGATCTCCTTCATCATCAATACCAGACAAGCAGGACGTAGGCTTTTACCTCCATTGGAGGGGCCGAACCTGGGTAAACTCCGTGTCTCTCGATCCTGATCAACCCCTTTCAAGCCTCCACGTAGTTGCGTCATCGCCCCGAACCTAAGTCCGTTCACCCGGACATCTGCCGTGACAAATCCACGATAGTTGGCGCGCCAGGTAGGGGCTCCGCGCAGTGTGGTGTTGTGTTCTTGAAGGGATCTCTCCTAGGGATCAAGAAGCTTGAGACTCGCCGGATAACCAAGAGCCGGTACGGAAAGATACTGACCTCGTCAATTGAGACTAAAGAAATATTTTTGGTCACGCCACCTTCAAACGGCCTCCACGATTTTTTATGGTCCAATCTATGGTGACTCGCCGAGCCATAAGGGCACACCACTGTTCTCGACCCGGCCTTTACATCGCCATCAAGTTGGCGGCGCACTTTAAGCCGTCGCCTCGCCTTGCCTCCTCCGCCTCTGTAGCGGGCCGGCGCCCCGCCGTCTACCTGCCAACGCCGTTGAGCCCCGTCACCTTCTCTCGCCTCGCCCTTGGCCTGCTGATGTGTGAGTCGTCGCCTTCACCTCGCACACGCTGGCTCCGCCTCCGTCCAGTCCGCCGTGACCTCACGTCGCCTCGGGCGGCTCCTGTAAGCCGCTGAGCTGCCGTCGCCTTCTCTCGCCGCTGAGCCCCGTCACCTCCTCTCGCCGCTGAGCTGCCATCACCGCCGAGCCGCCCTGTTCTATCGCCGTCTTGGAGCCGCCGTGTCCGAATCATCACCTCTGCTGCGGCATCGAGAGAGTACCTCAATCACTATTGAAATTACGGGAGGTGATCCACAGACGAGGACAAAGTATTCATTGCCAAAGTGGCATCATATTGCGGAGATGGAGGCACACCAGCATCGGTTGGCACCGGCATCCATACTGGCATACATCACCACAACCGTCTCTCGCGGCCGCGCCGGCTCGCAACGTCCACGGCGGAGTCATCTATCTGCGCCGGCGCACAATACCCGTAGCCGAGTCACCCGTCTGCACCAGCTTACAACGCCGTGGCCGTCTCTCGCCACCACTCCGGCTTACAATGCCATGGTCATCTATCGCTGCTGTGCCGACTTACAACGCCGTGGCCGTCTCTCACCACCGCTCCGGCTTACAACGCCGTTGCCGTCTCTCACCATCGCTCTGGCTTACAACACCGTGGTCATCTATCACTGTTGTGCCGGCTTACAATGCCGTGGCCGTCTTTTGCCACCACTCTGGCTTACAATGCCGTGGCGTATTTCATAACATCACCGGCTTACAATGCCATAGCTGGTTTCTACATCTACATCAACACGCAAGTGGCTGCATACACCATTACAAAGCTGCTCAGCTGGCGCGTGCAAAGCCACCGTCCGCAGTCCAATCTACATTGACATATTGGTGCAGTGCTCGCCTGTATGAGCCGCCCGACGGACAGGCGCACAAGTTGCCGCCACTACAGTTTGGTTCACTTCGACAACCAGCCGGAATGAACCCTCGACCGGATCATTGAAACAAATCATGCGTGATCATCTATGACCCGCCATGGCCAACCTCAACTTTTAGTGGAGATTCTCAAGCCGCCTCTTTGAGTCAACTTAAGACTCGGGGGCTACAGACACGGCAAGACACATTTGGTCGTTTTCAACGAGAACCCCGGATCATGGAAATGTTAACCCGATCCTGGGGGCTACTACGTTTTTGGTGGAAGATTAAAAGTTGCCCAAAAGGACGAACCATCGTGATGCACCATGCAAACATAGGTAACCGGGTTTATTGGATCATCACTGGGAGCTTCTGCCATTCCTTCATACAACATGGCGGCTTACAAGATGGTGACTTACAAGAAGAATTCACAAATATTCCGGTTGATATATCAACTACGACTGCTGAGGGCGGCTTCTTACCTTTAGCTATGGATTCTAACGCCTTATCGGCCGGCGTTATGCCAAATATTCCGGTTAACACGATTAACCGCGGTTGAGGGTGGCTTGTTACCTCCGGGTGGTATCGCTTCTAACACCTTATCGACCGGTGTTTACGCCATATTGCTGAAAGGGGCTTCTTATCGACGGGTATCGCTTCTATCACCCTATCGGCCAACTTTATGCCAAATCTCCGGCTAACACGATTAGCCGCGGTTGTATAAGGGTGCTTCTTACCGACGGGTTCGCTTATCTCACCCTAACAACCGGCGTTTATGCCACTTTCCGGCTAACAAAATTAGCCGCGGGCTGAGGGCGGCTTCTTACCTTCAGGTATCGCTTCTAACGCCTTATCGGCCGACTTTATGCCAAATCTTTCGGCTAACACGATTAGCCGCGGGCTGAGGGCGGCTTCTTACCTTTGGGTATCGCTTCTAACACCTTATCAGCCGGCATTATGCCAAATCTTCCGGCTAACACGATTAGCCGCGGGCTGAGGGCGGCTTCTTACCTTTGGGTATCGCCTCTAACGCCTTATCAGCCAGCTTTATGCCACTTTCGGCTAACACGATTAGCTGCAGGCTAAGGGCGGCTTCTTACCTTTGGGTATTGCTTCTAACGCCTTGTCGGCCGGCTTTATGCCATCTCCGGCTAACACGATTAGCCACGGTTGTCAAAGGGGCTTCTCACCTTCGGGTGTAGCTTATCTAACCCTAACAACCGGCGTTCGCGCCAAAAATATCGACAAGTCAAACATTGCATCACACATTGCATCATATATTGCATCAACATTGCATCATACATTGCAT
The DNA here is from genome assembly GCA_022496015.1 of Hordeum marinum. Classification (NCBI taxonomy): domain Eukaryota; kingdom Viridiplantae; phylum Streptophyta; class Magnoliopsida; order Poales; family Poaceae; genus Hordeum; species Hordeum marinum. The sequence goes on along the minus strand of JAAAWK010001152.1, from coordinate 324,570 downwards.
CGACATTGCATCATACATCGAATCATATTCACATGACATGCCAGCTTATCAAGCCGGGTCAGAGCAAGATTATGAAAGAAGGAGCAATGTTATAACATCTCCGGGTTGTGCTTTTTTCAAGCCGTCCTTACAACAACACAGAATATATTCTGTCTTTTTATTTTTGCAGGTCTTGTCTCTTAAGATGATTTGCCGTTAAGTATGATGCATTTTTTTGGCAAAGAGCAAATGGATTTTTAATAGCCAAATTTGTTGGATCTTCATGGTTTATCATAACCAGTGCTAAATGATCGGGTTTTCAAGCCAACTCGGAGTTTTTTTTTCAAGAGACACCCCATCAGATATAATGCCGTGTCATCTAATTGACCGGTTCTCGGATTTCTTCAAATGTGCTCTGTAGTAATCTACAAAACTCATGGATTTCTCCAACATATATTTGCCGGGTTGCATCGCAACCACGAGCAGGGATTACATGTCAAAGAAAAAGGAATTGTTTCAGGATATTCATTCTGGGTTATATTACAACCACGGTCAAAGATTTATTCAACAAATCATGGTGAGTCATATTATTCTCACATAGTCCCGAGTCGCCGCAGGCAGACGACCCGACACTTGGAGGCTACACTATTCAAATATAGTTTATATCAAGTATGCAAGTCCCTTATCACTGCAAGCATGCACCACGACACTTGGGGGCTAATGCAAGCCGGTTTTCAAATCACTATTGTCAGCAAGACCCTATTATCTCAAGGAGATGAGACGGCCTTTCTATATTTTTCTAAGTCCCAGCCTAGTAATTCTTACTGACCCGACACTTGGGGGCTACGCCGCTCAGATCAAATTTTATAAAAGTCTCAAGTCGCCGCAGGCGTGCAACCCGGCACTTGGGGGCTACAGTATTCAGCTATTCAAACAGATTATGAGGTTCAAATTGAAGATCCGGCGCATCACATTCTGATGAGCCAGCCCTTGGGGGCTACACATGCTGAAGTTTCATAAGATATAAGACAATTATAAGTCCTAGGTTGCTGCAGGCAGGACAACCTGACACTTGGGGGCTACACAGTCCAAAATATTATTGCAAAGCACCAAGTTATAATGGATAATCTCGGAGCTTGGGGGCTACAGGTAATATGGACATATCAAAAACTTTGAGGAGAATTTTTAAGATGTTAATTATGGAGTTCAATTGGTAGACCCAACGTCACCAATATTTATGACCCGGCGTTATCAAAAGATCATAACCCGCCGGATTTTATATAAGCCGCCCTGCTTCACAACAATGGAAGTCCGGTTCTACATCAGATGCATTTTCATCCCAATATTTTTATTAAGTGAGCCGGATTCTAGTTATTTGACCCGGCGTCACCAACGATAATGACCCGACATCATCAATGATTATGACCCGACGGAAATGACCCGCCAAGAGTATTGGAAGCCGACTCAATGGCATATGGGTGTTCTATTCTCAATATTTTTCAAAGGACATTGACAAGCAAGATGATTATCAAAGACGACTATTTCATATGCAGAAAAAGACCCGGATTTCTAAGAAGCCATTTAAATAAGCCGGCCAAAGGAGCAAGCCGGGTACTTAACATATTTATCATTCTTATTTCAGGAGCTTAGCATGAACAAATTCAAACTAGTCTGGGGGCTAATGTCGGGGATATACCCCGCAGTATGACCCAGCCTGGCGACTCACAGGAGACCCGAAAAAGACATGACATTTTATTAATGACCCGGCAGGCGGATCACAGGACGACCAGGCCCAAGACCCGGCGTGTAAGCCGGCGCCAGGTACCTCACAAGAGAAGTCTCAAAGAGAGAAAGACTCACTGCCGAAAGTTACAAGACCCGGAATAGGATTCTAGAGAGAATAGTCCTAATCCTACTTCTAGTACGACTCTATTTGTAAACCTACCCTCTCCACTTATATAAGGAGGGGTAGAGCACCCCTAGAGGGACAAGATTCACAAGTTCACAAGTTTAGACAACATAGATATTAGAGACTCTCGGTATTAGAGGTTGGACAACACCCTTGTAACCAAGAGATCTCCTTCATCATCAATACCAGACAATCAGGACGTAGGCTTTTACCTCCATCGGAGGGTCCGAACCTGGGTAAACTCCATGTCTCTTGATCCCGATGAACCCCTTTCAAGCCGCCACGTAGTTGCGTCATCGCCCCGAACCTAAGTCCGTTCACCCGGACATCTGCCGTGACAAATCCACGACAATGCGCTGTTGTTCGTGTAGATGACATCGAGATTGGTCGTGCCATGTGCGAGCACCTCCCCGTAGCGAGTGATTGGATTCATGGTAGAAGATATGGGGAAGAAGAGAGGAGAATGAAGGAGAAGAAGAGAGGAGAATGGAGGAGAAGAAGAGAGGAGAAGAAGAGAAATGAGCAAAGTTACCGTAGCCCTTGCCGAGGAACAATTGCCTCTTTCTCGGAGCGCGAAACGTCGTGGATGCGAAACGTTCGAACCTTTAGTCCCGGTTTGGGCCACCAACCGGGACTAAAGGGGCTTGCACCAGGCGAACGGTTACCCCCTTTGGTCCCGTTTCCTGCCACGAACCGGGACCAATGGTTGTGGGCCAGGAGCGAGGCACATTGGTCCCTGTTCGTGTCTGGAACCGGGACCAAAGGTGTCCTACGAACCGAGACCAATGCCCCATGTGGCCCGCCCGGCCTCCTGGCCTCACGAACCGGGACTATTGCTCCCATTAGTCCCGGTTCGTGATTGAACCGAGACTAATGGCATGGCCCGGCCCGAACCGATGCCCTGTTTTCTACTAGTGATAATTAATGTCCATTTATGATGTTGTAACAACATCATAATTATTGTTGTCATCTAATATTGTATATCACAATATATTGTATCAGCACTTTGGTACAAATACATTTATATGTATTCTATATATCTGGCAGTGATTTTCATATTGAGAATCTTCATGTCTATATATAGATTTCTACGTGGGTCAATCCAATGAAAGATGATATGTGCCTTGTGGACATATATATGCACCACAAACTCTATACTCAGGGAAGTCCAAGGTTTCCACTCTCATGAGAGAAAGGTTTCTACTCTCTTGAAGTATTTGTTGGCTCAACTCGAGTCATATTTACTATCCCTGTGGGTACTCGAGTAATGTCGGGATGCTTTATTGCTTCCAATATTTAACTCGTATCCTACTAAACTACAGAGGTATCCGTCAAAATAGTTTCCATAGCAAAACTTATGATGACAACAAAGAGAAATAACTTCTCGTTACCATATGCAACGGATATGGAAAGCACATTTTCTTGTATCATCTGGATTGTACTACACATACTATAGAACCTGTAGCACATGTTGCGTCCATGAGGGTTTTCCAAAATGTCTTGTACATGGAAAACTTGGCATACTCGCCTTGGTCATCGAGACATTGGGTTGAAACCGAAATTATCAGCAATTCCAATAGTTCATGATTATTATGATGCTAGATTCTAACAATTTTTGGATTTTATGTGCACTACATGTTACATAGGGAAGCTAATTTTAAGGCTCGCACATCTTAAAGTCTACGCTAAACCACTCAGACTCCTTGAATGCATCAAGTTGAGGTAAGTGGCTCTTCCCATCCATTGACTAGACTATTCGCACATTCCATGGTTCTAAAGGACATATCTTTACGATGGTCTTAAGTGTGTGCTTTATTCACACGGAACCAATGGCTCATTATCCCGACATCGATTTCAAGCAAATCGAATGGATAACATTGCAAAATTCTCCTTGAGTGCCTTCTCTATGGCTCTTGGATTGAAGTTTAGCAATTTGTCCTAATGTCTATACTCAAAATGGTTTGGTAGAATCCTTTATTCAAAGAGTTAAGATCATTGCATTATCTTTTATTCCTCGTCTATACTCTGGGTTCTGGTCTCTCTTCTCTTTCGGGTTAAATATTTTATTAACTCTAACTCTAGGTTCTCGTAACTACTTCCCCTGGAGAGCCCCTCATTCCATATGATGGCTTGATTCATTAAAAGACTTCGAAGATACTCTTAGACGTTCTCTCGGGAACTTGTGCTCATCGCCTTTGCGATTTCCTTCCTCCATCAACCTCTATGGATGATTACATACAATTGTCACTCATACTTTCATATCTAGTTGTACTTGTTGTTACAAGGTACATTGAATTGTCTTATCGAGAATTCGTTCGTCCTCAATTGTCTTGGGTTTCGCAAGTCCTTCGAGTTGCTATTCGATCTCCCGAAATCCTCAGTAGCCTTTTGCTCTTGACCTTTCTCGCCGGCTTGCATTATGGTTAATTCCATGTGTCTAGCAATTTTAAGTAGACCCTCTATGATTATAATTTGACATTGTTGATTCAACTTGTGTGCGAATGCACGCAGTCATCAGTTGTTTATCATAAATTATCCGTCCGGCTCAGACGTCTTTTCAAACATGAGTTGGTTCCCGACAAATCAACCTTGATTGATTGCCCATCTAAGTCCTTTCATCTTACTTGTACTTGATTGGAGCATCTAATTCTGATACACCAAATTGGGAATCTTAATTCCTTTGATTATTTAAGCACCAAATTATTTGGATGTTCTATAACCTGATGCTTTGCATTCTTTCTCCCTCTTATTGAGTATCGATACTCACATCGGGTCCTTTGTGGACCACCAGACCCATTGTTGGGTTATGATCCGATGATGTCCTTCACATTCAAAATTATTTTGATGTTCTTTCCCTGATAAGTGATGCCATTTGTAAATTGGGTCTTCTCCCTCTAATAAGATGTATCCTATGCTTTTGTCAACCATGCTCTACCTTTGAGCTTGTGCTAATTACTCTTGAAGCTTGTGGTATATGTCCTAAGATACCCCGATGGGATGAACCTATGCCCTCCCTAATCCATGAGAACCCGAAAGTTTTCACGGGTCATACTCTTATGGAGTTTTGCCAGATAAATTCTCAACACTACAACATCGTCCAAAGCAAGAAAGGAATGAAATGTTATACATTGATGAAGTGTGAGTCGACATTGGACTTGTGATCATGCCCATGGAAATGATGTAGACCGTCTCGGAAGCTCCTTGAAAAATAATTGTTCATTCATATGATTCTTTCGGTATCCTTAATTTGATGGAATGCAGTTATGGTTCCGACCAGGCTACCCTTGTTAATTTATCCAAAAGTAATTCATTCCGGTACCTCATGAAATTTTGACAAGGTTAAAGTATCTGCTGTCGCAGGTCAATGACCCAGCTCTACTTCTATTATTTTCTACCTTCGATTTTTACACTCTGGTATCTCGAGGATATCACGCCTTTGCACTACATCTTATTAACTTTGATGAGGTAATAATGTTCCTTGTCTTAATCACTCCATGGGTTCTGGGATTGTTGTCAACCGAGAACACTGATTGGAAAATTTATTCCACACTGCAATTCAATACCCCTTGTAATTGTTACTGGGAATATCAAGGTCAGTCTGGTCATTCCTAGACTATCGGCTACATCCTTGTATTGCTATCTTCGACTGTGCTGCCTCATCCTTCTATGGTGCACAAATTCTCTAAATTGTGAGCATTGCTTACGTCGAGCTTTCAACATCATGTTGTTTGTCTTGAAAAGCATCCTCGATATTGAGCTTGCATCTTATCTGTTGTTCCTATAGCCTTCCACGTTATCATCCCCTTACTTGGAGCCACTGCTGTTCGGTTGCCTTCTCCTGAAAACTCTCGACAAAAGGTGTCGTGATCATCGTCCACAATTTGACTTCTTCTGAGGCGTCAACTGAGCTCTTGATAAGAAATACCTTCCTTGCCCCCAATGATTTTTGTTATCCTCGGTAACCTCCTTCGCTTCCTTTCATCGCAAATTTGTCCATGATATGGATGCAACTTGCTATCCAGCTTGTGTTATGCTCTACCCTAAAGTATTACTGCCTTTTGTGTTGAGAATGTTGTGAGGATTGCTCCACCTCTTAGAAATTATTGGCATAGTGATACTTCTCACCATCAAACGATGCTGCTTTGATTCTAACTTCTAGCAACTCTATTGCTTCCAAGTTAGCGATTGACAATTCGTTCTTAGGCTGTTGGTTATTGAATCGTCACTCTAACATTGATCTTCCTGCCTAATGTCATATTTCGGACACACTTATCAACCAATGATTAATGATGTATGTTTTCCTTGATCATACAACATTATATCATTGGAGCTGACAAATGTCAGCTCCTTGTTCACAAAATTGTGGAAATCCATCCGTTTGGAATTCTCGATGAATTGTTGCTGAGTCCATCAGCCACCTCCTCATCCTCTCCTTGGTTTAATGATGAACTATTGTTTCGGGGACCTGCTTCCATAGTTCATTTTCTGAGAATCTTACTATGTCATCTCGACGATTTGAGTTGTACCTTTTCTTCTCGGGCATCCTGAGTCTGAGGTATCCTGGCACCAACCATATCTAAATCTCAGCATATATGATGATAGGAACATTATCAAGAATTATAACTTTGTTCTTTAGTACTCGGTAAGGTGATGTTGTAGCTACCACACCTGGCCGGTTGACCTATTGTTATAATGCTTTGTTCAGCAAGGATTGCCCTTCTTCCATGGGGAAAATTATAAGACTTATTTTATATGTTGTTCCTATTGGATCCTTTGTGTATCAGAACTCCATCCTTTACTCGAAACACCATATCATTGATATCCAAAAGCATGGAGGTGGTATATCGATCATCAAAAGGAATAATGTAAGCTCGGTACTAATTGTATCTTGATCAATTATCTAAACACCGTTGTACGGGCATGACATGGATTTTTCCTCGCCCCTTTTTCCTAAATGGTTATCTACTTGCTATCCTATCATGTATGTCATGCTCTATTTTTCCTTGGGAAAGGTATACTCCTAAGACTTGAGTATAAACACATTTTCCTTTCCATTGGTATTTTTAATGTGATGAACATGTTTTACTTTCCATTGGTCTGTTTAATGTGATGAAAACATTTTCCTTTCCATTGATCTGTTTAATGTGATGAACACATTTTCCTTTCCATTGGTCTGTTTAACCTTCCTTATAGTCTAAATTATCTGAACAGTGGTAATTCCCCGTTTAGGCAAACACCTTGGTGATCAATTCTGTCAGTAAGGCCATGTTACTATTGTTGATAACATTCCGATAACCGCCGGTGGACGAGAACTTTGCCTATTGGTCCGCCTCGTTTTGACGAGCAGGAAGATGGTTCTCTTTGTCCCCCGCCCTTTGTGTCGATGTTGTTGTCGACATAAATGACAGACTTACCTCTGATATGTCTTGCTAGCATGACCGTGCAAGATGTCATCGCTCTTCCTACTCTTAATCCACATGATGGGCCCATAACCTATAGTTCCACAGGATCGAAACCCGACTCTCCTATACATTTTTGATTCCAAGGTAACCTTTGCACTTGACTTTGAATGTAATTCCCAAGCCATCATCCAAGGGATGTTCTATTCTGGTATCACACGCAATATTTATTTCGTTGTTCTGAACCCCCTTTTCATTTTCTGATAAGGCATCGAATGATTGCCTACCCATTTGAAACTTTCATAGCATAGTTTATTACTCTCAATGAATTCCCTTAGTTACAACTCATAATTCTTGTTATCCTCCTGAGTTCATCGTCAGATGCCCAACTTGGTGGAGATATGTTCTTCCAGAGTTTCCCCCCTTATCGCATTCGTAGGACGTTGAAGATCCTAAAGAAAGGATGACGACTTCATCATGGTCCCTCGATATAACAAACTGAAGACATCAACGTAAAGGGATCAACCTCTTCGAGGAGAGCAACAAGAACAAGAAGATTCGTTAGAAGTTTGTAACCAAGCCTTCTCTCGCCTCGCCCTTGGCCTGCTGATGTGTGAGTCGTCGCCTTCACCTCGCACACGCTGGCTCCGCCTCCGTCCAGTCCGCCGTGACCTCACGTCGCCTCGGGCGGCTCCTGTAAGCCGCTGAGCCGCCGCCGCCTTCTCTCGCCGCTGAGCCCCGTCACCTCCTCTCGCCGCTGAGCTGCCATCACCGCCGAGCCGCCCTGTTCTATCGCCGTCTTGGAGCCGCCGTGTCCGAATCATCACCTCTGCTGCGGCATCGAGAGAGTACCTCAATCACTATTGAAATTACGGGAGGTGATCCACAGACGAGGACAAAGTATTCATTGCCAAAGTGGCATCATATTGCGGAGATGGAGGCACACCAGCATCGGTTGGCACCGGCATCCATACTGGCATACATCACCACAACCGTCTCTCGCGGCCGCGCCGGCTCGCAACGTCCACGGCGGAGTCATCTATCTGCGCCGGCGCACAATACCCGTAGCCGAGTCACCCGTCTGCACCAGCTTACAACGCCGTGGCCGTCTCTCGCCACCACTCCGGCTTACAATGCCATGGCCATCTATCGCTGCTGTGCCGACTTACAACGCCGTGGCCGTCTCTCACCACCGCTCCGGCTTACAACGCCGTTGCCGTCTCTCACCATCGCTCTGGCTTACAACACCGTGGTCATCTATCACTGTTGTGCCGGCTTACAATGCCGTGGCCGTCTTTTGCCACCACTCTGGCTTACAACGCCGTGGCGTATTTCATAACATCACCGGCTTACAATGCCATAGCTGGTTTCTACATCTACATCAACACGCAAGTGGCTGCATACACCATTACAAAGCTGCTCAGCTGGCGCGCGCAAAGCCACCGTCCGCAGTCCAATCTACATTGACATATTGGTGCAGTGCTCGCCTGTATGAGCCGCCCGACGGACAGGCGCACAAGTTGCCGCCACTACAGTTTGGTTCACTTCGACAACCAGCCGGAATGAACCCTCGACCGGATCATTGAAACAAATCATGCGTGATCATCTATGACCCGCCATGGCCAACCTCAACTTTTAGTGGAGATTCTCAAGCCGCCTCTTTGAGTCAACTTAAGACTCGGGGGCTACAGACACGGCAAGACACATTTGGTTGTTTTCAACGAGAACCCCGGATCATGGAAATGTTAACCCGATCCTGGGGGCTACTACGTTTTTGGTGGAAGATTAAAAGTTGCCCAAAAGGACGAACCACCGTGATGCACCATGCAAACATAGGTAACCGGGTTTATTGGATCATCACTGGGAGCTTCTGCCATTCCTTCATACAACATGGCGGCTTACAAGATGGCGACTTACAAGAAGAATTCACAAATATTCCGGTTGATATATCAACTACGACTGCTGAGGGCGGCTTCTTACCTTCAGCTATCGATTCTAACGCCTTATCGGCCGGCGTTATGCCAAATATTCCGGTTAACACGATTAACCGCGGTTGAGGGTGGCTTGTTACCTCCGGGTGGTATCGCTTCTAACACCTTATCGACCGGTGTTTATGCCATATTGCTGAAAGGGGCTTCTTATCGACGGGTATCGCTTCTAACACCCTATCGGCCAACTTTATGCCAAATCTCCGGCTAACACGATTAGCTGCGGTTGTATAAGGGTGCTTCTTACCGACGGGTTCGCTTATCTCACCCTAACAACCGGCGTTTACGCCACTTTCCGGCTAACAAAATTAGCCGTGGGCTGAGGGCGGCTTCTTACCTTCAGGTATCGCTTCTAACGCCTTATCGACCGACTTTATGCCAAATCTTTCGGCTAACACGATTAGCCGCGGGCTGAGGGCGGCTTCTTACCTTTGGGTATCGCTTCTAACACCTTATCAGCCGGCTTTATGCCAAATCTTCCGGCTAACACGATTAGCCGCGGGCTGAGGGCGGCTTCTTACCTTTGGGTATCGCCTCTAACGCCTTATCAGCTAGCTTTATGCCACTTTCGGCTAACACGATTAGCTGCAGGCTAAGGGCGGCTTCTTACCTTCGGGTATCGCTTCTAACGCCTTGTCGGCCGGCTTTATGCCATCTCCGGCTAACACGATTAGCCACGGTTGTCAAAGGGGCTTCTCACCTTCGGGTGTAGCTTATCTAACCCTAACAACCGGCGTTCGCGCCAAAAATATCGACAAGTCAAACATTGCATCACACATTGCATCATATATTGCATCAACATTGCATCATACATTGCATCGACATTGCATCATACATCGAATCATATTCACATGACATGCCAGCTTATCAAGCCGGGTCAGAGCAAGATTATGAAAGAAGGAGCAATGTTATAACATCTCCGGGTTGTGCTTTTTTCAAGCCGTCCTTACAACAACACAGAATATATTCTGTCTTTTTTATTTTTGCAGGTCTTGTCTCTTAAGATGATTTGCCGTTAAGTATGATGCATTTTTTTGGCAAAGAGCAAATGGATTTTTAATAGCCAAATTGGTTGGATCTTCATGGTTTATCATAACCAGTGCTAAATGATCGGGTTTTCAAGCCAACTCGGAGTTTTTTTTTCAAGAGACACCCCATCAGATATAATGCCGTGTCATCTAATTGACCGGTTCTCGGATTTCTTCAAATGTGCTCTGTAGTAATCTACAAAACTCATGGATTTCTCCAACATATATTTGCCGGGTTGCATCGCAACCACGAGCAGGGATTACATGTCAAAGACAAAGGAATTGTTCCAGGATATTCATTCTGGGTTATATTACAACCACGGTCAAAGATTTATTCAACAAATCATGGTGAGTCATATTATTCTCACATAGTCCTGAGTCGCCGCAGGCAGACGACCCGACACTTGGGGGCTACACTATTCAAATATAGTTTATATCAAGTATGCAAGTCCCTTATCACTGCAAGCATGCACCACGACACTTGGGGGCTAATGCAAGCCGGTTTTCAAATCACTATTGTCAGCAAGACCCTATTATCTCAAGGAGATGAGACAGCCTTTCTATATTTTTCTAAGTCCCAGCCTAGTAATTCTTACTGACCCGACACTTGGGGGCTACGCCGCTCACATCAAATTTTATAAAAGTCTCAAGTCGCCGCAGGCGTGCAACCCGGCACTTGGGGGCTACAGTATTCAGCTATTCAAACAGATTATGAGGTTCAAATTGAAGATCCGGCGCATCACATTCTGATGAGCCAGCCCTTGGGGGCTACACATGCTGAAGTTTCATAAGATATAAGACAATTATAAGTCCTAGGTTGCTGCAGGCAGGACAACCTGACACTTGGGGGCTACACAGTCCAAAATATTATTGCAAAGCACCAAGTTATCATGGATAATCTCGGAGCTTGGGGGCTACAGGTAATATGGACATATGGATAATCTCGGAGCCTGGCGATGGATAAGGGCCCCGTCGACGCCTCACTCTCTCCTCACCTCGCCTCCAGTCGTTCGTTCTCATCACCACCGAGCTCGGTCATCGACGCACGCTCGCCGTAGACGCTGCCCCGGCCCTCCCTCTACGAACCGACGAGTCCAGGAGCACCTCCGGGTTCCTCTTCAACGACTGCTTCACCGGATCGGAGCCGGGGAGCCGCCCCATCGACGCATGCGTCCTCTTCGTCCGCTACGGTCGACGTGCATCGCCGCCCCGATTCGCCCCGCCTCGTCCGCGTTTGACCTCCCCGAGCGCGCCCCAAGCTCGCTCTGAGCTCCAGAATCCCGCTGGTCTCTCCCCTCTCTTCCTCACACCCCGTAGCATCGTTGCTCGCCGGCACCCGAGCGCCGCCGCCGCTAGTCACCGTCGATCCCGTCGAACCCAGCCGTCCCGCCTCGCGCTCGTGCTACAAATGGGCTCAACACGTCGTGCTCGTTCTGTAGGGCCTTGTGCCGCCCGTTTTGGTCACCGGAGGCGGCCGCGCGAGTACCTCCGTCATGCCTGGAGCTCGCCGGCGTGCTCCCAGCGCGGGCAGGCGGTTTAAACCGCCAAAGAATCACCGGCCGGTGGGGCCCGCGTTAGCTAATGACTAATTAGTCTCTGAGTTAATCCACTGCTAAGCATACACTGACAAGGGGCCCCACCTACTAATTAATCTCACGTAAAACTATTTAAACAGGGTTTAATCCCCATTGCCACTGACTACTGGGTCCCATTGGACCCGGCTGACCTAGTCAACTGCTCACTGGACTGCCTCTTACAATGACAGGTGGGTCCACGGCCCCGTTGACAAGTCAACAGCAATGTGGACTGCTGAGGTCACCGTGACATCATGCTGACGTCATAAATAATTTTTTCGAATTTAATTAATTTGGTCAAATTTCAGAAAATCTTTAAAAAACTTTAAAAATTAATATAAAATAAACCGTAATTCAGATGAAAATATTTATACATGAAAGTTGATCAGAAAAATCCCATGAATCTGAATACAGTATCCGTCCGTCTATCACATGCTCCTTGCATAACTAACATGGAACTTTCCCCTTCGGACCGTTTGTCCGATAAATCCAAAGACCTGGGAAATATCGTTAGATATTCTCCCGTTCCGCCTGATATGTGTAGTACTGCGTTAAACTACCCCTAGCACTGCGTATTGCCATGTCATGCATCGTGTTGCATTTGTTTGCTTGTATTTATATTTTCTTCCCCCTCTTCTCTCCAGCAGCCTCCGAGACTGACGCTGCTGTCGAGTACGACTATGCCCCTGATGACCAGTCTTTTGCAGCAGAGAAACAAGGCAAGCAACCCCCTTGATCATTCCAATATCACCTATTCTTTCTCCCTCATACTTGCATTAGATTTTGCTACTGTATTTAACAACACCTATTCTGATGCATAGTCTGTTTTTGAGTACTGCTTTCATACCTGCTATCACATACTGTTGTAGTATAGGTATGGATAGTACCCCCCTGTGACTCCTAGTTTAGTATTGTCGTTGCCCCTGCTTTCATCAGCGTCGACACCGAGGACTTGAAGACAGAAGACTCAGTCCTCATGACTGACAAGCCGTTACCGACACATCACCACACATATCCCGTGCGTGATATCTCGAGAGTGATTCCTCGGTTATTCACTTCGGGCATTGACACACAACCTCTATGACTTGTTACTGAAATACAAGTGGAAGACGGGTCGGCCCCAAGGGTGCCCGCGAGAGAAAGATTTGGTGGGATGCGCCGTAAGGCATTCGTGAGATGTGGTGGGGTGCGCTGGTAAGGCACCCAGAGTTATTGGCGGGGCGACGGACTACCTTTTATGGTTCGTGCTTGCCCTGCACTAATAAAATGCTAACGGGTTGGGTATTTGATCTGAGTTGGTCGTTTGACCTTTTTTGCACTAAATCTTCACGTGTGAATAGTTATGGGTACTCAGCGTCGTTGTATGAGCCGAAGCTCTTCAGACGTCAGCAATGGAGTGGCGCGCACCGAATTGGTCTGGAACGCATCGCGCTTGTTACTAAGGGGTGCTAGGACTGCTTCCGGCCGCGTGCGCATCGTGCAGGAGTACAAGGGCAAGTGGGCCCACAAACCTGCGCGCTTAGGATTTAGACCGACGGTCTGGCCTCTTCGTTGATCCTAGGTGGGGCGACGACGTTTTGGATCCCGAGGCCGGGCATTAACCAGAAAAGTGTGTCCGGCCGGAGGTGATCAAGCGTGTTGGAAATGCGATACAACCCTGCAGGGAAGAAATTATCTTTTCGAATAGCTGTGTCCACGGTAACAGGACGACTTGGAGTTCTACCTTGACCTTATACAACTATAATTATGACTTTAATTTGAAATGAATGTTGGCTTCGGGATTGCTTCCTCGCAGGGAGTCGAGGAAGAATCTCTGGGCGTGGTTACTTAATAAAAACTGTTACAATAATATGATTATAACTGATTACCTGTCTACTCTCTTCTAATGCTGCAAGATGCTGAAGATGCTAGTCTTCGATAGGACTAGGCCTTCCCCCTATTCTTGCTTTCTGCAGTCAGTCCAGATATATCCCATTCCTTGATAATGATGCATACTTAGTATAGTTCTGATGTCAGTCTTGCAAGTACTTTGGATGAGTACTCACCGCTGCTTTGCTTCCCCTTTCCCCCTTGATACGATTCTGCGTTCAGACGATGGAGCCCAGGAGACGGAGTACGCCAGAGACGACTACCACACCACCGCAGGAGCCTACTACTACGTGGAGGCGGCCCCCGACCAGCAGTAGGATAGGAGGTTCCCAGGCAGGAGGCCTTGCCTATTTCGATCTGTTGTTATGTTTGTGCTAGCCTTCTTAAGGCAAAACTTGATTTACTTATGTCTGTACTCAGGTATTAATTGCTTCCGCTGACTCGTGCTTGTCAAGCTTTGTATTCGAGCCCTCGAGGCCCCCGGCTTGTAATATGAAGCTGCATGACTTTAATTTGTGTCTAGAGTTGTGTTGTGATATCAATCAGTGAGTCCCTAATCTTGGTCCTATGCATTGCGTGTATGTTTAGCGTACAATCGAAATTGGGGGTGTCACAAAGTATGTCTACTAGAGGGGGGGGGGGGGTGAGAATGGGAAATTTAAAATTTCTTTCGGGAAACTTCTAATCCTTCAAACACATAGGAAATAACTAATCAGGAGCAAGTCTACGAACGAAAACTATCAAAGGAAAACTAAAGCATGCATCAAAAAACAATCACATGGTCGAATCATAATTCATGATAGAGTACTAAAAGTAAGTAGGGTATGGAGGTGACCAGTGATGCTCGATGGCGACATGATATTTGTTCGACCAGTTCACTCTTTTGCAAAAGTACCAGGTCTGATTGGAGGGACTTGTGGTTGAGCACAGAAGATGAAATCTCTTCGTCCTATTCTCCTCGACAATTGATTCGTCAACCAGTGTCGGTTACTCGTGGTAGATGCTTGAAGCGATCTCCAAACCTGCATAGACTTTGTCTTCGTGAACCACAATTTACTCTTGATCATTGAAGAACTTGCACGTAACTGTCTAGAGAGTTGGTGGTTCACAAGAGTAATAGATGGAGCGTACTAGACTTAGATAGACCACTCTATTTTTTTTGGCCATGCGTGTAAACAACCCTATCTTGTAAAGAATGGTTTTTCGTGGTATAGACCATGTTGAGAAAGACCAACCAACAACACAAATAAAGACCGTTCCATTTGGGTACCTCAAAAGGAAGGTGCTCTTTATGATGCTACAGACAGTTGTCCGAAGTGCATGCAATGACGGGCTCGGATACGATAGGATTGTGTGTGCCGGGCCCTTCAGGTGTCCATATTTTGGCCTACCTATTCCCCGAATTTTGCTCCCTAGAGATCCGGCCTTGCAGTTTTTGCTCGCCATGGCCGCACACACCTGGACACTCCTCTCCCCTATAAAACCCTCCGCCGGTGTTGCCCATAATCCCTCAACCAAATCCCTCAGCGCATGAGAGCCCTATCCCCCTATATAGACGACAATTTCTCATCGGAGTTACCCACGGCCTCCGCTGTCCACCCTAGATCCCGACGCATACGCGGTGATACTTACCCCAATTTCTCTTCCTTTCTTCCTATTTCTTCGCTGCGAACACTTTGGACATATTTGCTTTGATATTGGACAGACGTAGCGCGCCATCCACGATTACGCAACCAATGGAAGTTTGGCGCAACTCCAACGACTTTTCACAGCCGCCACAGTATGAGAACGGGTCCGGGACATTGCCCAAAGTACTCACCTCGTCGACCACTACATCGTTCGGCCATTCGTTGAGGCCTGGCACCATCTTCTCAAACTCCGGTGAACTCTCTTTCTCTCCCTCCCACTATCTCTCTTGTGCATATTACACCCATAATTCCTAAGTATCGGCCATCCTGTCATAATTTTTTAGCAAACACTTTTCCATTCAACCGAAAATGCGACACGTGTCCCAGACCGACCCCTAGTAAATTTCCGCTTTCAGAATAGTTATGTTTTCAATATAGCCACATCTTTTATGTTCTAAGTCCAAATTGAGTTATTCAAATTCCTAGAGTTTCAAAAAGCTTGTACTTTCTCTAGTGGAACAAAAAGTTCTTACGTTTGAAAGTCATTAAATTTGGCCTAACTTTTATATAAAAATTATTTTTGAGTATTTATTTTTTCTACTGTTTTATATATGTTATGCATATCCAATAGGTCAATAAAACTAATTTTTGAATTATTTAAATTTTTTCTGAAATAGATCCAAGTTTCAACTTAAGTAGGCCATAACTTTGGATTGATAAAACCTTTTTGATTGATTCTTTTTGCAAATTAAACTTTGAGAAAAATACTTTATGTGAAAATAAAAGGTTTATATTTTAATTTTTGTTAAAAATTTATTTCTAGATAAGAGATCCTTATATTGGGAGCCTAGTTACTAAAGAATTCCCAAAATTCGACACCCTAAAAATCACAATTTCAAAGTTGATCCTTCCCGTGTGTTTCATCAGATGCCATATGATTATGCACTTCATAAGAAATACTGGGAATGACATATATAAACATAAAATCCTTAGTTGAACTAAGAGTTGCCATTAATAGAAGCTCCGATCTTATTGATTTGAACTGCTCATTAAATCACACTAGTCAAGAAAATTCCTATCAAATTTGATCTAATCTCAACTAGTTCAAGAAAAATATATCATAAAAGAACCAAAATTAAAGGTAATACAAACAGAGAAGCTTAGCTTGTCAACAGCCGTCCAAGTCCCTGTTGCCACAGTCCGAGGAGACGATGATGACATCGTTTGCGGTTGCCGTCATCGCCGCCACCTCATCCTCTCTTCTAGTTGCTGCCTTCTCTTGGTTTGGTCCTCCCAAAGCTCGTCCCATCCCTGGTCATGGGCGGGTTGTAATATCACCAGGGCCGAGAGGTGCTTGTGGTACGAGAGCTTGCGATGGTACTCCGCCTGCGACTCTTGCGACAACCGCTCGACAATGAGTCATTCCATGTTGGCAACATGCTCGTGATACCGAAGCTCGCCTAACACCCCCAACCACATGCTCCATCTCATTGAGCCGCTTTGGTTGGAGCATCGTTGGTTCCATCCCCATGTTTTTTGTGAGAATCTATGTCGCCGTCTTTCCCCTATCTAAAAAATGCAAGGCGAGATCCCAATTTATTTAATTGAGCGGTCACCAAATCCTTCGCACCGGAGGTATCCATATTCACGTCTGCTGGTGCTAGCGGACCATGAGGTGGCACATCAACTGTAGGAACTGGGCGGGCATCACGGCGAGACTTCTCACCATCTTCGTATGTCGCGATTGAGGAAGGGGATAGGTACCAGGGGAGGACACCACCATTGTCTGGTGGAGAGGGGATGTAGGAATGAATTATGTCTACGAGAGGGGGGGATGAATGGGAGATTTAAAATTTCTTTCGGGAAACTTCAAATCTTTCAAACACATTGGAAATAACTAAACAGGAACAAGTCTACGAATGAAAACTATCAAAGGAGAACTAAAGCAAGCATCAAGGAACAATCACATGGTCACAATTCACGATAGAGTACTAAAAGTAAATATGGTACGGAGGTGACCAGTGATGCTCGATGATGACATGGTATTTGTTCGACCAGTTCACTCTTATGCAAAATTGATATGTCTAATTGGAGGGACTTGTGATTGAACACACAATTGATTCGTCAACTAGTGTCGGTTAGTCGTGGTAGATGCTTGAAGCGATCTCCAAACCTGCACAGACTTTGTCTCCGTGAACCACAATTTACTCTTGGTCACTAAAGAACTTTACACGTACCTGTCTAGAGAGTTGGCGGTTCACAAGAGTAATAGACGGATCGTACTAGACTTAGATTCCATTGATTCTAGACCACTCTCTAATTTTTCGGCTATGTGTGTAAACGGACCTATCTTCTAAAGAATGATTTTTAGTGCTATAGACCATGTTGAGAAAGAGGAACCAACAACACAAATAAGGACTGTTCTATTTGGGTACCTCGAAAGGGAGGTGCGCTTTATGATGTTGCGGCCAGCTGTCTGAATTGCATGCAACAGTGGGCTAGGATAGGATAGGATTGTGTGAGCCGGGCCCTTCTGGTGTCCATATTTTGGCCTACCTATGCCCCATATTTTGCTCACCGGAGATCTGGCCTTGCAGTTTTTGCTCGCCATGACCGCACGCACCTAGACACTCCCATCCCCTATAAAGCCTGCCCATAATCTCCCCAACTAAAGCCCTCTCCCCGCGACTGCTCTATCACCCTATATAGACGACAATTTCTCATCAGAGTTACCTTTCGTGGGAACAAGTCTGACAGTAGAAGATAGGCGTACGAAAGGAGAGGGCAGAGTCCTAGCTATGGCAAGGGTGTACACACGTATGTATGAGTCCAGGCTCCTCTCGTGGAGGTAACAGCCCTACGTCTCAGTGCTCGGGAGCTCCTTTCGTGTGGATAGTATGAGTTACAGGAGGTGCGAACCCCTGTGCCAGAGGGGAGGGGCGGATTATATAGAGTACGCTGCCCCTCATAAGTGCCAGGCATCTAAGCGTTTGATCGTGGGAATAAAGATGTGCGTTACTGGTAACGTACACAATAAATGCTACTAATGATGACTGGCTGCACGCTTGCTTGTTGGCCTCCCTGGGGCGGCTTCTGGTCTTCTAGCGTCGACTGGTAGCGAGGCCTTCCGAGTGACAGGAGACCGTCGAGTGGAGGGAGAAGCCTCCGAGTGGATTCATTGTCGAGTGACTTGAGCGCCATGGTGAATCCAGTCGGAATCTCTCTTGTAATCTTCAAGTCCTCCAATATAGTGTCCTTAGGTAGGGTATGTAGGTCTGGCCTAGGACCCTACCCTAGGTGCATATCCTCGTCATTAGCCCACGAATGGATCGGGGTTCGAGTGAGAAAGGGAATCGATGCCACCTCTGATAAGGCACCGAAATTCCGAATGTACTTCAGGGCTTCGAGGAAATCTGTGTCAATTAAGTCTTTGTCATTCGCCCTGATCGATTACGCCTTGATAGATGTCTGAATGATTTTAAGCTTCAAATACGTTCCGAGTGAACCATCAGGATCTTTTCATGCGATGGCTCGGCATGCCCGGCCCGGATTTCACGAGATTCGGAAGATTTGGGAAGTGCGCGCTGCGCGCAGATATCACAATGACTTGGGAAAGTGGGGGCACAACACCTCGATTAACGTGCCACCCATTACGCCATGTACAACGCGAGTCCTGCGGTGGAGATATTCGTAGAATTATTGGGCCCACAGGTCAGCGACTCACTCGGCTGATATAAGATCTCTTAGCGCAGCGGACAACACAATATTCTTCCCAAAATCCAGTCTTTTCCTCTGCCTCCTCTGCTCCAAGCGCACCGCTCGGCTCCGCCCCGACAACCACCGCCACCATGATGACGAAGGAAAGACTGACAAGCTCGAGCGCGCCAAGAAGCGAGCCTCCAAGGGCAAGGCTATGGAGCCATCCAACGTGCGGTTCACCGTGCCGACGGGGTGGATCCAGGGTGATTTCCTCCCGTCGACGGTCACAGCGGGGGATTATGAGAACCTCATTATTGACGTTCTCGTCGCTGAGGGCTCATCAAGGTTATCGGAGGGGATGATCGAGCCGGAGCCACGCGAGGGGGAGCGAGTCCTTCTCCTCACCCACATCGAGCGAGGTTTCTCCATGCCCCCCATCCTTTCTTCCGAGTGTTTCTGAATTTCTTCGGAGCTCAACTCCATCATTTTCCTCCGAATGCTATTTCTTATCTCGCTGCTCTCATCACTATGTGCGAATATTTCTTGGGTTGTCCTCCCCATTGGGGCTTATTCAAGCATATCTTCACCATTAGATCTCAGTCGGCCAAGAAGGCCAACCCTGAGGACGACAAAACCCATGTCATCCAATTATGTGGTGGCTTGGGGATCCAAAAGAGGGCTAGGAGTGCTTTTCCATCTATGACCTTTCAAGAATCTATTTGGGGTTGGCAGTCGACTTGGTTCTACTGCAAAGATGTAGCCTCTCCCAACATCTCGACTGGTCTTTCCCCTTTCACGCTAGATCGACCCAGCAGTCCAAAATCTTTATCAGTGTTAGAAGGAGAGAAAGTACAATTGGGGATCTTAGTGGATGCTATAGTGGCTCTTGTTCGTGTCAGAGTGACTGGCATGAATCTTCTGGAGACATTCCCCAGTCGACGGATCCAGCCCCTCCAAGTAAGGGATCATGCCATGTGGCACTACTCAGCTCGTGAGGACACAACTCGGACGTACCCAGATGAAGTCCCAGAGAAAACTGTCGAGCAGTGGCTTCAGAGCATCACTGGAGCCTGCGACAATCCCCTGGGAGCCAAGCAAATCAAGCCCTTCCCTGCTGAGAATCCACCAACGAATTTAGTAAATTATATCTTTTCCCGACTGTCGTACTATTCTGTCGAGTGACTGAGTCTTCGGTCGACTGACTTTATTGTTTGAATTTTGCAGGAGTGGACGGACATGTATTCACCTGTGCCGAATGGAAATCAGCTTGAAGACGGAGGGGAGAGCGAGGGCGGCAGCGTGGATTTTGATTATGCCGATGACAGCGATGACGAATACGAGGACTCTGGCGAGGATGGAGAAGAAGTCGAGTCTCCTCCGTGCATTGAGCATCGCTCCAAGCAGCGTCAGGACCCCGCGATTTCCCCTAGCAGGACCTTGGTGTCGAGTGGCATGAACCCTAAGCGAGACCGAACCTCGACGGTTGAGTCGACTGAATGGGCTGCAAAGCAGCCCAAGTCTGACGTGCTGAAACCATGGAAGGCTTTGCCCCGAATGAAGATCGTTGTACCCGTTTTTTAGTGTAAGTGTTCATTTTCTTCTTTCGCTATTGTATAGGACTTCGTATTCTTGCTGACCAAGTGGAATTTGGTCTACCAGAGCCGCTACCTCAGTAACGTCGCCTCCACGGGACATAGAGGAACAAATGGATGTGGATACTGCTGACGCGGCCACTTCCGAACGAGGTATAACAAATCCTCACTCAGCTCTGTTTCTTGAAAATGATTTGCCGATTGAATAAGCTAATGCCGACAATTGGTGTTTGCAAAGATCATTCAACTGGAGGACGACGAAGAGCCACCTTGGGGTACGGGGGGTGAAGGTGTGACCCTAGACACCACGCGCTTACGCACCCGAAGAACGTCATCATGGCAAACGCCTAGAAGGTCGACTCCCGCGTCGTCTCAAGGGACTTTAAATTTTTTGATCTGAGCGGTGTAGCCCCCAAGTGTCGGGTCAGTAAGAATCATTGGGCTGGGACTTTGAAAAATATAGAAAGGTCGGCTCATCTCCATGATATAATAGGGTCTTGCTAACAATGTAATGATTTGAAAACCGGCTTGCATTAGCCCCCAAGTGCCGTGGTGCCTGCTTGCAGCGACATGGGACTTGCATATTTGATATAAATTGGACTTGAATAGGGTAGCCCCCAAGTACCGGGTCGCACGCCTGCGACGACTCGGGACTATTAAGAATAATATGACTCACCACAATTTGTTGAATGAATCCTTGACCGTGGTTGTAATATAACTCGGAATGAATATCTTGGAATAATTCCTTTGTCTTTGACATGAAATCCCTACTCGTGGTTGCGGTGCAACCCGACAAATATATATTGAAAAAAATCCATGAGTGTTGTAGATTACTAGAGAGCACAATTGAAGAAATCCAAGAACCGGTCAATTAGATGACACGGTATTATATCTGATAGGGCGGCTCTTGAAAAATAATGAATTCTCGGACCTGGTTTGAAAACCCCAATCATTTAGTACTGTTTATGATAAACCATGAAGATCCAGCCAAGTTGGCTATTAAAGATCCATTTGCTCTTGCAGAATACTTAACAACGGTTCATCTTAAGAGATAAAACCTGCAAAAATAAACTAGACAGAATATATTCTGCATTATTGTGAGGGCGGCTTAAAAAAGCAGAACCCGGAGATGTTATATCTTTCCCGATTTGTTTTTCATTACAGCTGATGTGCCAGTTCTACTGGGTTGACTCGCCACTTAAAATTCCTTAGTAGTATAGGGTCTCTGTGGAGATTGGCCGTCAATTTCTTTGAACCGGCACAGGGTCTCTAAGCGAGATTAACTGAAAGGAAGTGTGACATCCCAGGAGAGACACGACATGGCATGAGCACCCTTATAGCCCGCAAACTGCCTCTCACGTGACATAATCTATCGTTTCAACCTTAAACAATACAGTGTCCTTAAGGATTAACTGCCTAAGAGTATGAACAAGCCACATAGCGGAGAGTCGGCAGTAGATGGGAGAGTTTATCCTTGCTTTCCGTAAGTCGGCCCTCTCGTGACAAGAGCTGCCCTTTTAACCTTAACTAGTATAGGGTCTCTATGGAGATTGGCCATCAATTTCTTTGAGCCGGCTCAGGGTCTCTAGCCGAGATTAACTGGTAAGAGTTCGGCGGGTCACCTAGCAGAGTAGCATCAGCTTACAGGCTGGTTTAACCCTGTTTGGCTTAAGAGCCGATCAAGAGGGTGTGTAAGCTACACCTGGTGGGTGGGAAGCCCCCAAGTGACCTTTTTTGATGGAATCAACTGTTTGGCTTAAGAGCTCTGATAAGGCACCGAAATTCCGAATGTACTTTAGGGCTTCGAGGAAATCTGTGTCAATTAAATCTTTGTCATTCGCCCTGATCGATGACGCCTTGATAGATGTCTGAATGATTTTAAGCTTCAAATACATTCCGAGTGAACCATTAGGATCTTTTCATGCGATGGCTCGGCATGCCCGGCCCGGATTTCACGGGATTCGGAAGATTTGGGAAGTGCGCGCTGCACGCAGATATCACAACGACTTGGGAAAGTGGGGGTGCAACACCTCGATTAATGTGCCACCCATTACGCCATGTACAACGCGAGTTCTGCGGTGGAGATATTCGGAGATTTATTGGGCCCATAGGTCATTGACTCACTCGGCTGATATAAGATCTCTTAGCGCAGAGGACAACACATTATTCTTCCCCAAATCCACTCTTTTCCTCTGCCTCCTCTGCTCCAAGCGCACCGCTCGGCTCCGCCCCGATGACCGCCGCCACCATGATGACGAAGGGCAAGACTGACAAGCTCGAGCGCGCCAAGAAGAGAGCCTCCAAGGGCAAGGCTATGGAGCCATCCAACGTGCGGTTCACCGTGCCGACGGGGTGGATCCAGGGGGATTTCCTCCTGTCGACGGTCATAGCGGGGGATTATGAGAACCTCATTATTGACGTTCTCATCGCTGAGGGCTCATGGAGGTTATCGGAGGGGGTGATCGATCCGGAGCCGCGCGAGGGGGAGCGAGTCCTTCTCCTCACCCACATCGAGCGAGGTTTCTCCATGCCCCCATCCTTTCTTCCGAGTGTTTCTGAATTTCTTCGGAGCTCAACTCCATCATTTTCCTCCGAACGCTATTTCTTATCTCGCTGCTCTCATCACTATGTGCGAATGTTTCTTGGGTTGTCCTCCCCGTTGGGGATTATTCAAGCATATCTTCACCATTAGATCTCAGTCGGCCAAGAAGGCCAACCCTAAGGACGACAAAACCCACGTCATCCAATTATGTGGTGGCTTGGGGATCCAAAAGAGGGATAGGAGTGCTTTTCCATCTATGACCTTTCAAGAATCTATTTGGGGTTGGCACTCGACTTGGTTCTACTGCAAAGATGTAGCCTCTCCCAACATCTCGACTAGTCTTTCCCCTTTCACGCTAGATCGACCCAGCAGTCCAAAATCTTTATCAGTGTTAGAAGGAGAGAAAGTCCAAGTGGGGATCTTAGTGGATGCCGTAGTGGCTCTTGTTCGTGTCAGAGTGACTGGCATGAATCTTCTGGAGACATTCCCCAGTCGACGGATCCAGCCCCTCCAAGTAAGGGATCATGCCATGTGGCACTACTCAGGTCCTGAGGACACAACTCGGACGTACCCAGACGAAGTCCCAAAGAAAACTGTCGAGCATTGGCTTCAGAGCATCACTGCAGCCGGCGACAATCCCCTGGGAGCCAAGCAAATCAAGCCCTTCCCTACTGAGAATCCACCAACGAATCTGGTAAATTATATCTTTCCTGACTATCGTACTATTCAGTCGAGTGACTGAGTCTTCGGTTGACTGACTTTATTGTTTGAATTTTGCAGGAGTGGACGAACATGTATTCACCTGTGCCGAATGGAAATCAGCTTGAAGACAGAGGGGAGAGAGAGGGCGGCAGCGTGGATTTTGATTATGCCGATGACAGCGATGACGAATAAGAGGACTCTAGCAAGGATGAAGAAGAAGTCGAGTCTCCTCCGCGCATTGAGCATCGCTCCAAGCAGCGTCAGGACCCCGCGATTGCCCCTAGCAGGACCTTGGTGTCGAGTGGCATGAACCCTAAGCGAGACCGAACCTCGACGGTTGAGTCGAGTGAATGGGCTGCAAAGAAGCCCAAGTCTGACGTGCCGAAACCATGGAAGGCTTTGCCCCGAATGAAGATCGTTGTACCTGTTGTCTCAGCGTAAGTGTTCATTTTCTTCTTTCGCTGTTGTATAGGACTTCGTATTCTTGCTGACCAAGTGGAATTTGGTCTACCAGAGCCGCTACCTCAGTAACGTCGCCTCCACGGGACATAGAGGAGCAAATGGATGTGGATACTGCTGACGCGGCCACTTCCGAACGAGGTATAACAAATCCTCACTCAACTCTATTTCTTGAAAATGATTTGCCGATTGAATAAGCTAATGCCGTCAATTGGTGTTTGCAAAGATCATTCAACTGGAGGACGACGAAGAGCCACCTTGGGGTACGGGGGGTGAAGGTGTGAGCCCAGACACCACGCGCTTACGCACCCGAAGAACGTCATCATTGCAAACGCCTAGAAGGTCGACTCCCGCATCGTATCAAGGGACTTTAATTTTTTTGATCTGAGCGGTGTAGCCCCCAAGTGTCGGGTCAGTAAGAATTACTGGGCTGGGACTTCGAAAAATATAGAAAAGCCGGCTCATCTCCTTGAAAACAATGTAATAGGGTCTTGCTAACAATGTAATGATTTGAAAACTGGCTTGCATTAGCCCCCAAGTGCCATGGTGCCTGCTTGCAGCGACATGGTACTTGCATATTTGATATAAACTGGACTTGAATAGGGTATCCCCGAAGTGCCAGGTCGCACGCCTGCGACGACTCGGGACTATTAAGAATAATATGACTCACCACAATTTGTTGAATGAATCCTTGACCGTGGTTGTAATATAACTCGGAATGAATATCCTGGAATAATTCCTTTGTCTTTGACATGAAATCCCTGCTCATGGTTGCGGTGCAACCCGACAAATATATATTGAAAAAAATCCATGAGTGTTGTAGATTACTAGAGAGCACAATTGAAGAAATCCAAGAACCGGTCAATTAGATGACATGGTATTATATCTGATAGGGCGGCTCTTGAAAAATAATGAATTCTCTGAGCTGGTTTGAAAACCCCAATCATTTAGTACTGGTTATGATAAACTATGAAGATCCAGCCAAGTTGGCTATTAAAGATCCATTTGCTCGTGCAGAATACTTAACAACGGCTCATATTAAGAGATAAAACCTGCAAAAATAAACAAGACAGAATATATTCTGCATTGTTATGAGGGCGGCTTAAAAAAGCAGAACCCGGAGATGTTATATCTTTCCCGATTTGTTTTTCATTATAGCTCATGTGCCAGTTCTACTGGGTTGACTCGCCACTTAAAACTCCTTAGCAGTATAGGGTCTCTGTGGAGATTGGCCGTCAATTTCTTTGAACTGGCTCAGGGTCTCTAAGCGAGATTAACTGAAAGGAAGTGTGACGTCCCAGGAGAGACACAGCATGGCATGAGCACCCTTATAGCCCACAAACTGCCTCTCACGTGACATAATCTATCGTTTTAACCTTAAACAGTACAGGGTCCTTAAGGATTAACTGCCTAAGAGTACGAACAAGCCACATAGCGGAGAGTCGGCAGTAGATGGAAGAGTTTATCCTTGCTTTCCGTAAGTCGGCCCTCTCGTGACAAGAACCGCCATTTTAACCTTAACTAGTATAGGGTCTCTATGGAGATTGGCCATCAATTTCTTTGAGCCGGCTCAGGGTCTCTAGGCGAGATTAACTGGTAAGAGTTCGGCGGGTCACCTAGCAGAGTAGCATCAGCTTACAGGCAAGTTTAACCCTGTTTGGCTTAAGAGCCGATCAAGAGGGTGTGTAAGCTACACCTAGTGGGTGGGAAGCCCCCAAGTGACCTTTGTTGATGGAATCAACTGTTTGGCTTAAGAGCTGGCCAATAGGGTTTGATAAGCTACACCCAGTGGGTGGGAAGCCCCCTGGACGATCATGTTGACAGAGTCAACTATTTGGCTTGAGAGCCGACCGATAGGGTTTGATAAGCTACACCAAGTGGGTGGGAAGCCCCCTGGACGATCATGTTGACGGATTCAACTATTTGGCTTGAGAGCCGATCGATAGGGTTTGATAAGCTACACCCAATGGGTGGGAAGCCCCCTGTACGATCATGTTGATGGAGTCAAGTATTTGGCTTGAGAGCACACCGATAGGGTGTGATAAGCTACAAGCGCTGGGTGGGAAGCCCCCTGGACTATCATGTTGACGGAGTCAACTATTTAGCTTGAGAGCCAATCGATAGGGTGTGATAAGCTACAACCGGTGGGTGGGAAGCCCCCTGGACGATCATGTTGACGGAGTCAACTTGTGCACCATCTTGTAAGCCGCCATCTTGTGAGCTGCCAACTTTTTGAAGAAATTACAGAAACTCCAAGTGACTTTATGATGATCCGATAGATCCGGGTACCCATGTTTGAATGGTGTATCATGGTGACTCGTCCCCTTGGGCAACTTTTAATTCTTCCGCCAATAATGTAATAGCCCCAAGATTGGTTTTTCTCTTGTAAAGACCTGGGGTTCTCTTTGGAAAACGACCAAATGTGTCTCGCCATGTCTGTAGCCCCTAAGTCTTAAGTTGACTCGGAGAGGCGGCTTGAGAATCTCCACCGAAAGTTGAGGTTGGCCATGGCGGGTTATAGATGATCCTCCATGATTTGTTTCAATAATCCGGTCGATGGTTCGTCCCGGCTGGTTGTTGAAGTGAACCAAACTGTAATGACGGTGGCTTGTGTGCCTTCCCGTTGGGCGGCTCATATAGGCGAGCACCGCACTGATATGTCGATGTAGATCAGACCGCGGGCGGCGTCTTGCACGCGTGCATTTGGGCAGCTCATAAAGGCAAGCACCGCACTAATATGTCAATGTAGATTGGACAGTGGACAGCGGCTTGCGCGTGTCAGCTGGGCGGCTCGCACTGGCGTATGCAGCCACTGGTGGGTTGATGTAGACGTAGAAACCAGCCGCGACATTGTAAGCCGGTGCTGTTGTGAAAGATGCCACGACGTTGTAAGCCGGTGTGGATGGCGAGAGACGGCCACGACGTTGTAAGCCGGCGCAGGTGGCGAGTCGGCTGTGGCGTTGTTTGGTGAAAACGATATGGCGGGTACGGCAGCTTGCCGCGTCCATTGGGCGGCTCACGCACATCCGTTGGACGGACAAACAAGCAGGCGCTTCCCCGGCGTGTTGATGTAAATGCGGGCTTCCCCATTGGCATTGTAAGTCGGCGCGGACATGCGAGTCGCCCGCGGCGTTGCCAGCACGAACGGCAAGTCGCCCGTGGTATTGGAAACCAGTACGGACGATAAGTCGCCCTGGCATTGTAAAGCCGGTGTGGACGGCGAGTCCCCATGGCATTGTTAATCCGGCGCAGTCGGTGATTCGACCATGGCATTTGTTCGTGAAAACCACACCACAGATGCAGCGGCTTGCCGCACATTGGGCGGCTCATACTAGCGAGTGAGCGCGGTACCGGCAAGTTGACGTAGACCGGGCCGCGGGGGCGACTCATAAGCGTCCGTTGAGCACCGCGACAGAAAGATGACGACATGCGCTCCATCTCCGCGGTATAACGCCACATGAACAATTGTCCTGCATAAGATATATGACAAGAGCCGGAGTAATTGTTCTCGAAAGAAAAAATGCATCAATAAAAATTGACCTGATGGATTTAACCTGATTCGAGCTATTCAAGGCAAGGTAAGTCCGCGGCGACGGGTCTAGCGCAGCGATGGCAGCAGCGGGTCCCTAGCGGCGGCTCGCAGCGGGGAAAAGCCACGACGACGGGTCCCGAGCGGCAGCTCGCAGCGGGGGGAGTCCGCGGTAGCGGGCTTTGGCCGGAGCGGAGGTGTGGTGGTGAAGGCGCACACGCCGGGGCCCGGCTTAGTAGATCTTCGGGCCGTGACGGCTCGCATAGCATGTTGAATACGCCAACGGCTTGAAATCACGGTTGTGGCTGGAGCGGCAGCTCTGTCTCTAGGTCAAAGTATTACTTGAGATTTCTTTGTATTTGACTTGGTCTTCGCTTTAGAAAAAAGACGTGACTATGGTTGATTTCTTTCAAGCACCGTATATCAACAGGACGAGACGGGTTCAATTCCCAACGGATGTAATCCCTTTTCCGGGTCAAGGGTGGTTTGACCATAGTCTCCGCGTGAAAAAACCCCGATCACCGGTCCGTGACTACTTCCTCGGCGACTTGCAATGGTTCTTGTTGATCTCGGCGACTTGTGGTGGCGCAACCTTCTTGAACTAAAACTTCACAAATGGTAACTCTGGACCGATAAACATAAAGGTGATGCAGATCCTTCCAAGCTGGGTATTTCCTTATCCGAAAAATTACGAATCTACCAGTCCCTGAGAGACAACCCTTCAACCAACTGTCGTGGGTTTGTCACGGCAGATGTCCAGGTGAACGGACTTAGGTTCAGGGCAGAAGAGCAACTATGTGGCGGCTTGAAGGGGCTGGTCAGAATCGAGAGACGCAGAGTTTACCTAGGTTCGGCCCCTCCGATGGAGGTAAAAGCCTATGTCCTTCTTGTGTGGTATTGATGATGAAGAAGATCTCTCAGTTACAAGGGTGCTGTTTTGCTACCTCTAATCATGAGAGTCTCTAATCTCTTGTCTGTCTAAGACTTGTCTATTGAGAGTCTAAAAACCTTAACCCTCTTGGGGTGACCCGCCCCACCTTATATAAGTTGAAGGGCGGCTTACATATAGAGTCTAAGTCGGATTGAGACTTAACCTATTATGACTTCCCATTGTGGGCTTCTCTTCATGGGCTTCCGAGTCCTGGGCCGATGAATCACCGGGCGGCTTACACCGGGCGGCTTACGCCAGGTCTTAGGCCTAGTCGTCCCGCGACCTGCCTGCCAGGTCATCAATACAACGCCATGTCTTGACCGGGTCTCCTGTGAGTCACCAAGCCAGGTCATACTTCCGTCTGGGTCATACCGCGGGGTATATCCCCGACACAAACCCCAGACAGCAAATGGCTAGACGAGTGGAATAGTCTTCAAGGCAAAAGCAGGCTTGTGTGACAAGTTTGCATAGAATTGGCACCCTTCGCAGTGATCAACAATGTCCTTGGCCATCTCATTGGCACACGGCCAGAAGAAACCAACTCGGTATGCTTGAGAGACAATTGTCCAGGAGGACGCATGATGACCGCAAGTCCCCGAGTGGATCTCTTCCAGGATCATTTGACCTTCTTCAGGGGAGATGCATGATGACCCACAAGTATAGGGGATCTATCGTAGTCCTTTCGATAAGTAAGAGTGTCGAATCCAACGAGGAGCAGAAGGAAATAACAAGCGGTTTCCAGTAAGGTATTCTGTGCAAGCATTGAAATTATCGGTGACAGATAGTTTTGAGATAAGATAATTCGTAACGAGTAACAAGTAACAAGTGTAGCAAAAGTGTAGCAAGGTAGCCCAATCCTTTTTGTAGCAAAGGATAGGCCTGGACAAACTCTTATATAAAGCAAAGTGCTCCTGAGGACACATGGGAATATCTATCAAGCTCGTTTTCATCATGCTCATTTGATTCACGTTCGTTACTTTGATAATTTGACATGTGGGTGGACCGGTGCTTGGGTACTGCCCTTACCTGGACAAACTTCCCACTTTTGGTTAACCCCTATCGCAAGCATCCGCAATTACAAAATAAGAATTAAGGTAAACCTAACCATAGCATGAAACATATGGATCCAAATCAGCCCCTTACGAAGCAATGCATAAACTAGGGTTTAAGCTTCTGTCACTCTAGCAACCCATCATCTACTTATTACTTCCCATTGCCTTCCCCTAGGCGCAAATAACGGTGAAGTGTTATGTAGTCGAGGTTCACATAACACCACTAGAGGAGAGACAACATACATCTCATCAAAATATCGAACGAATACCAAATTTACATGATTACTTATACAAGACTTATCCCATGTCCTCAGGAACAAATAGAACTACTCACAAAGCATGTTCATGTTCAAGATCATAGGAGTATTAATTATCATAAAGGATCTAAACATATGATCTTTGTCGTGGTTTTGTCACGGCAGATGCCATAGGTAGGCTTATCGAGAGGGGTCGAAGGACGCCGGCGGGCTCCGGGAGCGGCATTAGGCACAAGCGGTGGCTGACACACGATGTACCCAGGTTCGGGGTCCTCCGTGGGAGGTAATACCCCTAGTCCTGCTCGGTCTAGTTGAGACAATGGTCGGGTTACAATGGTGCTCCTTGAGCTGTACGGAGCAAGGAGGAAGAAGGAGCTAGCCTGCTCTTCTGCCTCTCTACGTGCGTGTGTGTGGAGTGGATGTGGAGGGAACTCTCAGAGAGCAGCTGATCAATCCCCCTCTGCATGGGGGTGGCCCGGGGGGTTTTATAGGCCAACCCTCCAGAATACAATACAAGTAGAAGGTCAAAGGGGGCCCTAGCCGGCAGCCTCTCTGGTCGGCTGCGAGGGCCCGACCGTTTTTTTTGTCACTGGTAGGTCCCGCCGGCTGAAGAGTCCCATCAGGAACCGGCGGGGCCAGCGAGGAGGGCCCCAACGCCGGTCACATCGCGGCACGGGCCGCACCTTGTGGCGTCGTCCTGTGGGGGACGACCGGGGTCAGCGGTACGGTCGGCCACCCTGTAGCCATGCCGGGGCAGGTAGAGGAGTGGTTGGAGGTGTGCCTGCACTGTTGGAAGCCTGGTCACCATCCACCAGGGTCAGAGGCCCTAACGTCTTTGCTGTAGCCATATCGGTGCTAACCCTCGACGAGATGGGGGTCGTTGTTGCCAGGTATGCCCTGCAGACGGTATCCAATGCTCAGCCAGCTAGGCATAGCCGGCGGATCACCTCCGGCAGGGCACAATCGGACCGCAGGGGGAGGCGGCCCACCCTTTAGTCGCGTTAGGAGGCGGGGGAAAAGGGGCGCTTGAGGCTACCCCGGGGTCATCCCCCCGTCAGTAGCCCCCAAAGCCGGGGAGGACCCGCCGACGGGCCACGGCGGTCCTCACCAGTTTGAAGATCGTTCTTGTGTTGCGGGTGGCCTTGAGAGTCGAGCTGAATCGGAAAGCGATGGCCGGCTCCGCAGCTAGCCGACGCTTCGCGCGCTGCCTCGGGCTCCCCGCCTGGTTGGGGAGACGCCCCACGCGGCGGAAGAGACCGGGCAGCGGGGTGGGGCCCCCACGGCCGCAGCCTTGGCCCGCGCGCAGGGATCCTTTACGACGCGGGGCGGACGATTGGCATTCCCGAGCGCCACGATGTCCGCCCCGCGCACCGCGGGAATCATGGGGGTCGTGCGCAATGAATCCGGCCCCCATGATCGCCCGCGTGGGGTATAAATGTTGAGAAGGGGGAGGCAGAACAGCCCATTCGCTCCCCCTCCTGCTGCCGCATCGCCTTCGTCGCCTCCCTCCCCCTGCCACGAGAGAGAGAGGATGAAGCACAAGGATAGGCCACGCCGCAGCATGCCCCCGAAGAGAGCCCAGACAGCCGCCAAACACCCGCGCCCGTCGACGTGACCGCACGCCCCCTCCGCGACCATGGCGGGTAAGGGCGCCTAGGACAGCAGCGATGTGGACGAGACCTTCATCCAGCACCTCCGCCACCGTTGCAAGCTCCCGGTGGAGGAGCACTTGGTGGCGCGCCCAGCCGGGACGGAGAACTCCCCGGCCCCGCGGGAGGGCGAAGTGGTTGTCTTTGCCGAGCACTTCCTCCGCGGGCTCGGGCTGCCGGCGAGCGCTTTCTTCCGCCGCTTTCTGACGCGGTTTGGCCTGCAGCCGCACCACCTTGCCCCCAACGCCGTCCTATAGCTGGCGGCGTTTGTCACCCTCTGCGAGGGATACTTGGGGGTCACACCGAGGCTTGACCTTTGGTGCCGGCTCTTCTTCCTCAAAAGGCAGACGACAAAGGACCCGGCGACGAAGCAGATGCTGATGACCGCCTGCGGAGGTGCCCTGATCCACATTCGCAAGGGAACCGGCTTCCCGAAGCTCCTGCTGCATGAGTCGGTGAAGCGATGGCAGAGGGGGTTCTTCTATGTGAAGAACGCGAAGCCGGAGGAGGACTACATCAACCTCCCCGACTTCGCCAACCA
Organism: Hordeum marinum; assembly: GCA_022496015.1. Lineage (NCBI taxonomy): Eukaryota > Viridiplantae > Streptophyta > Magnoliopsida > Poales > Poaceae > Hordeum > Hordeum marinum. The sequence continues at coordinate 292,243 of JAAAWK010001152.1, read as the reverse complement.
TCCGCCGACCGCGATGCTAAACTGGCGAGCGGCCGCGTCTCCGGCGCCCGAGACAGTGGACCGGCTCGGAGGGGCTGAAGGCCACAGACCTACTGGCCACGATGGTGGCGCGCCGGGTGCAGCCGCTGCAGAGCTGGCTTCACCTCATCTGCCAGATGGGAGGACGCCACGACCCCTGCCGGCTCTCCACCAAGGAGATGAAGCCGGCCTACGTGGCGAGGAGGGTGAACGCCATTTCGACGGCGAAGATGGCGGAGGGAGAATGGCAATGGGGTAAAACCCCGTACAGTCGGAGCCGCCCGGCACCACGGGTAAGTGACAAGCCGATTCCTCCTCTCCATATTCTTTTAGAGGTGATATCCCTCCCCCTCAGCCTGACAGTACGCCGCCCAGCTCGCCCGCAACTCTTCCCTTTGCTGCAGAACTACGGAGAGCTGGCCCCAGACACGGCAGAGTCGGACCCCGAGGAGGTCGAGGACGCCGACGATGTGGAGGCGGCCGACTCCGAGTGAGCCAGAGCATCCGGTACCGGCGACAAGGAGACGTAGATGGAGGGGTCCGAAGAGGCGAAATCGACGGGAGAGTCCCCTCCCCAGACACGCGTTGCCGAGGCTCTGGAGAAGTCCGAGGCTTCGGAGGACGAGGTCATGGCGCCACGGAGGCGCCAACCTTGAGCTAGCGGCGGCCCTAGTTGGGGAGGCCCGGTCGCGGGCGACAAGGGGAAGGGGCCGTCTGCCACCAAGCCGGTGCCCAAGCGTGTGGCAACCGTGCAGCCGGGCGGTAGTCGCGGAGGCAGAGGCAACAAGCAAAAGGTCGCCCAGGCGAGACCCGTGAGGAGTGCGATCCCCGTTGTCGCCGGGTAAGTCCGTCTTCTCCTCCACCTTGGTTCGTCATGCCCTCCCCCCCAGTCTTTTAATTCCTCGTGACCAGGGAGGCGCGCGCCCTGGGGAGGACACCGGGTGGCGGGACGGAGAGGGCAGCACCACCGACGGTGACTGAGGAGAGGGAGCGCCAGGCGTGGCTCGACTTCGAGGCGGTCGAGCGGGAGCGGCGTGTCCAGGAGCTCTGCCCCTGGGAGGAGGCGGCGAAGAGGCGAGGGGGAGCCAGCAGGGAGACCGCTGGCGGAGCGTGGGAGCCGTTCCCCCTCCTCCAAGGAAACGGCGGGGAGACCGCGAGCGGAGCTTGGGAGCCCTTCCCCCGCGGCCGGGAGAAGAGGTCAAAGGGCCATCACGGCTCTAGGCGAAGGGCGGAGGAGAGCGCGACGGTCGCGGGGGACAAGACGACAATGGGCCACGATGCCGCCCGGCCGATTGCGGGCGATGTGCCGCCAAGGACGGAGCTACCGGCTCCGGAGGCGCCACCACCGGACGTCCCGGCTTCGGAGGCGCCGTCGTCAAAGGAGAGTCAGACCGGAGTAGCCGGAGGTGGGGTGCTGAAGGGGGGAGCCATGGTGGCCATGAAAACGGCTGCCGCAAGTGCGTCGACGGCGGCCCCCTGCGTTGCGGCGACCGGAGGGGCTGATCGTGTCGAGGTCTCCAACAAGAGAGAACCCGCAGATGGGGGCCGGCGGCAGCAGACGTGGGCGACGGCCGGAAGCCCGTCTCTAGGCAGGCCGTCGAGCGCCCTCGGTGCGGCGGTGGCCGCCGCTGTGGAAGCGTTTGTGGCGGCCCGCGCCCAGGCGACGCAAGACGCTCGGGCTGCCAGCGACCGACTGGTGAGCTTGGAGCAGGCGGTCACGTTGAGTTTCTTCTTTCCTTCTTCCCTTTACTTGCGTTTTTCCGTCTTTTCCAGTGGGGACGCGCCAGCGCACCCACCGGGTGTAGCCCCCGAGGCTCGAGCCGGCTGGGGCGCAGGCGGGTCGAGCCTAAAACTCTTGTTGTTTCACACGCAGCGCACGACTGCCGGGTGGCAGCGTACAACACCCTACTAGGGTTGTACTGGGGAGCTGAGAACCGGCTCGTCGCCGTGTCCGTGGACGTGCGAGGTACGTTGCCCTTGAGAGCGTCTTGCGATCTTCCAGTGGGAGCGCGCAAGCGCATCCACTGGTTGTAGCCCCCGGGAATCAGGCCGGCTGCCCTGGAGGCGGGCTGAATCCTTTCTGACTCCCGTGTCTTCTTATGCAGCCAGCCATGCCGAGACGGTTTGCCTTTGGCGCCAGGTGGTGCGCCTTTACGAGGAGCGGGAACTCCTGGCGACGGAGGGTGACCGGCTCCATGGGGAGGGGGACCAGGCGAAGGCGGAGCGAGAGGGCCGCGAGGTGGCCCACCGTCAAGCGCTAGCGGACCAAGAGGCGGCCCTCCGTCCGGAGGCAGAGGAGCGGGAGAAGGCGCTCTGCGAGGAGCTGGAAGCCAAGGACGCCGCCCTAGCCAAGGCGGCTGAGGACGCGCAGGCGGCCCGGGATGAGCACTAGCGCCGGCGCCAGGAGTGGTCCGCCAGGGAGCTGTGGCTACAGGAGCAAGGGCACGAGGTGGACCAAATGCTGCACAGTAAGTTTTCATCGCCTTGCTCTTCTCACACCTTCCTTCTTGGTTTTCTGGTTTGCCTCCCAGCTCATCCCCCATCCTCCTCTTAGGGATTTTCCCTGGCACGCGGGAGGTCACGGAGGCGGCCGTGGAAGCCGACCGTGAGGCCCGGCGGGCGCAAGGAGAGGCCATCGGGCTGCTGTCCCCCTAGACCCTGGACGAGGTGGGGATCACCGCCGAGGCGCGCCTGTCGGAGGTGGTCCGCGCCCTGAAGCGGCTCCAAGCCGCCGGCACGACGCTGGCCCGCACGCTCTGGCCCGACGCGGTGGAGCCGGGCTCCATGAACCGGCTATCGAGGTGGCTGGAGTTCGGGACGACGCGGGTGAACGCCTGGAGGGCGTCCACGGCACGAGCCGGCGCAGGAATGGCGCTCCGCATCGCCAAATCGTGGTACCCCGAGCTGGACTTGGGCTTGCTCACGGCCCATCGCGCTGGCGCCGACCCGGAGCTGGAGACGGTGGCCAACGAGATGCTGGTGAGGGCGAGCGACCTTGCGTCCTTCGCCGCGTGGGACGAGTATGTCCCGGAGCGCGGGGCGGACGGCGTGGTGGTCCCGGAGGACCAGTACGGGCTCGCCCTGGACGACCCGGATGGGAGCGCCACCGAGACGGCCGATGAAGGCTCCGACACCGACGAATACGCCGAGTCCGAGCCGGCTCCGGCTGCGGGGGCTTCTACCTCGGCCACCCCGGAGGTGCCGGCCTGGAAGGCGCCAGCGCCGCCGGCTCCCGAGGCGTGAGCACCGCCGGCTCCAGCGGCGTTAGTGCTTGGAGGAAGGCCGGCCCAATGCTACCATAGCTTAGGACTTTTTGTTCCTACATTTCTGTTTTTAGACTGGAATTCCACCCACTAGGGGTGTATATGTAATGAACTTGTGGCCGTAGGCCTTTTATATGTAATGAACTTGTGCCATTTATCTTAGAAAGAATGTGCGTGCCGGCTCTTCTTTCACCCTTTGCCTTTTGACTTGTGTTTGCGCGCCGGGACTCCCTTCGGCTTCCGCCCCGCCTGCCAGCCAACTGAGGGCCCGTCTGGGACAGGGATGGGTCTTCACCCTTGGGAAAATAGCGGGCTCCTAGAGTCAACCGGCTAGGGCTAGGTTGAACCGGCGGAGGCCGGTTACTAGGATTAAGATAGCTCGGCTGGGCCGGTCCGGCTGCCGCGCGCGTCAGCTGACTTTCATGTGAGAAGCTCCTTCGTACCCCGCGGTCCCTTCAGCCGGACAGCCAGGAGCCGGTCTGTATCTGGTTAGGGGAGGGGAGGCGAAGGGTTGCTCGCTCACATTATTTGTCCGCCTCGATGGGGAGCCGTTGGAGCCCCCGGGCCTGGGAGCCGGACCCGGTTGACGTGCCTTAAATGACAGAACTTTGTGGGAATCGAAAAAAGAGAGACGTGGCCCCAGCGCTGGCTCGGGGGCCGCCATTGCATTCATAAGCCCAAAAGAGGGAGGATACATACAATGTTTTTCAGCAATAGAATGGACGGAGGAGCGCCACGTTCCACGGGCGCTCCGTCTCCTCGTCGGGGGCGCCTCTCTTGCGCTTCTGCGGCTTCTGGGCATCTATTAGATAGAGCGTTGTTGCGCAGTGCTCGGCTGACGATGAACGGGCCCACCCATGGGGAGGACAGCTTGTGCTGGCCGGCAGTTTGCTGGATCCGCCTGAGCACCAAGTCTCCTTCGCAGAAGGAGGGCAGCCGGATCCGCTTGCTGTGGTAATGTCGGAGCTTCTGCTGGTAGATGGCCGTCCGGCTCAAGGCCAGCTCACGGGCCTCCTCGAGGAGGTCAACGCCGTCTTCCCTTGCATCCCTCGCATCCTTCTCGGTGTACAGGGTGACCCGATGCGAATCGAACTCGATGTTGATGGGGATGATCGCCTCGGACCCATAAATGAGAAAGAACGGAGTGTAGCCGGTCGACCGGTTGGGTGTGGGCCGGAGGCTCCAGAGGACAGCCGACAGCTCCTCGACCCAATAGCCGGCCGACCGGACCAGCGGTGTCACGAGCCGGGTCTTGATGCCGGACAGGAGGAGGCCGTTTTCCCTTTCAACCTAGCCTTTCGACTGCGGGTGGGCGACGGACGCCAGGTCGAGCCGGATGCCCTGCCTTGAGCAGAAACGCGCCAGCGCGCCTTTGGCGAAGTTCGTGCCATTGTCGGTGATGATGCTATGGAGGACGCCGTAACGTATCGTGATGTCTTCGATGAACCGGACGGCCATGGAGCCATCCAGTTTCTTGATTGGCCGGGCCTCGATCCACATTGTAAACTTGTCGACGACGACGAGCAAATGTGTCATGCTGCCTCATGCGGTCTTGAAAGGTCCCACCATGTCCAGACCCCAGACGGCGAATGGCCATGAAAGGGGGATGGTCTAGAGAACGCTAGCCAGAAGATGGCTCTGCATGCTGAAGTGCTGGCAGCCCTCGCACTTGTCGATGAGTTCCTTGGCCGCCTCCAGAGCAGTCGGCTAGTAGAAACCGTGACGGAATCTTTGGCCACCAGGGACCTGGAGGCGGCGTGATGCCCGCACTCGCCCGGGTGGATGTCGAGGAGGATTTCTTGCCCTTTCTCTGGCTCGACGCAGCGTTGGAAGACGCTGGTGGTGCTGCGATGAACCAGTTCGTGGTTGATGATGCTGTAGGACGTGGCCCGGCGCTGAATTTGCCTTGCCATGGCCTCATCGGAGGGGAGCTCGCCGCGCTGGAGGAACACCAAGATAGGCTGGGCCCATGAGGGAGCTGAGAGAGGGGCCGGCCCAGCCCCCGAGACCGGCCCGTCAGACCTTGGGACCGGCTCGCCAGCCCCCGGGAGCGAGGCGGCGGAGGAAGCATTGACCATTATCATTACGGCAACGAGGCCGGTGCCGGCTGTTGGAAATATGCCCTAGAGGCAATAATAAATTAAGTTATTATCATATTTCCTTGTTCGTGATAATCGTTTATTATCCATGCTATAATCGTATTGATCGGAAACTCAGATACATGTGTGGATACATAGACAACACCATGTCCCTAGTATGCCTCTAGTAGACTAGCTCGTTGATCAAAAGATGGTTAAGGTTTCCTAGCCATGGACATGAGATGTCATTTGATAATGAGATGTCATTTGATAGGCTCGTCAAGTTTAACCCGAGTGTTCTGCGCGTGCAAATCTGGCTTGCACCCGTTGTATGTGAACATAGAGTCTATCACACCCGATCATCACGTGGTGTCTCAACACGACGAACTTTCGCAACGGTGCACACTTGGGGAGAACACAGTTCATCTTGAAATTCAAGTAAGGGATCACCTTATAATGCTACCGCCGTACTAAGCAAAACAAGGTGCATAAAAGGATTAACATCTCATGCAATTCATAAGTGACATGATATGGCCATGAAATTGTGTTTATGATCTCCATCTTCGAAACACCGGCATGATCTCCATCCTCACCGGCACAACACCATGATCTCCATCATCTCAATGGATCTTTAAAATGAAGACAGACACTGATGGTAAATGTCACTATTTGTAAAGCTCGACTTGTTGCAAAGTTGTTTGTGACGGGTTCAAAGAGTTGACTGCGATGAGACTTTCTCACTCGTAGCGATGCTAAAGTCTGTTGGAATTATGTTAGCAGTTGCTGTGTTTTCAATTATGAAATCTGGCAGATGGATGTCAAAACATCGTTTCCTTAACGGTTTACTTGAGGAAAGGTTGTATGTGATACAACCAGAAGGTTTTGTCAGGCCTAAGGATGCTAAAATGTGCACAAGCTTCGGTGATCCTTCCATGGACTGAAGCAAGCATCTCGGAGTTGGAATATACACTTTGATGAGGTGATCAAAGTTTTAATGTTTATACAAAGTTTACGAGAAACTTGTATTTGCAATAAAGTGAGTGGGAGCACTATAGAATTTCTGATAAGTATATGTGGATGACATATTGTTGATCAGAAATAATGTAGAGTTTCTGGAAAGCATAAAACGGTCATTTGGAAAGTGATTTTCAAAGGAAGACCTGGATGAAGCTACCTAATTGTTGAGCATCAAAATCTATGGAGATAGATCAAGATGCTCGAGGAGACTTTCAATGAGTGCATACCTTGACAAGATTTTGAAAGAGTTCAAAATGGATCAGTCAGAGAAAGAGTTCTCGCCTGATTTGTAAGGTGTGAAAGTTGAGTGAGACTCAAAGCTCGACAACGGCAGAAGAAAGAGAAAGGACGAACGTCGTCCCCTATGCCTTAGCCATAGGCTCTATATTATGCCATGCTGTGTACCGCACCTGTGTGTGCCTTGCCATGAGTCCGTCAGGGGGTACAAGAGTGAACCAGGAGTGGATCACTGGACAGCGGTCAAGATTATCCTCAGTAACTAAGAGACTGAGGAGATGTTTCTCGATTATGGAGGTGATACAGAGTTCGTCGTAAGGAGTTACGTCGATACAAGCTTTAACACTAATCCGGATGACTTGTAGTAGCAATCTGGATACGTATAGTGGAGCAGCCATTTGGAAATAGTACCAAGTGGAGTGTGGTAGCAGTGTTTACGGTTTGACATAGAGATTTGCAAAGTACACACAGATCTGAATATCGCAGACCCGTCGACTATAAGACCTCTCTCACATGCAAAGCATGATCGAGCCCCAGAACTCATTGGCTGTTAGATTCATAACAATGCGAATCACATAGTGATGTGAACTAGATTATTGACTCTAGTGCAAGTGGGAGGCTGTTGGAAATATGCCCTAGAGGCAATAATAAATTAAGTTATTATCATATTTCCTTGTTCGTGATAATCGTTTATTATCCATGCTATAATTGTATTGATCGGAAACTCAAATACATGTGTGGATACATAGACAACACCATGTCCCTAGTATGCCTCTAGTAGACTAGCTCGTTGATCAAAATATGGTTAAGGTTTCCTAGCCATGGACATGAGATGTCATTTGATTACGGGATCACATCATTAGGAGAATGATGTGATGGATAAGACCCAAACTACAAACATAGCATATGATCGTGTCAGTTTATTGCTACTGTTTTCTGCATGTCAAGTATATGTTCCTATGACCATGAGATCATGCAACTCACGGATATCGGAGGAGTGCCTTGTGTGTATCAAATGTCTCAACGTAACTGGGTGACTATAAAGGTGCTCTACAGGTATCTCCGATGGTGTCTGTTGAGTTGGCATGGATCGAGACTGGGATTTGTTACTCCGTGTGACGGAGAGGTATCTCAGGGCCCACTCGGTAATACAACATCACAATAAGCCTTGCAAGCAATGTGACTAATTGTTAGTTGCGGGATCTTGTATTACGGAACGAGTAAAGAGACTTGCCGGTAATGAGGTTGAACTAGGTATGGAGATACCGACGATCGAATCTCGGGCAAGTAACGTACCGAAGAACAAAGGGAACGTTTTACGGGATTAACTGAATCCTTGACATAGAGGTTCAACCGATAAAGATCTTCATAGAATATGTAGGAACCAATGTGGACGTCCAGGTCCCGCCATTGGTTATTGACCGTAGAGGTGTCTCGGTCATGTCTACATAGTTCTCGAACCCGCAGGGTCTGCACACTTAAGGTTCGGTGTCGTTTCGGTAGTGTAGAGTTATGTATGGTGGTGACCGAAGTTTGTTTGGAGTCCCGGATGAGATCCCGGACGTCACGAGGAGTTCTGGAATGGTCCGTAGGTAAAGATTCATATATAGGAAGTCCCAGTTTGGTTTTCGGAAAAGTTTCGGGCTCATCGGTAGTGTACCGGGAGTGCCGGTAGTGTACCGGGAGTGTCGGTAGTGTACCGGGAGGCCTCCGGGAGGGGTATTTCGACCCCAAGAGGTACATGGGCTGTGGGAGAATAATAACCAGCCCTTAGTGGGCTGGGAAAACAGCCACAAAGGCCCATGGCGCAGGAGAGAAAGTCCTAAAGCAAAAAGTGGAAAATCAGCCAATAGGAGGCAATCCTACTCCAACTAGGATAGGAGGTGAAGTAGGATTGCTTCCCACCTCCTATTTCGGCCGACCCAAAGGCCTTGTCTGCCTCTCCTATTCTCTCCTCCAATATATACTAGTGGATTGGATTGTTTTTGGACAGAATTTCCGGCCACGTGCTACTCGTTACACCGGTGCATAGTTTCTCCTCTAGATCGGTTTTCTGTAGCGCTTAGGCGAAGCCCTTCCGGAATTTCTCCACCACCATTACCGGAGCGCCGTCACGGTGCCGGTGAAATCTCTCTCCTCTCCACCTCCGCTCGCTGGATCGAGACGGTGGAGATCGTCATCAAGTTGCACGTGTGCTGAACGCGGAGGTGCCGTCCGTTCGGCGCTAGATCGGAAGGACCATGATCGAGATCGCGAGACGGTTCGAGATGTGATCACAGAACGGATCGTGATGAGTTTGTGGGACAGATCGTGATCAAGATCGTAAGACGGATCGTTATGAGTTTGCGGGACGGATCATGATGTGTTCGCGGGACGGTTTGTGATTGGATCGCGGGACGCTCAGCGATTTGGATCGCGAAGAAGTTCGACTACACCAACCGCGTTTCTTAACGCTTCCCGCTTAGCGATCTACAAGGGTACATAGATCCACTCTCCTTCTCGTAGATGCTCATCACCATGGATAGGTTTGCGTGTGCGTAGGAAATTTTTTGTTTCCCATGCGACGTTCCCCAACACCGGCGTGCGTAGGCGTGACCGGCTCGATTGCCACGGCGGACGGTGCCGGACTGGCGGCTGGTGGTGGTGGAGCCGGCAAAGCTGCCGCAGCCGGCGAGCCTGGCTGGGCGGCCGGTTCCGCCGAGGTGCCGGCCGTGTTTGCCGGCACGAACATGGACTCCGATTCGGGAGAAGGCTTGATTGAAGGCTTCATCAGCCGCTCGAGGGAGACACCAGCTGGGATGGCCTGCCGGGTGGAGCCAATCTTGGCCAGTGCGTTAGCCGCCTCGTTGTCCGCACGTGGGATGTGGTGGAACTCGCAGCCCTCGAAGGAGCCGGTGAGCTGCTAGACGAGGAAGCAATAGTTGGCCATGTTGGCGTCCCTAGCGTCCCACTCGCCAGAGACCTATTGCACCACGAGGTCTGAGTTGCCGAAGTAGATGATACACTAGATGCCGATCTCCTTGGCAAGCCGGAGGCCATGGACTAGGGCCTCGTATTCGGCCACGTCGTTGGAGGCGGTGAAGTGGATCTAGAGGGCGTAGTGGAGCTTGTCTCCTCTGGGGGACGACAGGACGATGCCGGCTCCCAGGCCGGCTCGCATCTTCGAGTCATCGAAGTGCATGCGTCAGTGCATGGAGTCGGGCGGAGGTGGCACGAACTGGGTTTCGGCCCAGTCGACGAGGAAGTCGGCCATTGCCTGGACTTGATGGCGGTGCGAGGCTCGTACCGTATTTTGAAGTCGGCTAGGGCGATGGCCCATTTGGTGATCCGGCCGGTGGCATCCCGGCCGGCCATGATTTTGCCAGCGGTGCTGTGCTCACGATGCTGATGACGTGCTCCTGGAAGTACTGCTTCAGCTTCTGGGCGGCGAAGTATACGCCGTAGCACATCTTCTGGTAGTGGGGATAGTTTTGATTGGAGGTGGAGAGGACCTCGCTGAGGTAGTAGACGGGACGTTGCATCGGCAACGCCTTGCCTTCCTCCGGCCGCTCCACCACTAGGACGACGCTGACGACGTGCGTGGTTGCCACAATGTAGGTGAGCAAAGGTTCCTTGTCAGCCGGCGCGCCCAGGATGGACGTGCTGGTGAGAGCCCGCTTGAGGTCGCGGAACGCCACGTCTGCCTTGTCGAGCCAGTCGAACAGGGCTGGCTTCTTTGAGACGTCTCGGCCCGGCTCGACCAGGGCCGACTTGCATAGGAGCCCGTAGAGGGGCAAGGCCTTCTACCCCAGCCGGCTGATGAACCGACTGCCGAAAGCGAGGCAGCCAGTGAACTTCTGGACGTCGCGGAGCCGGACCGGCTTGGGCATGAGCTCAATTGCCTGGATCTTCTTGGGGTTAGCTTCGATGCCACGGGCGGACACGAAGAAACCCAGGAGCTGGCCGTCTGGGACGCCGAAGACACACTTCTCTGGGTTGAGCTTGATCTTGTATTCGCGCAAGTTGGCGAACGTCTCCTGGAGGTCGTCGAGGAGGCTGAAGTGCTTCTTGGATTTGACGACGATGTCGTCCACGTAGACGTGGGCGTTCCTGCCTATCTGAGGCAGGAGGCACTTCTGCATGCAGCGCTAGAAGGTAGCGCCTGCGTTCTTCAGGCCGAAGGACATGGTGATGTATCAGTAGGCCCCATAAGGGGTGATGAAGGAGGTCTTGAGCCGGTCAGCCGGGTCCAGCTTTATCTGGTGGTTGCCGGAGTAGGCGTCCAGGAAAGACAGCAGATCGCAACCGACCATGGAGTCGATGACTTGATCGATCCGCGGCAGGGCGAACGGGTCCTTGGGGCACGCCTTGTTCAAGCTCGTGTAGTCGATACACATGCGCTAGGTCTTGTTTTTCTTTAGCACCAGGACTGGGTTGGCCAGCCAGTCCGGGGGAAACACCTCCATGATGAAGCCGGCTGCGAGCAGCCAGGCAATTTCTTCTCCTATAGTACGCCGCTTCTCCTTGGAGAAACGGCGCAGGGGTTGCTTGACCGGCTTCGCATCCGGCCGTACGTGCAGCTTGTGCTCGACGAACTTCCTCGGAACACCCGGCATGTCCTTGGGGGACCATGCAAAGATGTCCCGATTCTCACGGAGGAAGTCGACGAGCTCGCCTTCCTATCTGCTGTCGAGGGAGGAGCCGATGGTCACGCACTGGGTGGGGTTGGCCGAATCGAGTGGCACATGCCTGGTGTCCCTGGATGGCTGGAACGAGCCTTCGCCGACCGACTGGGATGGAGGTGCCGGCACGGCCGGCTGGGTGGAGGCGAGGGCCACCAGCCGGTCGAGCTGCCGCTTCTCCTCTGCTATTTTTAGGGCCTCGGCCAGCCGGCTGCCATCTCGCGCGCACGCCATTGACATTTGGTACTTGCCGGCGATGGTGATGATGCCCTTGGGACCCGGCATCTTGAGCTTGAGGTAGGCATAGTGGGGGATCGCCATGAACTTGACAAGAGCGGGCCTGCCTAGCAATGCGTGGTAGGGACTGTCGAGGTCCACTACCTCGAACAAAACCGACTCGCGGTGGAAATGACTGGCGTCGCCAAAGAGGACGTCGAGCTTGATCTTGCCGATGGGGCATGTAGGACTTTCCCAGCATGATGCCGTGGAAAATGGTCCGACTCATTTTCAGGTCCTCCACCTTGACCCTAGCTTGAGCAGGGTGTCGAGGTAGAGGATGTTGATGCTGCTGCCTCCATCGATCAAAACCCGCGAGAAGCGGCACGAGCATTTCTCAGAGGCAATGGTGGGATCGAGGACGAGGGCGTAGCTACCGGGGTTCGGCATCATGGCCGGGTGGTCCGCCCGGCTCCAGGTGATCGGCTTCTCGGACCAATGCATGAACTATGGACTCGCGAGCATGGTGGCATTCACCTCACGGTGGAGCCGGCGCTGGGCGTGGTTGTCTGTCTCTTCGCTGGTGAAGACGACGTAGCCCCGAGCCGGGGTCGGGTCCGCCTGACCCGGACCGGGAGCCGGAGCCCGAGCCAGGGCTGGTGCCGTGGCGCGGGCTGGCTGCACGGGGGGAGCTAGGAGGCCATCCCCCCGGGCCAATCGCTGTGAGAAGCTGCACTGCCGGAGCGTGTGCGTGGCCGGCTTGGCCCTGGTTGGTTTTTGCAGGGGAGGTCAAGCATTTGCTCAAAAGTCAGCTTGGGCTGCCAGGCGGCCTTGCCGGTGCGCTGGCGCTGACCGGAGGCCTGGCCAGTCGGCTGCTCCCCCTCGACGGAGGCCACCTGCCGGCTCCCGTAGCGGGAATCGGGTTGGTCGTTCTTGTGCTTGCCATTCTGCGGCTGCCGGTGGTCGGCCGCCGCCCACGGCGTGGTGGGGGGCATAGCCGGCTTGGCCGGTGCCTTAGCCTTCATCCTCATCGAGGAGTCGACCATGGTATATTTGTCCGCTTTGGACATCAGGTCCGCCAGGGAGGTTGGCTTGGAGCACAGTAGCTTGTGCTTGAGGGGGGTGCCATCGCAGCAGCCCTCGATGAAGTACTGGGTGGCCTGTACCTCGTGTACTCCTTCGTAGGAGTTGCGGAGCTCGGTCCAGCGCGTGAGGTAGTCGCGGAGGGGCTCGTCCGGCCCCTGGACGCACATAGCCAGCTCGCGGGGCTGGCCAGCCCGTTTGTAGGTGCCGGTGAAGTTGCGGACGAAGGCCTCCTCGAAGTCCATCCAGGTGTTGATGCTGCTGACGGCCAGGCTGTTCAGCCAGGTGCGGGCCGAGCCGATCAGCATGAGGGGGACGTAGCGGACGGCTACACGCTTGTTCCCCCTGGCGATGCCGACGGCGGTGGTGTAGTCGATCAGCCAGTCCTCCGGCTTGGTGGCCCCGGTATACTTCGGGGTGTCGCGGGGGAGCGTAAAGCCGGCGGAAAAGGGTCGTTGCGGATCTGCGGACTAAAACAGGCTGGACCAATCGAGCCCTCCTCCTCGAGGAGAGCCGATTACTCCAGCCGGTCAAGACGGAGCCGCACGTCGTTGTCGCTGTGGGAGACGCAAGGCCCGAGCCGGGCGGCGAGGTCGGGGCGGACGGTTGGTGGGACGGACCGCGCCGGTTCCGGCCGCGGAGGCGGAGTATGCCCGTGGGTGCGCCGGCTACCGCCAGCCAGCGCCTCGTCGCGGCGGTGGCTGCCGGCCGGGTTATTGCTGCGCCGTCTGTTCACAGCCGGCTGTTCGTTTCCACATGATGGCGGGCGGTGGACATTGCTCTCTCGGGCGTTCCAGCCAGAGGGACTAGGGGTGCTGGAGTGCTGAGCCGACCGGCGGTCAACAGCCCCAGTGTCCTCGCCCTCGAGGCGGGGAAACTCGAAGACGGCCCCACCGGGGGTGAGGACAACCTGTTGTGCGTTGGCGGTGTTGATGAGGTCCTTGATGTGCCGCTCGCGTGCGGCCCGCTCCTCACCCTCCAAGGTTGCCAAATCCTCGTAGGCAACCTTGGCGGTGCGCAGGTTGGCCGCGGGGGTGTCATAGACGGGGAAACGGCCGCCAAGGATCTCTACAACCACGGGGCCGCGTTCTCGCACGGCGCCACGCCGGCTGGGCTCGGGGCCAGCCGGGGTGAGACCGTACGCGGAGTTGTATTCCCTCTACGCAGCCTCCATCCGGCGCCGTTTGGCAACGAGGGCGCTGGCGTGTTCGAATAGCATGCAACGGGCCGCCTCTAGCTCGGCTCTGGCGGTGGCCGGGTCCGCCGTCGTGGTGATAGGAGTGCCCGGACCCCCGAGGGTGATGGCGAGTGTGTCGGAGGTGCCGGCGCGGGCGGTGGCTGCGCCGGCCTCGTCCGCTCACCCATGACCCGAAGTGGTGGAGGAGACGGTGACCATCACTTCCACACGGGTGTGGGGGACGATGGCCTCGCCCGTGGCGAGCATGCCCACGGACGAGGGAGGGTCGGTGCAGTCGAACACCCAACTAGGGTACTCGTTGGCCTCCGGCTCTTCGGCGAGGCTCAGCTCGCTGAACCGCCCGGCGAGCACCGCGACGTTGAGCGCGAGGTCGCAATCGAGGCACTCGTCAGAGATGCCGGTCGTGCTGCCCGCAAGGCCCGCCGGAGCAAGCCCCACGAGCACACGGTTCTGCCCGGACGCGAGGCGGTCGGGGGAGGTGGTGAAGGGTCCCATCCGGAGCGTGACTCCGGCCGATGGTGCGGACGGCCCCACGATGGGCGCCAACTGTCGTGGTTTCGTCACGGCAGATGCCATAGGTAGGCTTATCGAGAGGGGTCGAAGGACGCCAGCGGGCTCCGGGAGCGGGATTAGGCACAAGCGGTGGCTGACACACGATGTACCCAGGTTCCGGGTCCTCTGTGGGAGGTAATACCCCTAGTCCTGCTCGGTCTGGTTGAGACAATGGTCGGGTTACAATGGTGCTCCTTGAGCTGTATGGAGCGAGGAGGAAGAAGGAGCTAGCCTGCTCTTCTGCCTCTCTACGTGCATTTGTGTGGAGTGGATGTGGAGGGAACTCTCAGAGAGCAGCTGATCAATCCCCCTCTGTATGGGGGTGGCCCGAGGGGTTTTATAGGCCAACCCCCCGGAATACAATACAAGTAGAAGGTCAAAGGGGCCCCCAGCCGGCAGCCTCTCTGGTCGGCTACGGGGGCCCGGCTGGGGGGTCTTGTCATCGGTAGGTCCCGCCGGCTGAAGAGTCCTGTCAGGAACCGACGGGGCCCACGAGGCGGGCCCCAACACCTGTCAGATCGCGGCACGGGCCACACCTTGTGGCATCGTCTTGCGGCGGCCGGCCGGGGTCAGCGGTACGGCCGGCCACCCTGTAGCCATGGCGGGGTAGGTAGCGGAGTGGTTGGAGACGTGCCTGCACTATTGGAAGCCTCGTCACCATCCTCCAGGGTCAGAGGCCATATCGGCCCTGACCCTCGACGGGATGGGGGTCGCTGTTGCCACGTACGCCCTGCAAATGGTTTCCAATGCTCAGCCGGCTGGGCGTAGCCGGTGGATCACCTTCGGCAGGGCGTAGCCGGACCGCAGCGGAGGCGGCCTGCCCTTTAGTCACGTTAGGAGGCGGGGGAAAAGGAGTGCTTGAGGCTACCCCGGGTTCATCCCCCCCGTCAATCTTCCACCAAGTAAACCAACTAGCATCAACTACAAGGAGTAATCAACACTGCTAGCAACCCATAGGTACCAATCTGAGGTACTGAGACAAATATCAGATACGAGAGATGAACTAGGGTTTGGAGAGGAGATGGTGCTGGTGAGGATGTTGATGGAGATTGACCCTCTCTCGATGAGAGCATCGTTGGTGATGACGATGGATTCGATTTCCCTTTCCGGGAGGGATGTTTCCCCGGCAGAACAGCCCTGCCGGAGCTCTACATTGGTTCTGCCCAAGTTCCGCCTCGAGACGGCGGTGCTTCATCCAGGAAGCTCTCTCTTGATTTTTCTAGGTTCAAACGCTTGATATAGGAGAAGATGGGCGTCGGAGGAGCCACAGAGCCCCCATAAGCCTGCTATGCGCGACCAGGGGGTGGCCACGCCTAGCAGGCTTGTGGCCTGCTGGTGGCCCCCCTCTCTTTGATTCTTGCACCAGTATCTTGTATTAATTCCAAACATATTATCCGTAAATTTTCAGGACTTTTGGAGTTTTCCAGAATAGGTATATTAGATTTGCTCCTTTTCTAGTCGAGAATTCCAGCTGCCGGCATTCTCCCTCTTCATGTAAACCTGATAAAATAAGAGAGAAAAAGCATAAGTATTGTACCATAACGTGTAATAACAACCCATAATGCAGTAAATATCAATATAAAAGCACGATGCAAAATGGACGTATCAACTCCCCCAAGCTTAGACCTCGCTTGCCCTCAAGCAAAAGCCGAGGTCGATGAATATGTCCACATGTTTAGAGATAGAGGTGTCGATAAAATTAAAATACAGACATGAGGGCATCATGATAATCTTTAGAACATCAATACTCATTGTATGAGATTCTTTATACTAGAGTAACAATTCATTCACATGATAAAGTATGAACCGATGACTCTATTGACAACCAACAAACTATGATCTCAATCATGGAAGCAATTGACAATTTATCATAACATCGGAAAGAGTCAATATAAGAGCTTGTAAACCAAATCCACATACTCAATCATATTTTAGTCTTTCACAATTTCTAGCACTCATGCGGTACCCACGAGGTCAAAGCTTCAATCGAACACAGAGAAAGATAGGGGCTTATAATTTTGCCTCCCAACTATTCAGCTCAAGGGTGATGTCAACAATAATAACTCATGATCACCGACATCCGAGTGGATATATAAGTCTAGATCATTCCCCAACACATAATGCTTTCCAAGAGAGACGCAATATAGGAAGTGGTGAAGACCACCATGACTCTTGCATAAGGGTAAGTACTAGAAAGTAAAAGTAAAAGTAACAGATAGGCCCTTCGTAGAGGGAAGCAGAGGTTTTCATGTGTTTTTTGTTTTTGGATGCACAAACTCTTAGTGCAGAGGAACCCCGCGTTGTATTGCCCATTGTGATAGCAACCTTTATTATGCAGTCTGTAGCTTTTATTTCTTCACTATCACAAGTTCATACAACGGTTATTTCCCTTACAATAAAAGATTACACATATTTATGAGCAATTTTTATTGCCTTTTTGCACCAATGACAACTTACTTGAAGGATCTTATTCAATCCATAGGTAGGTATGGTGGACTCTCATGGCAAAACTGGGTTGAGGTGTTTGGATGCACAAGTAGTATCTCTACTTGGTGCAGAGGTTTTAGCTAATATGAGGTGGAAGCAAGGATGACATGTTCGAGGATCTAAAACCATATAACTTCTATCCGGATGCAAACAAACATAACCTATTATGTTGTCTTCCTTGTCCAACATCAACTTCTTGGCATGTAATTTTCAATGAGTGGTCACAATCATAAAAGATTTCCAAGATAATATAGTTATATGTGAATCTCCCTTTCTCTATCACTTCCTTTCAATTGCACCAATGACCAATTACTATGTTTGTTAACCCCCAACAAATTTCAATCACCATACTTTTTATATGTGAAGTCATCACTCCCCATAAGATCACTATGTATTGTACTTGCTTTTGTTCTAGTATACTTTATTCATTACTTTCAAGAACACATTAATATAGCAAAGCCCTTTTATCAAAACTACTTTTTATTATATATATCTCGGACTTACTTACATAAGGGGAGCAAAAGCAAAAACTAAAAAGGGGTAGATCATACTAATTTTTTTTATTCTACTAGATCAAAACAAAAACAAAAAGGATCAAACTAGGAAAGATAAAAATTAAAAGGAAAAAGGAAAAGGTGTGATGTGAGACGATACCGGGGCACCTTCCCCAAGCTTGGCACAATCCAAGGGGAGTGCACATACCCATGTTCTCAGGTGTCCTTCTTCGAAGGTGATGGTGGTGGAGTTGTTGATGAGGTTGGAGGCTTGTCCTTCATCTTCCAAGGCATAGGCTCACCATCGTAAAAATATGAACGAGTCTCCAGAATCCTCAAATCCGCAGGCAAACTCGTTCTCTTAAATCTGTATTCATACTCACAGTTTTGGTTTTGAAGATGATAGAGCTAGGCTTGGAGATGCTCAATTTTCTTGTAAAGCTTGAAGATGTGCTCTCCGATGTCCTTGGTGTCTAGCTTGTGTTTATGGGTAAACTCCGAGATCATCATATGATTGGCATTGAGTCCATGCTCCACCATCGCTTGGCACTTGAATACTTGCTGCTCCATTGCCTCAAGCCTTGTTTCCACGCTTCCGGTCTTCTTCGGCCCCTCAACGTCATAGATTTGCAGCACCCCTCATGCATATCAATGGTTTGTGGGTGTTACAGCACCTCCGCAAGATAAGGGTTGATTACCTTCTCAAAAAACTTGTCCTTCAGAGCACCGGGGGACACCATGACAATCTAAATCTGCTGCAGAAACATCTGAAAACAAAAACATGCGTTATTGTCATGATATGAAAGTCGAAACCTTCGGGAGATTATATAATGATTTTTTGCCGACCCGAAGGTATGTTCCGCAAGAAAACAGAGTCAGGGGGCGCACGGGGTGGTGACAAGCCCCCTAGGCATGGCCAGGGGGGTGGTCGCGCCTAGTAGGCTTGTCGCCTCCCTATGCGTCCTTCGGACTGCTTTTTATTTTCCTAATTTTTTAAATATTCCAAAACAGAGTAAAATTTCTATTGGGAAAGTTTTGGAGTCGGTTTACTTATCATACCACGTACCTATTCATTTTTAGAGTCTGAAACGTTCTGGTAAGTCTCCCTAATATGCTCTTCGGGAGTTATGATATTGACAACATTGATTTCGACATTAATGGGAGTACCTGAAATATAGTGTTTGATTCTTTGCATGTTTACCACCTTTGGATTTGTGCGTTCATCATTGTTGATCTTGATGGCACCGGAATGATAAACCTCCTCGACGATATAAGGCCCTTCCCATTTGGAGAGGAGTTTACCTGCAAAAAATCTTAACCAAGAATTGTATAGCAAGACATGATCACCTACATTAAATTCACGCTTTTGTATCATTTTATCATGCCATCTCTTAACTTTTTCTTTAAACAACTTGGCATTCTCATAGGCCTGGGTTCTCCATTCATCAAGTGAGCTAATGTCAAATAACCTCTTCTCACAGCCATGCTTGAAATCATAGCTGAGCTCTTTGTTTGCCCAATAAGCCTTATGCTCTAGCTCTAGAGGTAAGTGACATGCTTTACCATAAACAATTTTATACGGAGACATACCCATAGGATTCTTGTAAGCAGTTCTATAAGCCCATAATGCATCGTCAAGTTTCTTAGACCAATTCTTCCTAGATCTATTAACCGTCTTTTGCAAGATCAATTTAATTTCTCTATTGCTTAATTCTACTTGAACACTAGACTGAGGATGATAAGGGGATACAATTCTATGATTAACATCATACTTAGCAAGCAATTTACAAAAAGCACCATGAATAAAATGTGAACCACCATCAGTCATTAAGTATTTGGAGACTCCAAATCTAGGGAAAATAACATCTTTAAGCATCTTAATAGAGGTGTTATGATCAACACTACTAGTTGGGATAGCTTCTACCCACTTAGTAACATAATCAATAGCAACTAAAATATGAGTATACCCGTTGGACGTTGGAAAAGGCCCCGTATAATCAAAACCCCAAACATCAAATGGTTCAATAACAATTGAGTAATTCATAGTCATTTCCTAACGTCTACTAACATTGCCAATTCGTTGAAATTCATCACATGACAAGACAAACTTACGAGCATCCTTGAGGAGAGTAGGCCAATAAAAATCAGATTGTAATACCTTATGTGTAGTTCTATCTTCAGTATGGTGTCCTCCGTAGGCCTCGGAATGACACTTATGTAGGATCTGTTCTGTTCATGCTCAGGTACACAACATCGAATAACACCATCTTCTCCTTCTTTATAAAGGTGTGGGTCATCCCGTAAGTAATGTATTAAATCATAGAAAACCTTTTTCTTTTGTTGGTATGTAAAACTAGGTGGTATAAATTTAGTGACAATGTAATTAGCATAATCAACATACCAAGGACCATTATGAGAAGCATTTATGACAGATAATTGTTCATCAGGAAAGCTATCATCAATAGGTAGTGGGTCCTCAAGAACATTCTCTAACCTAGACAAGTTATCTGCTACGGGGTTATCAACACCCTTTCTATCAACAATATGCAAATCAAATTCTTGTAGCAGAAGAACCCACCTGATAGGTCTAGGTTTAGCATCTTTCTTTTCCATGAGATATTTGATAGCAGCATGATCAGTGTGAATAGTTACTTTATAATCAACAATATAGGGTCTAAACTTACACAAGTGAACACAACTGCTAAAAATTCCTTTTCAGTGGTAGCATAGTTTCTTTGAGCACCGTGTAAAGTTTTGCTAGCATAATGAATAACATTTAATTTCTTATCAACTCTTTGTCCTAGAAGAGCACCAACAACATAGTCACTAGCATCACACATAATTTGAAAGGGTAGGTTCCAATCAGGTGGTTGAACAACATGTGTAGAAATCAAAGCATTCGTGAGAATTTCAAAAGCTTCTACACAATCATCATCAAAAAACGAAGGAAACATATTTTTGCAAAAGTTTAGTGAGAAGCCTACAAATATTAGAGAAATCTGTAATAAATCTCCTATAGAAACCAGCATGACCAAGGAAACTTCTTATACCTCTGATATCCGTAGGACACGACATTTTTTCAATAGCATCAACTTTAGCCTTGTCAACTTCAATACCTCTTTTAGAATTTTGTATCCCAAGACGATGCCTCCATTCGCCATAAAGTGGCACTTCTCCCAATTCAAGACAAGATTAGTTTCTTCACATATCTGCAAAACTCAATCAAGGTTGCTCAAACAATCATCAAAAGAAGTTCCATAAACGAAAAAATCATCCATGAAAACCTCAACAATCCTTTCACAAAAATCATAGAATATAGCAGTCATGCATCTTTGAAAGGTAGCAGGTGCATTGCATAAACCAAAAGGCATACGTCTATAAGCAAAGGTACCAAAAGGGCAGGTAAAGGTGGTCTTTTCTTGGTCCTCTTTCGACATAGGTATTTGAGAGAAACCAGAATAACCATCTAGAAAGCAGAAATGTGTGTTTTTGGATAATCTTTCTAGAATTTGATTAATCAAAGGTAGAGGGTAATGATATTTTCTAGTATCTTTAATCAATTTCCTAAAATAAATTACCATTCTATAACCTATAACAATTCTCTACGGGATCAATTCATTTTTGTCATTAGAAACTACGGTAATACCTCCTTTCTTAGGGACTAACCCATCTACTATCAGCAATAGGATAAATGATACCTGACTCCAGAAGCTTTAATATTTCATTTCTTACCACTTCCTTCATTTTAGGATTCAATCGTCATTAGTGATCAACAACTGGTTTAGCATCAGGCTCCATTTTAATTTTGTGCTGACATAGAGTGGGACTAATGCCCTTAAGATCATCAAGAGTATATCCAATAGAAGCACAATGCTTCTTCATGGTTTTCAATAATCTCTGTTCTTCATGCTCTGAAAGGTTAGCACTTATAATAATAGGATATATCTTCTTTTCATCAAGATAAGCATATTTCAAAGTATCTGGTAATTGTTTAATCTCAAACATGGGATCACCCTTGGGTGGAGGAGGATCCCCAATTATTTCAATAGGAAAGTTGTGTTTCAGAATAGGGTGCCGATCAAAGAAAATCCTGTCTATTTCATTCCTTTCATTCATATGCATGTTGTTCTCATGATCTAGCAGATATTGCTCTAAAGTATCAGTAGAAGGCACAGCAATAGAAGCAGGACCAACGATTACATCCTTACTAGGCAATTCTTTATCATGTGGTTGTCTATGAAATTTAGAGAAATTAAACTCATGAGACGTATCCCCAAAACTTACAGTAACCTTTTTCCTTCTTACAATATATCCTGGCATTAACGATATTCAAGAAGGGTCTACCAAATATAATGGGACAAAAATCATCTTGTGGGGAACCAAGAACAAGAAAACCAGTAGGATATTTTATTTCCCCACACAAGACTTCAACATCTCTAATAATCCCAACTTGTGATATAGTATCTATATTAGCAAGTTTAATTGTAACATCAATTTCCTCTAACTCAGCTGGTGCAATATCTTTCATAAACTCTTTCTATAAGGAAAAGGGAATTGGACTCACACTAGCGCCCATATCACATAATCCATGATAACAACAATCTCCTATTTTAAGAGAAACAACAGGTGTGCCAACAATGGGTCTATGTTTATCTTTAGAATAAGTTTAGCAATTCTAGCAGCTTCATCACAAAATTGAATAACATGCCCATCAATATTATCAACCAAGAGGTCCTTAACCATAGCGATACTAGGTTCCGCTTTAATTTGCTCAGGGGGTGTAGGTGTTCTAGCACAACTCTTACGAACCACAGTTGAAGCTTTAGCATGATCCTTTATTCTAACAAGGAAAGGTGGTTTCTTAATATAAGCAGTGGGAATAACAGGATCAACATTATAAGTAATAGTTTTCTCTTCAACTTTAATAGGTTCAACTACTTTCACTTAATGGGAGGATGATATTTAAACAACTTCTCCTTGGGGATATAAACATGAGCAGCAAAATATTCAGAAAAAGAAGCTACCATCTGAGAGTCAAGCCCATATTTAGTGCTAAATTCATGAAAAGCATTGGTGCCTACGAAAGATTTAACACAATCAAACTTAAGGTTCCTACCTTACTCCTTACCTTCGCCGAGTTCCCAATCTTCAGAGTTGTGCTTAATTCTTTCCAATAAATCCCATTTGAAGTCAATATCCTCCTTCATATAGGAACCGGCACAAGAAGTATCGAGCATGGATTGATCATTACGAGAAAGCCGGGCATTGAAATTCTGAATAATAATTTCTCTCGAGAGCTCATGATTGGGGCATGAATATAACATTGACTTAAGCCTCCCCCAAGCTTGAGCGATTCTTTCTCCTTCACGAGGCCAAAAATTATAAATATAATTCCGATCACGATGAACTAGATGCATAGGGTAGAACTTCTGATGAAATTCCATCTTCAATCAGTTGTATCTCCATGATCCAGTATCATCACATAGTCTATACCATGTCAATGCATTTTCCTTCAAACATAAAGGAAAAACCTTCTTCTTAACGTGACCCTCAGGCAGACCTGCAAGCTTAAATAATCCACAAACTTCATCCACATAGATTAGATGTAAATCCGGATGTAGTGTTCCATCTCCTGCGTAAGGATTAGCCAGTAGTTTCTCTATCATACCCGAAGGGATTTCATAATAAATATTTTCAGTAGGTTCATTAGATTGAGGGACAACTCTTTGTGTTTCCGATCGAGGTGAACATACCCCGAAAAAGCCCCTCAAAGGATTACTTTCCATAGTGACAAGTGACAGTAAATTTCAGCACACTATATAAATTTTTCCTTACCAAATTCGACTTACCAAAGGCGCTTCACTCCCCGGCAACGGCGCCAGAAAAGAGTCTTGATGGCCCAAAAGTATAGGGGATCTATTTTAGTACTTTCGATAAGCAAGAGTGTCGAACCCAATGAGGAGCAGAAGCAAATGACAAGCGGTTTCCAGTAAGGTATTCTGTGCAAGCACTGAAATTATCGATGACAGATAGTTTTGTGATAAGATAATTCGTAACGAGTAACAAGTAACAAGTGTAGAAAAAGTACAACAAGGTAGCCCAATCCTTTTTGTAGCAAAGGACATGCCGGGATAAACTCTTATATAAAACAAAGTGCTCCCGAGGACACACGTGAATTTCTGTCAAGCTAGTTTTCATCATGCTCATTTGATTCACGTTCATTACTTTGATAATTTGATATGTGGGTGGACCGGTGGTCGGGTGCTGCCCTTACTTGGAGAAACTTGCCACTTATGATTAACCCCTATCGCAAGCATCCACAACTATGAAATAAGAATTAAGGTAAACCTAACCATAACATGAAACATATGGATCCAAATCAGCCCCTTACGAAGCAACGCATAAAATAGGGTTTAAGCTTCTGTCACTCTAGCAACCCATCATCTACTTATTACTTCCCAATGCCTTCCCTTAGGCCCAAATAATGGTGAAGTGTTATGTAGTCGACGTTCACATAACACCACTAGAGGATAGACAACATACATCTCATCAAAATATCGAACGAATACCAAATTTACATGATTACTTATACAAGACTTATCCCATGTCCTCAGGAACAAACAGAACTACTCACAAAGCATGTTCATGTTCTAGATCGTAGGAGTATTAATTTTCATAAAGGATATGAACATATGATTTTCCACCAAGTAAACCAACTAGCATCAATTACAAGGAGTAATCAACACTACTAGCAACCCATAGGTACCAATCGGAGGTGTTGAGACAAAGATTGGATACAAGAGATGAACTAGGGTTTGGAGAGGAGATGGTGCTGGTGAAGATGTTGATGGAGATTGACGCCCTCTCGATGAGATGATCGTTGGTGATGATGATGGCTTCGATTTCCCCCTCCGGGAGGGATGTTTCCCGAGCAGAAGAGCCCCGCCGGAGCTCTACATTGGTTCTGCCCAAGTTCTGCCTCGAGACGGCAGCGCTTCATCCCAAAAGCTCTCTCCTGATTTTTCTAGGTCAAAACACTTGATATAGGAGAATATGGGCATCAGAGGAGCCACATGGCCCCCATAAGCCTGCTATGCGCGACCAGGGTGGTGGCCGCGCCTAGCAGGCTTGTGGCCTGCTGGTGGCCCCCCTCCGGTTGATTCTTGCGCCAGCATTTTTTATTAATTCCAAAAATATTCTTCATAAATTTTCAGGACTTTTGGAGTTGTGCGGAATATGTATCCCAGATTTGCTCCTTTTCTAGTCTAGAATTCCAGCTACCGGCATTTTCCCTCTTCATTTAAACCTTACAAAATAACAGGGAAAAGGCATAAGTATTGTACCATAACGTGTAATAACAACCCATAATGCAGTAAATATCAATATAAAAGCATGATGCAAAATGGACATATCAATGCACCGCTGTGTCACACCAGTTACACTTTCTTTGTAGAGCTGATCTTCCATCACAGTGAAAGCCTTGGATCTACGACAAATCTGCCGAGCTTTAGCTTCGTTCTTCGGGAGTTCTTGCCTCAAGATATACGCAATATAAGGCTATGACCGCAGGGACATCAACTTTAGTTGGATTAGTGGCACTTATAGCTTGTCGGGGCTCTTCAGTGAAGGGGTCCTCCTGCACCGAAGGGGTATGCATGTGTTCGAGAAACTTGATGCTGGGGACAGACCTCCGAGTGGATCCAATCTTTGCTAGCTCATCAGTTGCCTGATTCTTCACTTGGGGAACATGATGGAGTTCTAAGCCTTCAAACTTCTTCTCAAGTTTTCTCATAGCATTGCAATATCCGTTCATAGCAGGGTTCCTGACATCCCATTATTTCATCACTTGATTGACCACGAAATCGGTGTCACCGTAAACCATCAAGCGCTTGACGCAGAGTGAGATGGCCATACTCAACCCATACGGGAGTGCTTCGTATTCTGCTTTGTTGTTGGAGGAATCAAAGTGAATCTGCAGGACATAACTGAGCTTGTCGCCTTTTGGGGGATACCAAAACTACGCCAGCACCAGACCCATTTAGCATTTTCGAGCCATCAAAGAACATGGTCCAATGCGCTGAGTGGATTTGGACTGGTTGCTGCTGTTCAACCTACTCGGCCAAGAAATTAGCAAGCACGTGAGACTTCATCGCCTTTTTAGCTTCAAACTTGATGTCAAAGTAGAGGAGTTCAATAGCCCATTTGGCCACTCGACCAGTCGCATCTCGATTGTTGAGAATCTCAGATAATGGCATATCAATAACGACTGAAATCGAGTGAACTTGAAAATAGTGTGCCACCTTCTTTGCTGACAGATAAATACCATATACGAGCTTGTGGTAATGCGGAAACCTTTGCTTCGAAGGGGTCAATACTTCCACATTGTAGTAGACTGGGCATTGGACCTTGTAAGCCTTGCCTTCTTCTTACCTCTCGACTGTAAGAACTGTACTAACGACCTGATTAGTGGCCACAATGTACAAGAGCAAGGGCTCTTTGCTATGCTGACCAGCAAGCACCGGCTGGGTGGAAAGCAGGGCTTTGAGCTGGACAAACGCTCCTTCGGCTTCTTGAGTCCACTCGAACATATCGGACTTCTTCATCAGACAGTATAGAGGCAATGCCTTCTCCCCGAGACGAGAAATGAACCCACTCAATGCGGCCATGCAACCTGTGAGCTTCTGAACATCATGCACTCGCACAAGGCTTTTCATTCGGGTAATGGCACTGATCTTCTCAGGATTGACGTCGATTCCTCGTTCGGAAACGAGAAAATCGAGTAACTTTCCACCCAGAACACCGAAAGTGCACTTAGCTGGATTCAAGTTGATATCTTACTTCCTCAAATTCGCGAATGTCTCCGCCACGTCAGCCAGCAGGTCGAAACCTTTGCGGGACTTGACGAAAATATCATCCATGTAAGCTTCGACATTCTGAGGGATTGGGTCAAGTAAACATTTCCAAATCATGCGCATGAAAGTAGCGCCATCATTCTTCAAACCAAAAGGCATGGTGATATAGCAGAAACACACGAACAGGGTGATGAAGGTTGTTTTTATTTCATGCGGACCAAATAGATGAATCCGATGGTAACCGGAGTATGCATCTAGATACGATAAACGCTCACACCCTGCAGTCGAGTCAACAATCTGATCGATGCGAGGGAGTGGGAAATGATCTTTCGAGCAAACCCGATTGATATGTTTGAAGTCAATACACATGCGGAGTGACTTGTCCTTCTTGGGGACCATGATGACATTCGAGAGGCACTCAGAATTGGTAAATCTCTTGAATGAACTTAGCCACCAAGAGACGAGCCACCTCTTTGCCGATTGCTTTCCGCTTTTCTGCTGCCGACCCACGCAAGTGCTCTTTGATAGGCTTGGCCTTCGGATCGACTCTCAATCGGTGCTCAACCAGTTCAGCTGACTTCCATGCAAAGATGTTCCAGTTCTCACGGAGGAACTAGATGAGCTCGGCTTCCTATTTGTCGTCGAGTGTTGTCGAGATGTTTGTCGAGGCAGCATTGGGGTCTGTCAGGTGAATGTGTACTTTCTTCACTTCTCTTGCCAACTACAAAGCTGACTCTAAAGCAGGCTTCTTAGCACGCAACAATCCAGCAGGGTCAACACTCTTGTTGTAATCTTCTAACTCGACCATAGCCATCTGATGATCAGCAATTTTGGAGCTCTGCTGGAGGCACACCTCAGCCCTGTGTCGATTGCCAGTGACTGTGATCACACCCCTGGGGTGAGGCATCTTCAACTTGAGATACACGTAACATGGACGGGCCATGAAACGAGCATAAGCTAGCCGACAAAGGATGGCGTGGTATGCGCTCTGGAAGTCCACGACTTCAAACGTCAATTTCTCCTTACGAAAATTCTTATCGGTGCCAAACACCACCTCCAATGCAATCTGGCCGAGTGATTTGGCCTTCTTTCCTGGGATGACTAAGTGGAACTGCATATTGCTCTCACTGTGCCTGGACATCTGGATGTTCATTCCCTTAAGGGTATCAACATACAGAATGTTTAATCCACTCCCTCCATCCATGAGGACCTTGCGGAGTCGAGTGGCCCCCACAATGGGATCCACAACCAAAGCCTGTCGACCGGGGGTAGCAACATGAGCAGTGTGATCTGACTAATCAAACATGATAGCAGTCTGAGACCACTTGACATATGTGGGGGTTGTAGGAACAACCTTGTTGACTTCTTTGTTGATAAATTTCAATCGACTCTTGCTTTCAACATCAGCAAAAATCATCAGAGTGGCATTGACATCGGGAAAAGTTTCTTTGTCTTCATCATCCTCTTTCTCAGGAGTTTTCTCACTTGACTAACCTTCCTTGAACTGCCGGATCAGTGGGCGGCACTGTCGAGTGGTATGTTTGGGCAATATCAAATTACCATCTTCGTCTTTCCTCGTCTGGATTGCACATGGTAAATCCAGAACATCAGTTCTCGACTGATTTTTTCCTTTCTTGGGGGCGAACTGTCCCTTGGACTTCCCCTTATTTTTTCCTTGCGCCACTAGGGCGACTGCCTCTGCCTGAACGGTGCCATCAACCTTCCGCTTCTGCTTCCGACCGGAATTGGGTCCAGCATCATTGTCGACTACTTTTCCTTTGCTGCTGCGGAGGTGGTCTTCTTCTTCGCCGTTGGCGTATCGAGTGGCAATTTGCATCATCTTACTTAGTGAAATATCACCTGTTCACCTAAACTTTAGGTAAAGTTCTCTGTACTTCACTCCGACCTTGAAAAAACAAACAACCTGATGCTCAGAAACATTCTCCACTATATGATGTAAAGTGGACCAGCGCTGAATGTAATTTCTCAAGGATTCGTTGGGCTTCTGAACACAATGTTGCAAATCAATCAAACCAGTAGGATGCTTGCAGGTGGCCTCGAAAGTTCTGATGAACACTCGGGCAAGATCCTCCCAGCAGTGCATGCTAGAAGGAGTCAAACGATTCAGGCACGCTTGGGCCGAACCATCCAACATCAAGGACAAATTCTTCATTGCTATGTTGTCATTACCCCCACCAATCTGAACAACCACTCGGTAATCATCCAACCATGTCTATGACTTTGACTCGCTAGAAAACTTGCTTATCCCCGCCGCCAACATGAAGTTGGGGGGAATCACTGCAGAACAAATGGCTCTGCTGAAACACTCGGGACCAGAAATAACAGCACTGCTGCCACTCGGGTAATCTCTGTCATAACCATCTCTATGGGCTCTGTCACTCGGGTAATCTCGAAAGGGTCGAAGAGTACGGAGTCGACGACTGTTGTGGAAGAACACCGCAGGAGCTCGCGGGGAAATGCGCCGCCCCACGGATCGGGAGCACCATAACATCTAGAGGCGCCTCCAGAAGCCAGGCCGAATCGTTGGTGATGAAGGTGAGCGCTCCAAGACGGATCTCGTGACCTAGGAACAAACCACCACCGGAAGACATGACGAAGGAGAAAAAATGCAACCTCATCGGAAGTCGCTTAGACGCCTGCCCCATGGTGGGCGCCACTTGTCGGGGGACGAGTCTGACAGTAGAAGATAGGGGTACGAAAGGAGAGGGCAGAGTCCTAGCTACGGCGAGGGTTTACACACGTATGTATGCGTTTAGGCCCCTCTCGTGGAGGTAACAGCCATACGTCTCAGTGCTCGGGAGCCCTTGTCGTGTGGATAGTACGAGTTACAGGAGGTGCGAACCCCTGTGCCAGAGGGGATGGGTGTCTTATATAGAGTAGGCTGCCCCTCATAAGTGCCAGGCATCCAAGGGTTTGATCGTGGGAATAAAGAGGTGCGTTACTTGTAATGTACACAATAAATGCTACTAATGATGACTGGCCGAACGCCTGCCTGTTGGCCACCCTCGGTCGGCTTCTGGTCTTCTAGCATCGACTGGTAGCGAGGCCTTCCGAGTGACAAGAGACTGTCAAGTGGAGGGAGAAGCCTCCGAGTGGATTCATTGTCGAGTGACTTGACTGCCATGGTGAATCCAGTCAGAATCTCTCTTGTAATCTTCAAGTCCTCCAATATAGTGTCCGTAGGTAGGGTATGTTGGTCAGGCCTAGGATCCTACTCTAGGTATATATCCTCGTCATTACCCATGGCCGCCACTATACACCATAGATCCCAATGCATACAAGGTGATACTTGCCCCAATTTCTCTTCCTTTCTTCGTATTTCTTTGCTGCGAACGTTTTGGATATATTTGTTTCGACGATTGGACAACCGGGGCGCGCATCCATGAGTACGCGACCAATGGAAGTTTTGCGCAACTCTGGCAGCTATTCATAGCTGCCATAACACGAGGACGAGGCCAGAACATTACCCAAAGTACTCACCTCATCAACCTCTACATCGTTCGGCCATTCGTTGAGGCATGACACCATCTTCTGAAACACTTGTAAACTCTCCATTTTTCTCTCTCTCTCCTCTATCTCTCACTTGTACATATTACACCAAGACTTCCTAAGTATCGTCCGTCCTTTCATAAATTTTGACCAAACACTTTTCCATCCAACCGAAAACGTGACACGTGTCCCAGACCGCCCCCATGTAAATTCTCGTTTTCAGAATAGTTCTGTTTTTAGTATAGCCATAACTTTTAGGTTTTAAGTCAAAATTGAGTGATTCAAATCCCTAGAGTGTCAAAAACTTGTACTTTCTCTAGTGAAACAAAAAGTTCTTATGTTTGAAAGTTTTGAATTTGAATTTGATCAAATTTTTTCTAGACACTAAATTTAGCCTAACTTTTATATAAAAATTATTTTTGAGTAGTTATTTTGTCTATTGTTTTGTATATGTTATGCCTATCCAATAGGTCAATAAAACTATTCTTTCAATTATTTAAAATTGTTCTGAAACAGACCCATTTCAACTTAAGTAGGCCATACCTTTGGATTTATAAAACCTTTTTGATTGATTCTTTTTGAAAATTAAACTTTGAGCAAAATTCTTTCTGTTAAAATAAAAGGTTTATACTTTACTTTATGTTAGAAATTTATTTCTACATCAGAGAGCCTTATATTTTTTTTGTGTGATGTTCTTGAGTTTTCCCCAAGTCCTTCATAGTTTCTTTTAGCTTTATTTATATTTCTTTAGTTTTTGGACTTATTGTTTATAAGAATTCAATGTTTGATTATATAGTTTTTTTCTTGGAGAGTGACGAATAGTACTATCTAAAATTTCTGAGAGCGATATAATCTTCACCAACTTTACCAGGGAAGATCACTTTGAACATATTTTGAATACCTAAGATTTAATGCATTAGTGCCACTTTTCCTCTTGGATTCAATAGGAATATTGAAACTTGTAGCTTGAGTAGAATCATGAGGTAGGTACCCATACCCTTCTCACCTAGCCCCGGGAATCGTTGTTAACTTAGTTGCAACTATGTTCAGTAGACGGGGATTGATATGAGTGTTTCATGTGAGATGTGAGTGTGATAATAATATCTGGATTAACCTCAAGACCACAAGATTCCAGGATTTCAATACACTTGTGGGTGGACTGCTTGAAAGAAGAGGGGATCCTTGGGATTGACTAGTGATCACCCGGTTCTACAGACTCAAGAAAGGATCCTAGGGATTGACTAGAGATCACCTAGTGCTACAGACTCAAGAGGATATCCTAGGGATTGACAAGTGATCACTGATGTCTACTACACATGCTTCTTCTTGTAGACTCGTGTTGGGCCTCCAAGCGTAGAGTTTTGTAGGACAGTGGCAATTTTCTTTGGGAGGTGTAGTATGAAGATGGTCTATCTCAAACAACCCTGCAATCAAATATAAGAAATCTCTTGTGTCCCCAACATACCCTCATAATAATTTTCAGTAGCATCATGAAGGAATTCCACAATATAACCAACACATAAAACATTCTTTTCATGATGCACAAGCATAGAAATTTTGTCACTCTCACCATAAGCAATTTTCTTTTCATTAACAATAGTGGGAGAAAACTCAACAAAATAACTATCATGAGATACTTTATTGACATAACCACATTGAATATTAAAATCATGATAATAGGTTTCATGGTTGTCATTACTCTTTATAGCATACATGTCATAACAATAATCATCATATATAGGAGGCATGTTATCATCATAATAGTTTTGCTCATTAAAACTTGGGGAACAAAAATATCATCTTCATCAAACATAGCATCCCCAAGCTTGTGGCTTTACATATCATTAACATCATGGATATTCAGAGAATTCATACCAACAACATTGCAATCATGCTCATCAATCAAAGATTTAGTGCCAAACATTTTAATAACTTCTTCTTCTAACACTTGAGCACAATTTTCCTTTCCATCATTTTCACGAAAGACATCAAAAAGATGAAGCATACGAGGCAACCTCAATTCCATTTTTTTGTACTTTTCTTTTATAAAACCAAACTAGTGAAAAACATGAAACAAAAAGATTTGATTGCAATATCTAAAGATATACCTTCAAGCACTCACCTCCCCGGCAACGGCGCTAGAAAAGAGCTTGATGTCTACTACGCAACCTTCTTCTTGTAGACTCGTGTTGGGACTCCAAGCGCAAATTTTTGTAGGACAGTGGAATTTTTCCCTCAAATGGATGACCTAAGGTTTATCAATCCGTGGGAGGTGTAGGATGAAGATGGTCTCTCTAAAACAACCCTGCAATCAGATACAAGAAATCTCTTGTGTCCCCAACACACCCAATACAATGGCAAATTGTATAGGTGCACTAGTTCGGTGAAGAGATGGTGATACAAGTGCAATATGGGTGGTAGATATATGTTTTTGTAATCTGAAAATATTAAAACAGCAAGGTAACAAGTAACAAAAGTGAGAAAAAATGGTATTGCAATGCTCGAAATCAAGGCCTAGGGTTCATACTAGTTCAAGTTCTCTCAACAATACTGACATAGTAGAATCATATGTAGATACCTCTCGTGCTACAAAGAGTTCAGTCCAAAGTCACAAATAGCGGAGAACTAACGAAGAAATTATTGTAGGGTACAAAACCACCTCAAAGTTATCTTTTCCGATCAATCTTATGATCTATCCCTATAAGTGTCATGAACAACCCTAGAGTTCGTACTAAAATAACACCTTAGGACACACATCAACCAAAACCCTAATGCCACCTAGATACTCCAATGTCACCACAAGTACACGTGGGCTTGATTATACGATATGCATCACATAATTTTAGATCCATCATGTTCAATCCAACAGAACGAACTTCAAAGAGTTCCCCAAAGTTTCTACCGGAGATTCAAGACAAAAACATGTGCCAAACCCTATGCATAGATTCCCAAGGTCACGGAACCCGCAAGTTGATCACCAAAACATACATCAAGTGGATCAATAGAACATCCCATTGTCACCACGGATATCCCATTGCAAGACATACATCAAGTGTTCTCAACTCCTTAAAGACTCAATCCTGTAAGAAAACTTCAAAGGGAAAACTCAATTCATCACAAGAAGATAGAGAGGGGAAAACTCCATACGATTCATCTATATCAATAAAGCTCGCGGTACATCAAGATCGTGCCATCTCCAAAACATGAGAGAGAGAGAGATTGGACACATAGCTACTGGTACATACGCTCAGCCCCAAGGGTGATTTACTCCCTCCTCGTCATGGAGACCGCCAGGATAATGAATATGGCCTCCGGTGATGGTTTCCCCCTCCGGCAGGGTATCGGAACGGGATCCCAATTGGTTTTTCGTGGCTTTGGAGGCTTGCGATAGTGGAACTCCTAATCTAGGTTTCTTTTCGGAGGCTTGGGTATTTATAATAGTATTTGGCGTTGTTCCCACGTCCAGAAGGTTCTCGAGGAGGTCACAAGCCAGCTAGGCGCGACCAGGGGGGTGGCCACGCCTTGGTGGTTTATGATTCCCTCGGAACACTTCTCCGGTGTCCTTTTGCTCCAGTATTTATATATTTTCCAAAAATATTCTCCGTAAATTTTCAGCCCATTCTGAGAATTTCTATTTCTGCACAAAAAACCTGCTAAAAACAGCGTCGGTCCGGGTTAGTTCTAATAAAATCATACCAAAATCATATAGAATTATTGTAAACATGGCATGAACACTTCATAAATTATAGATACGTTGGAGACATATCAACATCCCCAAGCTTAATTCCTGCTTGTCCCCGAGTAGGTAAATGATAAAAGAAATAATTTATGAAGTGTGAATGCTACCTAACATATTTATCAATGCAATCTTCTTATTGTGTCAAGAATTTTTAGATCCATAAGACTCAAAATAAAAGCTGAATGTTGACACAAAAACAGTAATATTTCATGCATTGTAACAAAGAAATTGTGTCTCTTCAAAATAACATGAAAAAGAAAGTTATCCTTACAAAACCATATGGTCTGGCTATGTCCATCTTCCCCACACAAAGTATTTATATCATGCACAACCCCTATGACAAGTCAAGCAGTTGTTTCACACTTTTACTTTCTCAAACTTTTTCAACTCTCATGAAATAGATGAGCGTGAGCTTTGTATATAGCACTATAGGTGGAATAGAATATGTTGGAGGTTGTGAAGGAAAAGGAGAAGATAGTCTCACATCAACTAGGCATATCAATGGGCTATGGAGATGCCCATGAATAGGTATCAATGTGAGTGAGTAGGGATTGCCATGCAACAGATGCACTAGAGCTATAGGTGTATGAAAGATCAAAAGGAAACTAAGTGGCTGTGCATCCAACTTGCTTGCTCATGAAGACCTAGGGCAATTTGAGGAAGCCCATCATTGGAATATACAAGCCAAGTTCTATAATGAAAAATTCCCACTAGTATATGAAAGTGACAATACAGGAGTCTCTCTTTATGAAAAACATGGTGCTTCTCTAAAGCACAAGTGTGGTAAAGGATAGTAGCATTGCCCCTTCTCTCTTTTCTCTCATTTTTTATTTCTTTTTTTCTCATTTTTTGGTGGGCATCTTTGGCCACTTTTGGCTTCTCTAGCCTATTTCATTTTTTCGTAAAGTCCGGAGACTCATCCCAACTTGTGAGGGAATCATAGCTTCCATCATCCTTTCCTCACATGGGAAAATGCTCTAATACTGATGATCATCACACTTTTATTTACTTACAACTCAAGAATTACAACTCGATAATTATACCAAAATATGAGTCTATATGAATGCCTCCAGCGGTGTACCGGGATGTGCAATGATCTAGCATAGTAAATGACATCAAAAAACGGACAAGCCATGAAAATATCATGCTAGCTATTTTACGATCATGCAAAGCAATATGAAAATGATGGTGAGTGTCATAATAAACGGAACGGTGGAAGTTGTATGTAAATATATCTCGGAATGGTTATGGAAATGCCATAATAGGTAGGTATGGTGGCTTTTTTGAGGAAGGATATATGGTGGGTTTAATGCACCGGCGAAAGTTGCGCGGTACTACAGAGGCTAGCAAAGGTGGAAGGGTGAGAGTGCGTATAATCCATGGACTCACATTAGTCATAAAGAACTCACATACTTATTGCAAAATTCTATTATTCATCGAAGCAAAGTATTAGACGCATGCCCCTAGGGGAGAGATTGGTAGGAGTAAACCATCGCGCGCTCCCGACCCTCACACAAAGGCTGACAATCAATAAACAAATCATGCTCCCACTTCCTTGTATAACGGTTCACCATACGTGCATGCTACGGGAATGACAAACCTTTACACAAGTATTTTTACCAAATCACAATTACTTCCTAACATGACTCATAATATTACCATCTTTATATCTCAAAACATTATGCAACGAATCAAACTTCTCATAGTATTCAATGCACTTTATATGAAAGTTCTTATTATATCCCTCTAGGATGCCCATTATATTAGGACTATTCATAACCTAAGAAAATTAACATGCTGTTTAGAGACTCTCAAAATAATATAAGTGAAGCATGACAGTTTGTCAATTTCTATAAAATGAAACCACCATCGTTCTCTACAAACATATAAGTGAAGCACTAGAGCAAAGTGACAAACTATTCCAAATAGATATAAGTGAAGATCGATGAGTAGGTAAACAATTAAGTAGATATGTGAGGGATCTCTCTCTCAGTAAATAATTTCAGATCTGAGTATTTTATTCAACAACAAGCAAAAGAAACATAGCACTCTAAGAATAGCACACATCATGTGAACGAATTAAAATTTAGGCTCAACATAAGCTAACCGATAATTGTTGATGAAGAGAGGTGGAATGCGTAGCATCCCCAAGCTTAGATGCTTGAGACGTCTCGCAATATTTACTTGGGGTGCCATCGGAATCCCCAATATTGAGATTTTGTATCTTGTTCAATCCTCTCATATCCCGGTTTCACCTATTCTCAAAAAACTTCATCCACACAATACTCAAAAAGAACTCATGAGTAGGTTAGTACACATAAGAACAAATGAACACTTCATGTACTGCCAAGACAAGTTTCACAATTATTTTCAAACATTAGTTACTGTATACTATCATTTCCACAATTTATATCTACCAATATAGGCTATGGAAACTATAAGATAAGTAAATAACAAAACTATGATAGCAATCTGTCCAAACAGAACAGTCTATAGCAATTTAAAAAAACAGTCTACTTATGTAACTCAAAAAATTATGAAATTTAGTACATGGTAAGGAATTTATATGAAAACACCGTGTAAAAATTTCAGAAACTTTCCACGTTCCGGTAAAATAGGAAAATTCAAACACTACAACAGAAGTTTCCGTTTTTACCCATCACATATCAAAACAAGCAATGCAAGCATCCTAAGGCAATTCTTGGAAATTTTTATTGAAAAAAACATTGTAAATATCACCTAACATAGAAAAAAAAATAACGCTCCAAGAAAAAAATCATATTATGTGACGAATAAAAATATTGCTCCAAGTAAGATATACCGATAGTGTTGAAGACGAAAGAGGGGATGCCTTCTGGGGCATCCCCAAGCTTAGACGCTTGAGTCTTCCTTGAATATTAACTTGGGTGCGCCTTGGGAATCCCCAAGCTTAGGTTCTTTTCACTCCTTATTCTCCTCATATTGGTGTCTCATCCAAAACTTGAGAACTTCAATCACACACGACTTAACAGAACTTTGTGAGAAGGGTTAGTGTAATAAATATAGATCATTTACTTAGGTACTATCAAGACAAGATTCATCATTATTACCACATGATACCTATTGTATACCATCATTCCCACAATTTATATTACTCAATATAAGCTATAGGAACACTTGAAATAAGCAAACTATGCATGCAAAACAGAATCTCTCAAAAACAGAACAATCTGTAAACATATGTATGATCACCATACTTACCTGACTCAAAAACTTGTGACAAATTAGGAAAACTCAAGGAATTTGCATAGAAATGTTGTGTAAAAATTTCATAATTTTTTGATAGTCCAGCAAAATCATATAATTCATATACTGGATGCAAAACTTTCTGTTCTTGCACAGAATCAAACAACCAAGTATCCACACTATCCCAAAGGCTTTACTTGGCACTTTATTGAAATAAAATAAAGAAAACATGATTAGTATAGTATATTAATCATTTTAAGTCATCAAAACAGAAAGTAAAAGTGTTGGGTTGTCTCCCAACAAGCACTTTTCTTTAATGTCTTTTAGTAGGCATGATAATTTCAATAATGCTCCTATAGGAATAATAATAGAAACATGCAAAAGAGCATCATGAATCACATGACAAGCACATTTAAGTCTAACCCAGTTCCAATGCATAGGGAATTTTTGAGAAAACAACTCATGGGAACAAGAAGCAACTAGCATAGGAAGGCAAAACAAGCATAACTTCAAAACTTTGAGCACATAGAGAGGAAACTTGATATTATAGCAATTCCTACAAGCATGTTTTCAGTAGCATCATGAAGAAATTCCACAATATAACCAACACATAAAGCATTCTTTTCATGATGCACTAGAAATTCTTTCATTCTCCCCATAAGCAATTTTCTTTTCATTCATAATAGTGGGAGCAAACTCAACAAAACACTACTAGGGAAAACCTTATACACAGAGGATTATGTGTAGCGCTGGTGAAAAGAGGGCGCTACTACTATTTAAGAATAGCATAGGGAGACAAACATCGCTACTACTATAACTACCACACCGTTGCCAACAGGCTAGGTATAGTAGTAGCGCCCTATTTTGCCAACTTGGGGAGGACTCCACCCCAATTCGGTTTGGGCCTTCTCTTCCTGCGCCTAGGCCGACCCCACCAGCCCACTAGGGGCTGGTGGGTCGCCACTTTAGCCCATGGGGTGGGTTGGCCCCACTGGTGGACCCCCGGGACCCATTCGTCACTCCCGGTACACTACCGAAAGTGCTCGAAACTTTCCAGAGTCCAAACACCACCTTCCTATATATCAATTTTTACCTCCGGACCATTCCGGAGCTCGTCGTGACGTCCGGGATCTCGTCCGGGACATCGAAAAACCTTAGGTCACCATCATACATAACTCTATACTACCGAAATGTCACCAAACCTTAAGTGTGCAGACCCTACGGGTTTGAGAACTATGTAGACATGACCGAGACACCTCTACGACCAACAACCAATGGTGGGACCTGGATGTCCACATTGGTTCCTACATATTCTACGAAGATCTTTATCGGTCGAACCTCTATGTCAAGGATTCAGTTAATCCTGTATGATGTTCCCTTTGTTCTTCGGTATGTTACTTGCCCGAGATTCGATTGTCGGTATCTCCATACCAAGTTCAACCTCGTTACCGGTCTCTTTACTCGTTCCGTAATACAAGATCCCGTGACTAACACTTAGTCATATTGCTTGGAAGGCTTATTGTGATGTTGCATTACTGAGTGGGCCCTGAGATACCTCTCCGTCACACGGAGTAACAAGTCCCAGTCTTGATCCATGCTAACCCAACAGACACCCTCGAAGATACCTGTAGAGCACCTTTATAGTCACCCAGTTACGTTGCAACGTTTGATACACACAAGGCACTCCTCCGATGTCCGTGAGTTGCATGATCTCATGGTCATAGGAACATATACTTGACATGCAGAAAACAGTAGCAATAAACTAACACGATCATAAGCTACGTTTGTAGTTTGGGTCTTGTCCATCACATCATTCTCCTAATGATGTGATCCCGTTATCAAATGACATCACATGTCAATGGCTAGGAAACCTTGACCATCTTTGATCAACGAGCTAGTTCACTA
This sequence comes from Hordeum marinum, assembly GCA_022496015.1. Taxonomy (NCBI): domain Eukaryota; kingdom Viridiplantae; phylum Streptophyta; class Magnoliopsida; order Poales; family Poaceae; genus Hordeum; species Hordeum marinum. The sequence goes on along the minus strand of JAAAWK010001152.1, from coordinate 253,708 downwards.
CAGGCATACTAGGGACAGAGTGTTGTCTATTTACCCACACATGTAATGTGTTTCCATTTAATAGAATTATAGCACGGATAATAAATGATTATCATGAACAAGGAAATATGATAATAACTAATTTATTATTGCCTCTAGGGCATATTTCCAACACTGAACACATCGACCGACTCCTGCCTGCATCTAGAGTATTAAGTTCATGAAGAATAGAGTAACTCATTAGGTAAGATGACATGATGTAGAGGGATAAACTCAAGCAATATGGTGAAAACCCCATCCTTTTACCCTTGATGGCAACAATATAGTACGTGCCTCGCTACCCCTACTTTGTCACTGGATGAGGACACCGCAACATTGAACCCAAAACTAAGCACTTATCCTATTGCAAGAATTACCAATCTTGTTTGCCAAAGCAAACCAATATCTCGAAGAGACTTGCAAAGATATGAAATCATGCATATAAGAAATCATAAAAGACTCAAATAATATTCATGGATAATCTTAATCATAAACCCACAATTCATCAGATCTCGACAAAGACACCGCAAAAGAGTATTACATTGGATAGATCTCCATGAAGATCATGAAGACATTGGTATTGAGAAGCAAAGAGAGAGAAGAAGCCATCTAGTTACTAGCTATGGACCCGTAGGTCTGTGGTGAACTACTCACGTATCATCGGAGGGGCAATGGAGTTGATGTAGATTCCCTTCGTGATCGAATCCCCCTCCGACAGATTATCAGAAAAGGCTCCAAGATTGGATCTCTCGGGAACGGAGGCTTGTGGCAGCGGAAAAGTGTTTTCGTAGCTCTTTCTGATAATGATGGAATATTTAGGTATTTATAGGCCGAAGATTAGGGTTAGGGGAGTTGTCAGGGGCACACAAGCCCGCCCGGCGCGGGTACCCCCCTGGCCGCGGCAAGCGGGCTTGTGGCCCCGTGGCAGCTCCTCTGCCTTGGTTCTCAAGTCTCGTGGCTTCCATATTTTCCAGAAAAAATCATTCCGAAGGTTTTATTCCGTTTGGACTCTTTTTAATATTCCTTATCTGTGAAACTCAAAAACAAGGAAAACATCGGAAACTGGCACTAACAGGTTTTATTCCTTATTCCTTAACAGGTTAGTCCCAAAAATAATATAAAATAGTATATTAATGCATAAAAAACATCCAGAACAGATAATATAATAGCATGTAACAATCAAAAATTATAGATACGTTGGAGATGTACAAGCCGCCCCTGATCCCTCGCCGCCACTGCCTCCATTGCCGTCACCGGGGCCGCCACCGGAGCCACGTGCCCTCGACGCCACCAGGAGCCACCCTTGTCCCCTCCTCACCGCACTCCCTCCCTCCATGGCCCTGCCTCCCTTGCCGTCATGGGGCCGCCCTGGCTCCCTCCATGGCCCTGCCACCCTCGACGCCCTCCTCGCCATCATCTCCCCCGAGCACCTCCCTCGAGCACCCTATCTGTAAGACCCCACCCCTCCTCTCTAGGTTAATTTATTTAGGCGGATTTAGTTATGAACCCTAGCTAGGTTTAAGCAGAGTAGTAGTGGTACGGTAGGTGAATACTTTGCAAGAGGGCAGTAGGTTAATTTACTTAGGTGAATTTAGGTATGAACCCTAGGTTTAAGTATGAACCCTAGGTTTTGGTATGAACCCTAGGTAGATAGGTTTTGGTATAAACCCTAGGTAGCTATTATGATATATATGAATTTAGATAGATATGAAATTAGGACAGAAATATTATTCTAGGGCATTATATTTGGACATGTGGTTGCTCGTGTATATTTGGACATGTGTTGCAGCATCGAAGATGGTATTTGAAAATTGTTTGCACGGAATGATTCCGAGTTCCTATGTTTTGCTGGAATGTTGATTTATTTCCGTTCCAGCAAATTTCATGCGCTCTATTTGTCCAGTTTGTAGCAAAGGTCATGCCGAAATACCATATACCTGCTTCTATGATCCAGCCGCCTCCGCAGCCTCGGGTTCAAGACCGTATACCTGTCATGGGTGTGGCAAAATACCATATCCCCGATGAACCAATCCTACCTAAGGCTGCGGTAGAGGCCATACACGGCAATCTCAGGAGACTTCATGACGATGTGCTACGAAGAGAGAAAAGCCTCATCACCTCGCAAAATACAGGATAGCCGTGTTGGAAATATGCCCTAGAGGCAATAAATAAAGTGTTTATTATTGTATTTCCTTGTTCATGATAATCGTTTATTATCCATGCTATAATTGTATTAATTGGAAACATGGATACATGTGTGGATACATAGACAAACACAATGTCCCTAGTATTCCTCTAGTGAACTAGCTCGTTCATCGAAAGATGGTTAAGGTTTCCTAACCATGGACATGAGATGTCATTTGATAACGGGATCACATCATTAGGAGAATGATGTGATGGACAAGACCCAAACTACAAACGTAGCTTATGATCGTGTCAGTTTATTGTTACTGATTTCTGCATGTCAAGTATAAGTTCCTATGACCATGAGATCATGCAACTCACAGATATCGGAGGAGTGCCTTGTGTGTATCAACTGTCACAACGTAATTGGGTGACTATAAAGGTGCTCTACAGGTGTCTCCGAGGGTGTCTGTTGAGTTGGCGTGGATCAAGACTAGGATTTGTTACTCCGTGTGACGGAGAGGTATCTCAGGGCCCACTCGGTAATACAACATCACAATAAACCTTGAAAGCAATGTGACTAAGTGTTAGTTGCAAGATCTTGTATTACGGAATGAGTAAAGAGACTTGCCAGTAACAAGGTTGAACTAGGTATGGAGATACCGACGATTGAATCTCGAGCAAGTAACATACCGAAGAACAAAGGGAATATCATACGGGATTAACTGAATCCTTGACATAGAGGTTCAACCGATAAAGATCTTCATAGAATATGTTGGAACTAATGTGTACATCCAGGTCCCGCCATTGGTTGTTGATCGTAGAGGTGTGTCGGTCATGTCTACATAGTTCTCGAACCCGTAGGGTCTGCGCACTTAAGGTTTGGTGACGTTTCGGTAGTATAGAGTTATGTATGGTGGAAACCGAAGGTTGTTTGGAGTCCCGGATGATATCCCGGACGTCTCAAGGAGCTCCGTAATGGTCTGGAGGTAAAGATTCATATATAGGAAGTCCCGTTTTAGTCGCCGGAAAAGTTTCGGGCTTATCGGTCGTGTACCGTGAGTGCCGGTATTGTACCGGGAGACCTCCGGGAGGGTTATTTCGACCCAAGAGGCTACATGGGCAGTGGGAGAGTGGAAAACAGCCCTTAGTGGGCTGGTGGAACAACTACAAGAGGCCCATGCGGTTGGAAGAAAAAACCCCAAGAGAAAAGGTGAAAAAAAGGCAAAATAGGTGAATCCTAGTCCTACTAGGATTGGAGGTGGACTCCACCTCCTCCACCTCCTTTCGGCCGAAGCCCTTGGCTTGGGAATCCAAGGCTGCCTCCTCTCCTCTTTTCCTCCTATATATACTGGTGGTATAGAGGGTTTTTGGACTAGAATTTCAGCCACGTGCTACCCGTTCCTCCAGTGCATAGTTTCTCCTCTAGATCGGATTTCTGCAGTGCGTATGCAAAGCCCTGCAGGAATTGCTCCACCACCATCGCCGGAGCGCCATCAGGCCGCCGGAGAACTCTTATTACTCTCCAGTCCTTCTTGCTGGATCAAGACGGTGGAGATCGTCATCAAGCTATACGTGTGCTGAACGCGGAGGTGTCGTCCATTCGGTGCTAGATCGGAAGGATTGTGATCAAGTTCGTGGGATGGATCATGATCAAGTTCGTGGGACGTATTGTGATTGGATCATCGGATGGTTCGTGATTGGATCACGGTACAGATCGTGATCGGATCGCGGGACGCATGGCGACTTGGATCGCGAAGACGTTCGACTACACCAACCGCGTTTCTTAACGCTTCCCGCTTAGCGATCTACAAGGGTATCTAGATCCACTCTCCCTCTCGTCGATGCTCATCACCATGGATAGATCTACGTGTGCGTAGGAAATTTCTTGTTTCCCATGCAATGTTCCCCAACAATGGCATCATGATCTAGGTCTATGTGTAGTTGAGATCTCGAGTAGAACACAAAAGGTTTGTGGGCATTGATGCTTAGATTGCTTCCTCCCTTGGTCGGATTTTGGTTCAGAGGTATTGTGAGATGAAGCGGCCCAGACCAACATTACTCGTATGCTTACGAGAGACCGGTTCCCTCGATGCAACTTGTTGCCTAGATGGCTTGCATGTGGCAGTTTCTCTCACTTTAGTTGGATCGGATTCGACAAAGGCGGACCTTGAGAAGGTTGAAAATCAAATTATGTATCACCATTGTGGTTTATGCGTAGGTGAGAATCGTTCTTGCTAGAAACCCGTAGCAGCCACGTAAAACATGCAACAACAATTAGAGGACGTCTAACTTGTTTTTGCAGGGTATGTTGTGATGTGATATGGCCAATTACATGATGTGATATATGTGATGTATGAGATGATCATGTGATGTATAGAATTCCACGACTTGCATGTCGATGAGTAAGGCAATCGGCAGGAGCCATAGGGTTGTCTTTAATTATTGTATGACCTGTGTTAATGATTAAGCCCTATGTAATGCTTTGCTTTATCGCTAAACGGTAGCAATAGTAGTAGAACCATGTTGGGCGCGACAACCCCGATGGCGACACGTTGATGGATATCAAGATGATGGAGATCATGGTGTCTTGCCTGTGACGATGGAGATCATGCCGGAGCTTGCAAGATGGAGATCTAAAGCACAAGTTCATGGCCATATCATGTCACTTATGAATTGCATGTGATGTTAATTCTTTTATGCACCTTGTTTTTCTTAGTACGACGGTAGCATTATAAGGTGACCCCTCACTTAAATTTCAAGATAAATTGTGGAAGTTCGTTGTGTTCAGACACCACGTGATGATCGGGTGTGATAGACTCTACGTTCACATACAACGGGTGCAAACCAGTGTTGCACGTGTAGAACACTCGGGTTAAACTTGACGAGCCTAGCATGTACAGACATGGCCTCGGAACACAAGAGACCAAAAGGTTGAACATGAGTCATATAGTAGATATGATCAACATAATGATGTTCACCATTGAAGCCACCTCAACTCACGTGATGATCGGACTTGAGTTGGTGGATTTGGATCATGTGACACTCAGATGACCTGAGGGTGTCAATTTGAGTGGGAGCTTTAGTAATTTGATTAACTAAACTCATTATCTTGAACAATAGTCTAAGTGAACTTTGAATATATATGTTGTAGATCAATGGCTCGCGAAGTAGCACCCCTGAATTTTAATGCGTTCCTAGTGGAAGCTAAGTTGAAAGATGATAGAAGTAACTTTGTTGACTGGGCCCGTAATCTGAGGATTATCCTCACGGCTTCCCAGAAATCATATGTCCATGATGCACCGCTTGGTGACCAACCAGAAGACATGACCTCCGAAGATGTTAAGAACGTTTGGGAGGCACGTACTGGAGATTACTCAATAGTTCATTGTGCAATATTGTATGGCTTAGAACCGGGACTTCAAAGATGTTTTGAATGTCATGGAGCATATGAGATGTTCCAGGAGTTGAAGTTTATCATTTAGAAGAACGCTCGGATCGAGAGGTATGAAACCTCCGATAAGTTCTATGCTTGCAAGATGGAGGAGAACGGGTCTATAAGTGAACATATACTCAGAATGTCTGGGTATTCAGCTCGTCTAGCGGAGTTGGGAATTGCCCTTCCGCCAGAGGCGATCATTGACAGAGTTCTTCAATCACTGCCACCTAGTTACAAGAGATTTTTGATGAACTGTAACATGCACGGGATGAACAAGTCAGTCGCCGAGCTGTTTGCGATGCTAAAAGTCGCTGAGTCTGAAATCCAGAAAGAACATCAAGTCTTGATGGTCAATAAAACCACTAGTTTCAAGAAAAATGGCAAAGTCAAGGGCAAGGGCAAGAAGGGTAAAACCAAGAAGGATGGCAAAGCACTTGTTACTCCTGTAAAGAAGCCAAAGCATGGCCCCAATCAAGATACTGAGTGCTTTCATTGCAAAGGAACTGGTCGCTAGAAGCGGAACTGCCCCAAGTACCTGGCTGACAAGAAGGCGGCCAACGACAAACAAGGTATATATGATATACATGTTATTGACGTGTACCTTACTAGCTCTCGTAGTAGTGCCTGGGTATTTGATACCGGTTCGGTTGCTCACATTTGCAACTCAAAGCAAGAACTACGGAATAAACGAAGGCTGGCAAAGGACGAAGTGACAATGCGCGTGGGAAATGGTTCCAAGGTTGATTTGATCGCCGTCGGCACACTCTCTTTTCGATTACCATCGGTATTAGTGATGAACCTGAATAATTGTTGTTTAGTGCCTGTGTTAAGCATGAACATTATATCTGGATCTTGTTTATTGCGAGACGGTTACTCATTTAAATCAGAGAATAAAGGTTGTTTCATTTATATGAGTAATATCTTTTATGGTCATGCACCCAATGTTAGGGGTTTATTCATATTGACTCATGATAGTGATGACACACATGTTCATAACATTGATGGCAAAAGATGTAGAGTTGATGATGATAGTACCACTTTCTTGTGGCACAGCCGTTTAGGTCATATTGGTGTAAAACGCATGAGGAAGCTCCATACTGTTGGACTTTTGGAGTCACTTGATTTTGAATCACTTGACACATGTGAACCATGCCTCATGAGCAAGATGACTAAAACGTCGTTCTCTAGTACAATGGAATGGGCGAGTGACTTATTGGAAATCATACATACTGATGTGTGCGGTCCAATGAATGTTACAAAGCGTGGTGGATATTGTTATTTTCTCACCTTCACCGATGACTTAAGTAGATATGGGTATATTTACTTAATGAAACACAAGTCTGAAATGTTTGAAAAGTTCAAGCAATTTCAGAGTGAAGTTGAGAATCATCATAACAAATAAATTATGTTCCTGTCTGATCGAGGAGGTGAATATCTGAGTTATGAGTTTGATAGTCACTTAAGACAGTGTGAAATTGTTTCACAGTTGACACCGCCCGGAACACCGCAGCGTAATGGTGTGTCCGAACGTCGTAATCGACCCTTATTAGATATGGTGCGTTCTATGATGTCTCCTGCTGATTTGCCACTATCGTTTTGGGGTTATGCATTAGAGACAGCTGCATTCACTTTAAATAGGGCACCATCAAAATCCGTTGAGACGACACCATATGAACCGTGGTTTGGAAAGAAGCCAAAGTTGTCGTTTCTTAAAGTTTGGGGATGTGATGCTTATGTCAAAAAGCTTCAGCCTGAAAAGCTGGAACCCAAAGCGGAGAAATGTGTCTTCATAGGATACCCGAAAGAGACAGTCGGGTATACCTTCTATCTCAGATCCGAAGGCAAAGTGTTTGTCGCTAAGAACGGAACATTTCTTGAGAAAGAGTTTCTCTCGAAAGAATTGAGTGGGAGGAAAATAGAGATTGATGAGGTTACTGAACCTTTACTTCAACCAGAAAGTAACACAGAGTTTAAAGATGTTTCTGTGGAACCTACGACGGTAGAAGAGGAAGTTAATGATGATGATCATAAAGCTTCGGATCAAGCTGCTATTGAACCTCGTAGGTCGACAAGGCCGCGTACTACCCCTGAGTGGTATGACAACCCCGTCTTGGAGGTCATGTTGTTGGACAACAATGAACCTGCGAGCTATGGAGGAGCAGTGATGGGCCCGGATTCCGAGAAATAGTTAGAGGCCATGAAATCCGAGATGGGATCCATGTATGAAAACAAAGTATGGACTTTGGAAGTATTACCTGAAGGGCAAAAGGCCATTCAGAACAAATGTATCTTTAAGAAGAAGATAGACGCGGATGGTAATGTCACCGTCTATAAAGCTCGACTTGTGGCAAAGGGTTTTTCACAAGTTCAAGGAGTTGACTACGATGAGACTTTCTCACCGGTAGCGATGCTTAAGTCTATCAGAATCATGTTAGCAATAGCTGCTTATTTTGACTATGAAATTTGGTAGATGGATGTCAAAACAGCGTTCCTCGACGGTTTCCTTGAGGAAGAGTTGTATATGATGCAACCCGAAGGTTTTGTCGATCCAGAGAATGCTGACAAAGTTTGCAAACTCCAGCGATCCATTTATGGACTGGTGCAAGCATCTCGGAGTTGGAATAAGCGCTTTGATGAGGTGATCAAAGCGTTTGAGTTTATACAAGTTTACGGAGAAGCTTGTATTTACAAGAAAGTGAGTGGGAGCTCTATAGCGTTTCTAGTATTATATGTGGATGACATATTGCTGATTGGAAACAATATAGAAATGCTGGAAAGCATGAAGGAATATTTGAACAAGAGTTTTTCAATGAAGGGCCTAGTAGAAGCTGCTTTCATATTAGGCATTAAGATCTATAGAGATAGATCGAGACGCTTAATAGCACTTTCAGAGAGCACATACCTTGATAAAGTTTTGAAGAAGTTCAAAATGGAATAGTCCAAGAAGGGCTTCTTGCCTGTGTTACAAGGTGTGAAGTGGAGTAAGACTCAATGCCCAGTAACTGCAGAAGATAGAGAAAAGATGAGTGTCATCCCCTATGCTTCAGCCATAGGCTCTATCATGTATGCAATGCTATGCACAAGACCTGATGTCAGCCTTGCCATAAGTATGGCCAGAAGGTTTCAAAGTGATCCTAGAATGGAGCACTGGCAAGCGGTCAAGAATATCCTTAAGCACCTGAAAACGACTAAGGAAATGTTTCTTGTTTATGGAGGTGATGAAGAGCTCTTCATAAAGGGTTACGTTGATGCATGCTTTGTCACTGATCCGGACGACTCTAAGTCGCAAACCGGATACGTATTTATTCTTAACGGGGGAGCGGTAAGCTGGTGTAGTTCCAAGCAAAGCGTGGTAGCTGATTCTACATGCGAAGCGAAATACATCGCAGCCTCGGAGGCGGCAAAGGAAGGTGTCTGGATGAAGCAGTTCATGACAGATCTTGGAGTAGTGCCCAGTGCATTGAATCCAATGAACCTGTTCTGTGACAACACTGGTGCCATTGCTCTGGCCAAGGAACCAAGGTTTCACAAGAGGACCTGACACATAAAGCCATGCTTCAACTCCATCCGCGATTACATCATGGAGAAAGACATAAATATTTGCAAAGTGCACACAGATCTGAATGTTGCAGACCCGTTGACTAAACCTCTTCCAAAGGCTTAACATGATCAACACCAGAACTGCAGGGGTGTTCGATTTATTACAATGTAAATCACATAGTGATGTGAACTAGATTATTGACTCTAGTGCAAGTGGGAGACTGTTGGAAATATGTCCTAGAGGCAATAAATAAAGTGTTTATTATTGTATTTCCTTGTTCATGATAATCGTTTATTATCCATGCTATAATTGTATTAATTGGAAACATGGATACATGTGTGGATACATAGACAAACACAATGTCCCTAGTATGCCTCTAGTGAACTAGCTTGTTGATCGAAAGATGGTTAAGGTTTCCTAGCCATGGACATGAGATGTCATTTGATAATGGGATCACATCATTAGGAGAATGATGTGATGGACAAGACCCAAACTACAAACGTAGCTTATGATCGTGTCAGTTTATTGCTACTAATTTCTGCATGTCAAGTATATGTTCCTATGACCATGAGATCATGCAACTCACAGATATCGGAGGAGTGCCTTGTGTGTATCAAACATCGCAACATAATTGTGTGACTATAAAGGTGCTCTACAGGTGTCTCCGACGGTGTCTGTTGAGTTGGCATGGATCAAGACTGGGATTTGTTACTCCGTGTGATGGAGAGGTATCTTAGGGCCCACTCGGTAATACAACATCACAATAAGCATTGCAAGCAATGTGAATAAGTGTTAGTTGCGAGATCTTGTATTATGGAATGAGTAAAGAGACTTGCCAGTAACAAGGTTGAACTAGGTATGGAGATACCGACGATTGAATCTCGGGCAAGTAACATACCGAAGAAGAAAGGGAACATCATACGGGATTAACTCAATCCTTGACATAGAGGTTCGACCTATAAAGATCTTCATAGAATATGTAGGAAACAATGTGGCATCCAGGTCCTGCCATTGGTTGTTGACTATAGAGGTGTCTCGGTCATGTCTACATAGTTCTCGAACCCGCAGGGTCTGCACACTTAAGGTTTGGTGACGTTTTGGTAGTATAGAGTTATGTATGGTGGTGACCGAAGGTTGTTCAGAGTCCCGGATGACACCCCGGATGTCATGAGGAGCTCCGGAATGGTCCGGAGGTAAAGATTCATATATAGGAAGTCCCATTTTAGTCGCCGGAAAAGTATCGGGCTCATCGGTAGTGTACCGGGAGTGCCGGTAGTGTACCAGGAGACCTCCGGGAGGGGTATTTCGACCCAAGAGGCTATATGGGCTGTGGAAGAGTGGAAACCAGCTGTTAGTAGTCTGGTGGATCAACCACAAGAGGCCCATGTGGCTGGAAGAAAAAACCCCAAGAGAAAAGGTGAAGAAAAAGGCAAAATAGGTGAATCCTAGTCCTACTAGGATTGGAGGTGGACTCGACCTCCTGCACCTCCTTTTGGCCGAAGCCCTTGTCTTGGGAAGCCAAGGCTGCCTCCTCTCCACTCTTCCTCCTATATATACTGGTGGTATAGAGGGTTTTTGCACTAGAATTTCAGCCACATGCTACCCGTTCCTCCAATGCATAGTTTCTCCTCTAGATCGGATTTCTCCAGTGCTTAGGGGAAGCCCTGCCGGAATTGCTCCACCACCATCGCCAGAGCGCTGTCAGGCTGGCGGAGAACTCTTATTCCTCTCCACTCCTTCTTGCTGGATCAAGACGGTGGAGATCGTCATCAAGCTGTACGTGTGCTGAACGCGGAGGTGCCGTCCGTTCGGTGCTAGATCGGAAGGATCGTGATCAAGTTCGTTGTACGGATCGTGATCAAGTTCATGGGACGGATCGTGATTGGATCGTGGGACGGATCGTGATTGGATCATGGGATGCATGGAGATTTGGATCGCGAAGACGTTCGACTATACCAACCGCGTTTCTTAACGCTTCTCGCTTAGCGATCTACAAGGGTATGTAGATCCACACTCTCTCTCGTCGATGCTCATCACCATGGATAGATCTGCGTGTGCGTAGGAAATTTTTTGTTTCCCATGCAACATTCCCCAACAACCCGCTCTACGTGGTTAACGTGCCGCAACAAAGGTTGTATGTCGACACATTCCCCGCGAAAAAGTTCTTCCTTTGATTCGATTACATCTTCGACATGTTTCACTTGAAAAAGCTGGATTTTATGTTTGTCTGCCTTTTTGCCTTGTACATGAATTACATCATCAAGATTGAGCAGATACCTTATATCTATTTCGCTGACCCATACTTCATGCACGAGAGCTTCTTGGCAGTCTGCCAAAAGCACCGTGAATATGCGAGTAACTACATCGCTGATTTCATGGTCGGCAATAAGGACAAGGACACGATTCTCGTGCCTTATCATCCCATGTAAGTCATCCGCGTGGATATCCTTCCTTCGATTTCAATCATTTCATTTGCGTGCATGGAGGCTAATTTGAGGTGTACTTATTTTGCGCAGCTACGGGAGCACCGTCCTCATCATCGTTTCCACCCAAGTCTCCCACGCTCTTTACTTGGACTCGTTGATGAACATGAACACCCACATCAAGTCTGTTCTCGACAGTGCTATCTTTATGTATAGTGTACGGGGTGGAGAGATCACGCTCAGGAAGACAAGGAACCGCGTGCCCTGCTTCGGCCATAAGACTGACTTCTGCTGCATCCAGCAACCAAGTGGTACTATCAGTGATGGATTCTATGTCCTCCACGACATGCAGGAATTCAGACGAGATCAACAGAACCTTCGCATGTCACCTAGATCCGGCGATGCCCATATTCTACAATGGGCAAAGAACCTAGGAGATATCCCGGATCATCGACTCTGAGATGAGTTCTATCACTTCCAGCGTGAACTTGCCCAAATCATCATGAAGGAGGTCAGGGATGTTCTACGAAGAAGGGCAAATATCGCGGGAAAACGTCTGAACACGCGTAACCGCTCAGCGTCTCGACCTGAAGCCTTTCACTGTGCTTGGGGACTATCTCCCTGACTTGCATGGATGTCACGACATGTTGGAGTGATTGACAATATATGATAATGTGTACGTTTAGTCCATACTTTCTCTATGATGAAACTTTGAGTTATGCACGACGAAACTTTATTTGTGATGTAATTAAACCGTCCTCCTCAACTAGCGAAGATCACTCTAGTTAGGGCATTTTGGGTATGATGAACTTTGTATGCTTATGATATGTTGCTTCTATTTTTGCCAAGTCTGTCTCTTTCTGTTGCTCAACTATATATGTTGCATATCATCAACTCATGTGACAATGCAGGTGCATAGATCATCGACGGGGAAGGTAATATGAAAATTCACTCGAAGTGCTACGCCAGGAGTATACGACAAGTGGCCGGAGTGTCAATCCCCGGTGTACTGGTTTCCGGTTTCTGGTCGATAGCCAGTATTTAGTTTAGGTTCACGCTAGTGCAAGAGAGCGACACAAACCGATGCCTAAAGAAGTACTACATTATGTATGATGAGACATGTCATGTAACTTGTATAGCTATATCGTGATTATGACGTGACGACATGATTTGTGTTGGATGATATGATGAGACTATTATGTGTATGATATGATGAGCATATTGCATGCTTATGATATGATTAGAATACCGTATGAAACCTGTACAGAAACATCACAAATACCTAGCAAAAAATGATATGAGAAAATATAGTAGTAGCGCTCTTTAGTGCTGGACAGGAAAATGCTGCTGCTAAAGGACTTAGTAGTAGCGCTGGTTCGGAAAGCGCTACTGGTAAGTAGGTATAACAGTAGCGCGTGTCAAAACACGCTAATGATAAACGGTTTCTGTAGCGCCATATCAGTAGCGTGGGTACCCGTGGTACTGATACACCCCCCCGCTACTGCTAGGGTTTTCCCTAGTACTGAAATAACTATCATGAGATACTTGATTGACGTAACCACATTCAATATTAAAATCATGATAATAGGTTTCATGGTTGTCATTACTCTTTATAACATACATGTCATCACAATAATCATCATATATAGGAGGCATGCTATCATCATAATAGTTTTTCTCATCAAAACTTGGGGGACAAAATATATCATCTTCATCAAACATAGCATCCCCAACTTGTGGCTTCGCATATCATTAGCATCATGGATATTCAAAGAATTCATACCAACAACATTGCAATCATGCTCATCAATCAAAGATTTAGTGGCAAACATTTTAATAACTTATTCTTCTAACACCTGAGCACAATTTTCCTTTCCATCATTTCCACGAAAGACATTAAAAAGAAGAAGCATATGAGGCAACCTCAATTCCATTTTTTGTACTTTTATTTTATAAAACCAAATTAGTGAAAAACAAGAAACAAAAAGATTTGATTGCTAGATCTAAAGATATACCTTCAAGCACTCACCTCCCCGGCAACGGCGCCCGAAAAGAGCTTGATGTCTACTACGCAACCTTCTTGTTGTAGACTCGTGTTGGGCCTCCACGCGCAGAGTTTTGTAGGACACTGGCAATTTTCCCTCAAGTGGATGACCTAAGGTTTATCAATCCGTGTGAGTTGTAGGATGAAGATGCTATGTCTCAAACAACCATGCAATCAAATACAAGAAATCTCTTGTGTCCCCAACACACCCAATACAATGGCAAATTGTATAGGTGCACTGGTTCGGCGAAGAGATGGTGATACAAGTGCAATATGGATGGTAGATCTAGGTTTTTGTAATCTAAAAATATAAAAACAGCAAGGTAACAAGTAATAAAAGTGAGAACAAACGGTATTGCAATGCTTGAAAACAAGGCCTAGGGTTCATACTTTCACTAGTGCAAGTTTTCTCAACAATACTGACATAGTTGAATCTTATGTAAATATGCGACAAAGAATTCACTCCAAAGTCACAAATAGCAGAGAACTAACAAAAAAATTATTGTACGGTACGAAACCATCTCAAATTTATCTTTTTTGATCAATCTTATGAGCTATCCCTATAAGTGTCACGAACAACCCTAGAGTTCGCACTAAAATAACACCTTAGGACACACATCAACCAAAACCCTAATGTCACCTAGATACTCCAATGTCACCACAAGTACACATGGGCTTGATTATATGATATGCATCACATAATTTAGAATCCATCATGTTCAATCCAACACAACAAACTTCAAAGAGTGGACCAAAGTTTCTACTGGAGATTCAAGATGAAAACATGTGCCAAACCCTATGCATAGATTCCCAAGGTCACGGAACGTACAAGTTGTCACCACGGATCAAGTGGATCAATAGAACGTCCCATCAAGTGGATCAATAGAACGTCCCATTGTCACCACGGATATCCCATTTCAAGACATACATCAAATGTTCTCAAATCCTTAAAGACTCAATCCGATAAGAAAACTTCAAAGGGAAAACTGAATTCATCACAAGAAGATAGAGAGGGGAAAACTCCATACGATTCATCTATATATATAAAGCTCGCGGTACATCAAGATCGTGCCATCTCCAAAACATGAGAGAGAGAGAGAGATTGGACACATAGCTACTGGTACATACGCTCAGCCCCAAGGGTGAACTACTCCCTCCTCGTCATGAAGACCGCCAGGATAATGAAGATGGCCTCTGGTGATGGTTTCCCCCTCCGGCAAGGTACCACAACGGGATCCCGATTGTTTTTTCGTGGCTTTGGAGGCTTGCGGCGGCGGAACTCCCGATCTAGGTTTCTTTTCGGAGGCTTGGGTATTTATAATAGTATTTGGCGTTGGTCCCACGTCCAGAAGGTTCCCGAGGAGGTCACAAGCCAGCTAGGCGCGACCAGGGGGTGGTCGTGCCCTGGTGGTTTATGAATCCCTTGGGACACTTTTCTGGTGTCCTTTTGCTCCAGTATTTTTATATTTCCCAAAAATATTCTTCGTAAATTTTCAGTCCATTCCGAAAACTTCTGTTTTTGCACAAAAAACCTGCTAAAAATAGCGTCAGTCCGGTTTAGTTCTAATAAAATCAGACCAAAATCATATATAATTATTGTAAACATGGCATGAACACTTCATAAATTATAGGTACGTTGGAGACGTATCAACATCCCCAAGCTTAATTCCTTCTTGTCCTCGAGTAGGTAAATGATAAAAGAAATAATTTATGATTTGTGAATGCTACCTAACATATTTATCAATGCAATCTTCTTATTGTGTCAAGAATGTTCAGATCCTTAAGACTCAAAACAAAAGCTGAATGTTGACATAAAAACAGTAATATTTCATGCATAGTAACAAAGAAATTGTTTCTCTTCAAAATAACATGGAAAAAGAAAGTTATCCCTACAAAACCATATGGTCTGGCTATGTCCATCTTCCCCACACAATGTATTTATATCATGCACAACCCCTATGACAAGTCAAGCAATTGTTTCACACTTTTACTTTCTCAAACTTTTTCAACTCTCATGAAATACATGAGCGTGAGCTTTGGATATAGCACTATAGGTGGTATAGAATATGGTGGAGGTTGTGAAGGAAAAGGAGAAGATAGTCTCACTTCAACTAGGCATATCAACAGGCTATGGAGATGCCCATTAATAGGTATCAATGTGAGTGAGTAGGGAGTTCCATGCAACAGATGCAGTAGAGCTTTAAGTGTATGAAAGATCGAAAGGAAACTAAGTGGTTGTGCATCCAACTTGCTTGCTCATGAAGACATATGGCAATTTGAGGAAGCCCGTCATTGGAATATACAAGCCAAGTTCTATAATGAAAAATTCCCACTAGTATATGAAAGTGACAATATAGGAGACTCTCTTTATGAAAAACATGGTGCCTTTGAAGCACAAGTGTGGTAAAGGATAGTAGCATTGCCCCTTCTCTCTTTTCTCTCATTTTTATTTTTTTTCTCATTTTTTGGTGGGCATCTTTGGCTCTTTTAGCTTATCTGGCCTCTTTTATTTTTTGTAAAGTCTAGAGACTATCCCCAACTTGTGAGGGAATCATAGCTTCCATCATCCTTTCCTCAGATGGGAAAATGCTCTAATACTAATGATCATCACACTTTTGTTTACTTACAACTCAAGAATTACAAATCGATACTTATACCAAAATATGAGTCTATATGAATGCCTCCGGCGGTGTACCGGGATGTGCAATGATCTAGCATAGCAAATGACATCAAAAAACGGACAAGCGATGAAAATATCATCCTAGCTATTTTATGATCATGCAAAGCAATATGAAAATGATGGTGAGTGTCATAATAAACGGAACGGTGGAAGTTGCATGGCAATATATCTCGGAATGGTAATGGAAATGCCATAATAGGTAGGAATGGTGGCTGTTTTGAGGAACGATATATGGTGGGTTTAATGCAGCGGCGAAAGTTGCGCGGTACTAGAGAGCCTAGCAAAGGTGGAAGGGTGAGAGTGTGTATAATCCATGGAAACACATTAGTCATAAAGAACTCACATACTTATTGCAAAATTCTATTATTCATCAAAGCAAAGTATTAAACGCATGCCCCTAGGGGAGAGGTTGGTAGGAGTAAACCATCGCGAGCTCCCGACCCTCACACAAAGGCTGACAATTAATAAACAGATCATGGTCCGACTTCCTTGTATAACGGTTCACCATACATGCATGCTACGAGAATGGCAAACATTTACACAAGTATTTTTACCAACTCACAATTACTTCCTAACATGACTCATAATATTACCATCTTTATATCTCAAAACTTTATGCAATGAATCAAACTTCTCATAGTATTCAATGCACTTTATATGAAAGTTCTTATTATATCCCTGTAGGATGCCCATTATATTAGGAATATTCATAACCTAAGAAAATTACCATGCTATTTAGAGACTCTCAAAATAATATAAGTGAAGCATGAGAGTTCATTTTCTATAAAATGAAGCCACCATCGTGCTCTACAAAGATATAAGTGAAGCACTAGAGCAAATTGACAAACTACTCCAAATTGATATAAGTGAAGATCAATGAGTAGGTAAACAATCAACTAGCTATGTGAGGGATCTCTCTCAATAAATAATTTCAGATCTGAGTATTTTATTCAACAACAAGCAAAATAAAAATAGCACTGTAAGAATAGCAAGCATCATGTGAATGAATTAAAATTTAGGCTCAACATAAGCTAACCGATAATTGTTGATGAAGAGAGGTGGGATGCGTAGCATCCCCAAGATTAGATGCTTGAGACGTCTTGAAATATTTACTTAGAGTTGCTTGGGAATCCCCAATATTGAGATTTTGTATCTTGTTCAATCCTCTCATATCCCGGTTCACCTATTCTCAACAAACTTCATCCACACAAAACTCAAAAAGAACTCATGAGATAGGTTAGTACACATAAGAACAAATCAACACTTCATGTGCTTCCAAGACAAGTTTCACAATAATTTTCAAACATTAGGTACTGTATACTATCATTTCCACAATTTATATCTACCAATATAGGCTATGGAAACTATAAGATAAGTAAATAACAAGACTATGATAGCAATCTGTCCAAACAGAACAATCTGTAGCAATTTATGAAAACAATCTACTTCTGTAACTCAAAAAATTATGAAATTTAGTACATGCTAAGGAATTTATATGAAAACACTGTGTAAAAATTTCAGAAACTTTCCACGTTCCAGGAAAATAGGAAAATTCAAGCACTACAGCAGAAGTTTCCGTTTTTACCCAGCACATATCAAAACATGCAATGCAAGCATCCTAAGGCAATTCTTAGAACTTTTTATTGAAAAACAAGATTGTAAATATCACCTAACATATAAAAAACAAAATAAAATGATGCTCCAAGCAGAAATCATATTATGTGACGAATAAAAATATAGCCCCAAGTGAGATATACCGATAGTGTTGAAGACGAAAGAGGGGATGCCTTCCGGGGCATCCCCAAGCTTAGACGCTTGAGTCTTCCTTGAATATCAAATTGGGTGTGCCTTGGGCATCCCCAAGCTTAGGTTCTTGTCACTACTTATTCTCCTCATATCGGTGTCTCACCCAAAACTTGAAAACTTCAATCAGACAAGACTTAACAGAACTTTGTGAGAAGGGTTAGTGTAATAAATATTGATCATTCACTTAGGTACTGGCACACTAGTAGAATGTCTGTCTGTAGTCCCGGTCGGGATGGGCCTTTAGTACCGGTTCCCCGACCGGTACTAAAGGGTCGGGACTAAAGGTCCAAACCTTTAGTACCGGTTGGCCCACGGACCGGTACTAAAGGCCCACCACGTGTCTGCCTACGTGGGCTGGTGGTGGAGGACCTTTAGTACCGGTTGGTGATACCAACCGGTACTAAAGGCCCACCATGTGGCTGCCTGCATGGGCTGCTAGTGGAGGACCTTTAGTACCGGTTGGTGATACCAACCGGTACTAAAGGCCCACCACGTGGCTGCCTGCGTGGGCTGGTGGTGGAGGACCTTCGCGCACTTTGCAAAATAATAGAATTTAGTAAGATAATTAATAATCAAGCATGATAATGGTATTGAAACTAGAATTAAAGAGATGCGCGGACCTAGTAGTACTACTTAATTACCTGCATCTTTTTCCACTTCAGCTTCGGTTTCCATTGACGGCTGTGATGGGTTTTTTGTATGATATTTTTCCAAACACTACGCGGCAAAGAAAAAGAACGGAAAAGTTATTATAATTACTTTTGATATCAGGAATTAATGAAAGAAAGCGAGGTCGATAAAGATTGAAATTACCGTTCTATCATAAAATACAAGTCCACGTATGATTGTTCTAGTGTATCTAGTGAGTCGTACTTGAAGAAGTCCATTCACGAGGATAATATTTAGGAGGATATAGTGGTCTCTGCGCAGAAGTTTATATAATTAAGCAGGCATGCATATAACTCATCAACTACACTTGACAGTGAGCTAGTAAGCAAAAATAGAATTTGTAGTATACAAGAGAGTAAACACTCACCCCATGTTGTAAGGAAATATTATAGTAGATTTGGTATTCATTAGTGCCTCTAGAAATTTTTCCAAGAGATCTTCTGTGTCCTTGGAAAAATGTTTTACCACATGACCATTAACGGTATTTGGGTTGATGAATCCAATGTCATCGATTCCCTCTTGTTTCAATTCCCACATCTTCAATCTGCATAATAGCGTAGAAAAGAACATATATAGTGAGGATAAGCCAATGAATGATATCTGAGCTAGAGACTTAAATTATTAAAGATATAAATCACTTATAGACAATAGCAACTGATGAGAGTTTTGTCGATAGAGTCCATGTGGTATAATTGGAAAAGTTCTGAGAATTCAAGACATATGTCACATCCATTGACATAATGCTCTTTCCTTACTTTGACCATGACTGCCATCTCCCCTCGCTTTGCTTCACGCAGGTACTAATCATGCAACCATCGCATCGCAGTTGGTAGTTCCTTGTACTGCTCGGGTGTGACAAGTGGTTTTTTGACGGCATATTGCATTGCGTACTCAGCTTTACCGTACCCGCAGATTTCCTAGGTGCCAAGGATTTGGCCAAGAGTGAGACCTGCAGTCTCTACTTCTTCGAGGTCGATTGGGTTGCCTTGCACGTCGACTTCTTGGATCAGTTACTTGCTTGGATTGGTAGTCACCTTGAGCGGAGAGATCGATTGCTTGGATTGTTCTCCGAGCTAGGGAACTATTTTCCCGCTTGTAGTACCACCTGTCGTTGATGCCGTACTTCCCGACTTCTTCCTTGGGCTGGGATGACTTCTCTTCTCACTTGCCTTCTGAATCTGTCGCTCATAGTTTGTCGGCATACGCTCCACATATGCCGAGGGTCGATCAATAAAGTGTTCCCTAAAGTGCTCTTGTACTTCCTTGGGTATTACCTCCTTTGACTGCGGCGTCTTCTTCACAAAAAAGGCTTTCACTTGGCGATCGCTTTCAATTTTGTTTTCCTCTGGTGTCATGCCGTAAGGCAGCTTCCTTTTGGCCGGAGGCTCGGTTTTCTTCTTTTCTTTCTTCTGAAGAGGACTGTTGATGGCCTTCCTCTTTTGGGAGCCCTGCTGGCGCGACCGTTGCCGGGGTGGAGACGACTCACGCGGCAGAGATCGGCCTCGACGATATGGACTCACATCGTGCTCCGTCCCGAGGTTGGGTGGACTCGAGCTAGGATCCATATCAAAGTGGGACGCCTCTCGAGGTGGGGAGGACTGCTGGCGAGGTGGGGAGGACTGCTAGCGCTGCGATGCCTCTGGCTGGGATCCCTCGCGCTGGACATCGATACTCGGAGGAGCCGGTGGCCTTAGCGCCGTGTGTGGAAAGACGATGCAGTCCTTACTCCATAGAATGAGACCACGACCGGCTTATGCCAATGTGGAATCCCCCTCACCTCCAGGGATGTCAAGCTGTAGTTCATCATATCCTGGCTCTATTGTGTCCACCGCGACACGAGCATACCCAGCTGAAGCCGGATTGAAATGCCAGAGAAAATCAGGTGTATTTAGTACAGCATAACCCGTCGCGACCCGCACGGGTATGTTCTTCATTTTCTGTATTAGCTCACTGATGGGGAACGTTGCATGGGAAACAAAACTTTTCCTACGCACACGAAGATCTATCCATGGTGATGAGCATCTATGAGAGGGAGAGTGGATCTACATACCCTTGTAGATCGCTAAGCGGGAAGCGTTAATAAACGCGGTTGGTGTAGTCGAACGTCTTTGCGATACAAATCGCCGTGCGTCCCACGATCAGTCCCGCGGTCCGATCACGATCTGTCCCACGAACTTGATCACGATCTGTCCCACGAGCTTGATCACGATCCTTCCGATCTAGCACCAAACGGACGGCACCTCCGCGCTTAGCACACGTACAACTTGATGACGATCTCCACCGTCTTGATCCAGCAAGAAGGAGTGGAGAGTCAGAATAGTTCTCCGGCAGCCTGACGATGCTCCGACGATGGTGGTGGAGCAATTTTGGCAGGGCTTTGCCTAAGCACTGCAGAAATCCGATCTAGAGGAGAAACTATGCACTAGAGGAACGGGTAGCACGTGGCTGAAATTCTAGTGCAAAAACCCTCTATACCACCAGTATATATAGGAGGAAGAGAGGAGAGGAGGCAGCCTTGGCTTCCCAAGCCAAGGGCTTCGGCCAAAAGGAGGTGGAGGAGGTGGAGTCCATCTCCAATCCTAGTAGGACTAGGGTTCACCTATTTTGCCTTTTTTCCACCTTTTCTCTTGGGCTTTTTTCTTCCAGCCACATGGGCCTCTTCTGGTTGTTCCACCAGCCCACTGAGAACTGGTTTCCACTCTCCTACAGCCCATGTAGCCTCTTGGGTCGAAATACACCTCCCGGAGGTCTCCCGGTACACTACCGATGAGCCCGAAACTTTTCCGGCGACCAAAAGGGGACTTCCTATATATGAATCTTTACCTCCAGACCATTCAGGAGTTCCTAGGGACATCCAGTATCTCATCCGGGACTCCGAACAACCTTCGGTCACCACCATACATAACTCTATACTACCGAAATGTCACCAAACCTTAAGTGTGCAGACCCTGTGGGTTCGAGAACTATGTAGACATGACCGAGACACCTCTACGATCAATAACCAATGGTGGGACCTGGATGTCCACATTGGTTCCTACATATTCTACGAAGATCTTTATTGCTCGAACCTCTATGTCAAGGATTCTGTTAATCCCATATGATGTTCCCTTTGTTCTTCGGTATGTTACTTCCCCGAGATTCGATCGTCGGTATCTCCATAACTAGTTCAACCTCGTTACTGGCAAGTCTCTTTACTTGTTCCGTAAAACAAGATCCCGTAACTAACACTTAGTCACATTGCTTGCAAGGCTTATTGTGATGTTGTATTACCGAGTGGGCCCTGAGATACCTCTCCGTCACACGGAGTAACAAATCCCAGTATTGATCCATGCCAAATCAATAGACACCCTCAGAGACACCTGTGGAGCACCTTTATAGTCACCCAGTTACGTTGCAATGTTTTATTAACACAATGCACTCCTCCGATATCTATGAGTTGCATGATCTCATGGTCATAGGAACATATACTTGTCATGCAGAAATCAGTAGCAATAAACAGACACGATCATAAGCTACGTTTGTAGTTTGGGTCTTGTCCATCACATCATTCTCCTAATGATGTGACCCCGTTATCAAATGACATCTCATGTCCATGGCTAGGAAACCTTAACCATCTTTAGATCAACGAGCTAGTTCACTAGAGGCATACTAGGGACATTGTGTTTGTCTATGTATCCACACATGTATCCATGTTTCCAATTAATACAATTATAGCATGGATAATATACGATTATCATGAACAAGGAAATACAATAATAAACACTTTATTTTAGCCTCTAGGGCATATTTCCAACAGTCTCCCACTTGCACTAGAGTCAATAATCTAGTTCACATCACTATGTGATTTACATTGTAATGAATCAAACACCCATGCAGTTCTGGTGTTGATCATGTTTAGCCTTTGGAACAGGTTTAGTCAACGGGTCTGCAACATTCAGATCCGTGTGCACTTTGCAAATATTTATGTCTTTCTCCATGATGTAATCGCGGATGCAGTCAAAGCGTCACTTTATGTGTCTGGTCCTCTTGTGAAACATTGGTTCCTTGGCCAGAGCAATGGCACCAGTGTTGTCCCAGAACAGATTCATTGGATTCAGTGCACTGCGCACTACTCCAAGATCTGTCATGAACTGCTTCATCTAGACACCTTCCTTCGCCGCCTTCGAGGCTGCGACGTATTCCGCTTCGCACGTAGAATCAGCTACCACGCTTTGCTTGGAACTGCACCAGCTTACTGCTCCCCCATTAAGAATAAATACGTATCCGGTTTGCGACTTAGAGTCGTCCGGATCAGTGTCAAAGCTTGCATCAACATAACCCTTTACGACGAGCTCTTCATCACCTCCATAAACGACAAACATTTCCTTAGTCGTTTTCAGGTACTTAAGGATATTCTTGACTGCTTGCCAGTGCTCCATTCTAGGATCACTTTGAAACCTTCCGGCCATACTTATGGCAAGGCTGACATCGGGTCCTGTGCATAGCATTGCATACATGATAGAACCTATGGCTGAAGCATAGGGGATGACACTCATCTTTTCTCTATCTTCTGCAGTTACTGGGCATTGAGTCTTACTCAACTTCACACCTTGTAACATAGGCAAGAACCCCTTCTTGGACTGTTCCATTTTGAACTTCTTCCAAAATTTATCAAGGTATGTGCTCTATGAAAGTGCTATTAAGCGTCTCGATCTATCTCTATAGATCTTAATCCCTAATATGAAAGCAGCTTCTCCTAGGTCCTTCATTGAAAAACTCTTGTTCAAATATTCCTTTACGCTTTCCAGTATTTCTATATTGTTTCCAATCAGCAATATGTCATCCACATATAATATTGGAAACGCTATAGATCTCCCACTCACTTTCTTGTAAATACAAGCTTCTCCGTAAACTTGTATAAACTCAAACGCTTTGATCACTTCATCAAAGCGCTTATTCCAACTCTTAGATGCTTGCACCAGTCCATAAATGGATCGCTGGAGTTTGCAAACTTTGTCAGCATTCTCTGGATCGACAAAACCTTCGGGTTGCATCATATACAACGTTGAGGAATGCTGTTTTGGCATCCATCTGCCAAATTTCATAGTAGAAATAAGAAGCTATTGCTAACATGATTTTGACAGACATAAGCATCGCTACGGGTGAGAAAGTCTCATCGTAGTGAACTCCTTGAACTTCTGAAAAACCCTTTGCCACAAGTCGAGCTTTATAGATGGTGACATTACCGTCCGCGTCTTCTTCTTAAAGATCCATTTGTTCTGAATGGCCTTTCTCCCTTCAGGTAATACTTCCAAAGTCCATACTTTGTTTTCATACATGGATCCCATCTAGGATTTCATGGCCTCTAACCATTTCTTGCAATCCGGGCCCATCACTGCTCCTCCATAGCTCGTAGGTTCATTGTTTTCCAACAACATGACCTCCAAGACAGGGTTGCCGTACCACTCAGGGGTAGTACGCGGCCTTGTCGACCTACAAGGATCAAGAGCAGCTTGATCCGAAGCTTTATGATCATCAAAATTAACTTCCTCTTCTATCGTCGTAGGTTCCACAGAAACATCTTTCTGCGCTGTGCTACTTTCTGGTCGAAGTAAAGGTTGAATAACCTCACCAAGCTCTATTTTCCTCCCACTCAATTCTTTCGAGAGAAACTCTTTCTCAAGAAATGTTCCGTTCTTAGCAACAAACACTTTGCCTTCAGATCTGAGATAGAAGGTATACCCGACTGTCTCTTTCGGGTATCCTATGAAGACACATTTCTCCGCTTTGGGTTCTAGATTTTCAGGCTGAAGCTTTTTGACATAAGCATCATATCCCCAAACTTTAAGAAACGACAACTTTGGCTTCTTGCCAAACCACAGTTCATATGGCGTCGTCTCAACAGATTTTGATGGTGCCCTATTTAAAGTGAATGCAGCTGTCTCTAATGCATAACCCCAAAACGATAGTGGCAAATCAGCAAGAGACATCATAGAATGCACCATATCTAATAAGGTTCGATTACGATGTTCGGACACACCATTACGCTATGGTGTTGTGGGTGGTGTCAACTGTGAAACAATTCCACATTGTCTTAAGTGACTACCAAACTCATAACTCAGATATTCACCTCCTCGATCAGACCGTAGGAACTTAATCTTTTTGTTATGATGATTGTCAACTTCACTCTGAAATTGCTTGAACTTTTCAAAATTTTCAGACTTGTGTTTCATTAAGTAAATATACCCATATCTACTTAAGTCATCAGTGAAGGTGAGAAAATAACGATATCCACCAAGCGCTGTAACATTCATCGGACCGCACACATCAGTATGTATGATTTCCAATAAGTCACTCGCCCGTTCCATTGTACCAGAGAACGGCGTTTTAGTCATCTTGCCGATGAGGCATGGTTCACATGTGTCAAGTGATTCAAAATCAAGTGACTCCAAAGTCCATCAGCATGGAGCTTCCTCATGCGTTTTACACCAATATGACCTAAATGGTAGTGCCACAAGAAAGTGGTACTATCATTATCAACTCTACATCTTTTGGCATCAATGTTATGAACATGTGTATCATCACTATCAAGATTCAATATGAATAAACCCCTAAAATTGGGTGTATGACCATAAAATATATTACTCATATAAATAGAACAACCTTTATTCTCTGATTTAAATGAGTAACCATCTTGCAATAAACAAGATCCAGATATAATGTTCATGCTTAACGCAGGCACTAAATAACAATTATTCAGGTTCATCACTAATCCCGATGGTAATCGAAGAGAGAGCGTGCCAACGGCGATCACATCAACCTTGGAACCATTTCCCATGCGCATCATCACTTCGTCCTTTGCCAGCCTTCGTTTATTCCGTAGTTCCTGCTTTGAGTTGCAAATGTGAGCAACCGAACCGGTATCAAATACCCAGGCACTACTACGAGAGCTAGTAAGGTACACATCAATAACATGTATATCATATATATCTTGTTTGTCGTTGGACGCCTTCTTGTCAGCCAGGTACTTGGGGCAGTTCCGCTTCCAGTGACCAGTTCCCTTGTAATGAAAGCACTCAGTTTCTGGCTTGGGTCCATGCTTGGGCTTCTTTACAGGAGTAGCAACTGCTTTGCCATCCTTCTTGGTTTTACCCTTCTTGCCCTCGCCCTTGACTTTGCCATTTTTCTTGAAACTAGTGGTTTTATTGACCATCAACACTTGATGTTTTTTCTGGATTTCAGACTCAGCGACTTTTAGCATCGCAAATAGCTCAACGACTGACTTGTTCATCCCGTGCATGTTATAGTTCATCACAAAGCTCTTGTAACTAGGTGGCAGTGATTCAAGAACTCTGTCAGTGATTGCCTCTGGCGGATGGGCAATTCCCAACTCCGCTAGACGAGTTGAATACCTAGACATTTTGAGTATATGTTCACTAATAGACCCATTCTCCTCCATCTTGCAAGCATATAACTTATCGGAGGTTTCACACCTCTCGATCCGGGTGTTCTTCTGAAAGATAAACTTCAGCTCCTGGAACATCTCATATGCTCCATGACATTCAAAACGTCTTTGAAGTCCCGGTTCTAAGACATACAATATTGCACACTGAACTGTTGAGTAATCTCCAGTACGTGCCTCCCAAGCGTTTTTAACGTCTTCGGAGGTCATGTCTTCTGGTTGGTCACCAAGCGGTGCATCAAGGACATATGATTTCTGGGAAGCCGTGAGGACAATCCTCAGATTACGGGCCCAGTCAACAAAGTTACTTCCATCATCTTTCAACTTAGCTTTCTCTAGGAACGCATTAAAATTCAGGGGTGCTACTACACGAACCATTGATCTACAACATAAATATGCAAAGTTCACTTAGACTATTGTTCAAGATAACGAGTTTAGTTAATCAAATTACTAAAGCTCCCACTCAAATTGGCATCCCTCAGGTCATTTGAGTGTCACACGATCCAAATCCACCAACTCAAGTCCGATCATCACGTGAGTTGAGGTGGCTTCAATGGTGAACATCATTATGTTGATCATATCTACTATATGACTCATGTTCGACCTTTCAATCTCTTGTGTTCCGAGGCCATGTCTGTACATGCTAGGCTCGTCAAGTTTAACCCGAGTGTTCTGCGCGTGCAACACTGGCTTGCACCCATTGTATGTGAACGTAGAGTCTATCACACCTGATCATCACGTGGTGTCTGAACACGATGAACTTTCACAATGGTGCACACTCGGGGAGAACACAATTTATCTTGAAATTTAAGTGAGGGATCACCTTATAATGCTACCGTCGTACTAAGCAAAACAAGGTGCATAAAAGGATTAACATCACATGCAATTCAGAAGTGACATGATATGGCTATGAACTTGTGCTTTGGATCTCCATCTTCAAGCACCGACATGATCTCCATCATCACTGGCAAGACACCATGATCTCCATCATCTTGATCTCCATCAACGTTTTGCCATCGGGGTTGTCGCGCCCAACATGCTTCTACTACTATTGCTACCATTTAGCAATAAAGTAAAGCATTACATAGCGCTTAATCATTAACACATGTCATACAATAATTAAAGACAACCCTATGGCTCCTGCCGGTTGCCGTACTCATCGACATGCAAGTTGTGAAATTCTATACATCATATGATCATCTCATACATCACATATATCACATCATGTAATTGGCCATATCACATCACAACATACCCTGCAAAAACAAGTTAGACGTCCTCTAATTGTTGTTGCATGTTTTACGTGGCTGCGACGGGTTTCTAGCAAGAACGATTCTCAACTACGCATAAACCACAACGGTGATACATAATTTGCTTTTCAACTTTCTCAAGGACCACCTTTGTCGAATCCGATCCAACTAAAGTGAGAGAAACTGCCACCCGCAAGCCATCTAGGCAACAAGTTGCGTCGAGGGAACCGGTCTCTCGTAAGCATACAAGTAATGTTGGTCCAGGCCGCTTCATCTCACAATACCGCTGAACCAAAATCCGACCAAGGGAGGAAGCAATCTAAGCATCAACGCCCACAAACCTTTTGTGTTCTACTCGAGATCTCATCTACACATAGACCTAGCTCTGATACCACTGATGGGGAACGTTGCATGGGAAACAAAAAATTTCCTACGCACGCACAGATCTATCCATGGTGATGAGCATCTACGAGAGGGAGAGTGGATCTACATACCCTTGTAGATCGCTAAGTGGGAAGCGTTAAGAAACGCGGTTGGTGTAGTCGAACATCTTCGCGATCCAAATCGCCATGCATCCCTCGATCCAATCACGATCCGTCCCTCGATCTAATCACGATCCGTCGCGCGATCCGATCACGATCCGTCCCACGAACTTGATCACGAACCATCCCACGAGCTTGATCACGATCCTTCTGATCTAGCACCGAACGGACGACACCTACGCGTTCAGCACACGTGTGTGCTTGATGACGATCTCCACCGTCTTGATCCAGCAAGAAGGAGTGTAGATGAAGAAGAGTTCTCCGGCAGCCTGGCAGCGCTCCGGCGATGGTGGTGAAGCAATTCCAGCAGGGCTTCGCCTAAGCACTGCAGAAATCCGATCTAGAGGAGAAACTATGCACTGGAGGAATGGGTAGCACGTGGCTGAAATTCTAGTGCAAAAACCCTCTATACCACCAGTATATATAGGAGGAAGAGAGGAGAGGAGGCAGACTTGGCTTCCCAAGCCAAGGGCTTCAGCCGAAAGGAGGTGGAGGAGGTGGAGTCCACCTCCAATCCTAGTAGGACTAGGATTCACCTATTTTGCCTTTTGTCCACCTTTCCTCTTGGGCTTTTTTCTTCCAGCCGCATGGGCATCTTGTAGTTGTTCCACCAGACCACTAAGGACTGGTTTCTACTCTCCCACCCATGTAGCCTCTTGGGTCGAAATACCCTTCCCGGAAGTCTCCTGGTACACTACTGGCACTCCCGGTACACTACCGATGAGCCCAAAACTTTTCCGACGTCCAAAACGGGACTTCTTATATATGAATCTTTACCTCTGGACCATTCCGGAGCTCCTCGTAATGTACGGGATCTCATCCAGGACTCCAAACAGTCTTCGGTCACCACCATACATAACTCTATACTACCGAAATGTCACCAAACCTTAAGTGTGCAGACCCTGCGGGTTCGAGAACTATGTAGGCATGACCGAGACTCCTCTGCGGTCAATAACCAATGGCAGGACCTGGTTGTCCACATTGGTTCCTACATATTCTACGAAGATCTTTATCGGTCTAACCTCTATGTCAAGGATTCAGTTAATCCCGTATGATGTTCCCTTTGTTCCTTGGTATGTTACTTGCCCAAGATTCGATCGTCGGTATCTCCATACCTAGTTCAACCTCGTCACTGGCAAGTCTCTTTACTCATTCTGTAATACAAGATCCCGTAACTAACACTTAGTCACATTGCTTGCAAGGCTTATTGTGATGTTGTATTACTGAGTAGGCCTGAGATACCTCTCCGTCACACGGAGTAACAAGTCCCAGTCTTGATCCATGCCAACCCGACAGACACCCTCGAAGATACATGTAGAGCACCTTTATAGTCACCCAGTTATGTTGCGACATTTGATACACACAAGGCACTCCTCCGATATCTGTGAGTTGCATGATCTCATGGTCATAGGAACATATACTTGACATGCAGAAAACAGTAGCAATAAACTGACACGATCATAAGCTACGTTTATAGTTTGGGTCTTGTCCATCACATCATTCTCCTAATGATGTGATCCCGTTATCAAATGACATCTCACGTCCATGGCTAGGAAACCTTAACCATCTTTCGATCAACGAGCTAGTTCACTAGAGGCATACTAGGGACATTGTGTTTGTCTATGTATCCACACATGTATCCATGTTTCCAATTAATACAATTATAGCATGGATAATATATGATTATCATGAACAAGGAAATACAATAATAAACTCTTTATTTATTGCCTCTAGGGCATATTTCCAACACTCACAAGATGTCTTCTCGGTGATATCATCCACGGGGGTGTGACCGAGCGGTGCCCCCGTGGAACCCATGCTGCTTTTCGGCAGTGTAGATGGGACGGGTTGGATGCCTCCTGCCACAGAGTTGCCCTTTGCGGGGTCAGTACCTGTATCTGCAGCTGCTTCTGCTTATACTTCTGTTCCAACTTGGAAAGTCGGTCACTTCCACCATTTTTCCCAAATGGATTTTATAACTTTCCTTCCATCCCGCAAACCCCTAATACCACGGAACAACGCCCACGCCTCGTGTTCGTCCTCCATGTTCGGGATTCCTGAGGGCATGTGTAAGCTCGTCATTCTCTCTATCTGGGTGAAACCGTCCTTCTTGGGCAGCTTTTATTACTTCAATCAACTCATCTGATGCATGCTTCAGACTGGCCAGTGCAATAATCTTCCCTGTGTGTGGGTCCAACTTTCCCCATGCGCAAAAAACCAATTCCTGCACCTCCCGGGCCAATGGAAGGTTACTGGAGTGATCCCTTCAGCATGCATCTTATTCTCTAATGCATCCCACTTAGGAATAGCTGACTTGTATCCACCTATCCCTAGTTTATGGTGATACTTTTTTTCTTCGCATTTATTTTATAGTTCGCCGACTTCTCCATAGCAGCTTACGATGTCTTGTACTCGATAAATGCGTCCCAATGATTCCTTACCCTCTCGTATATTCCTCTGAATTCAGGCGCCTTCTTTCCTCTAGCGTTGTACTCGGTCCATAATCTTTTCTTCCAAGTCTGGAACGTGCCGACCATCTTATGGAGAGCAAAATCCTTGACTTTGTCACTTTGGCGCTCCGAGAGAGAATCTGGTAGGATGAAATGCTCCATGAGATCTCGCCAAAGGGCATCTTTAATTCTTTTATCGACATAATTCACTCCTGGTTTTGGTTTGTTTGGCAGAATCCATTCTTGCGTTGTGATCGGGACTTCGTCCCTAACAACCACTCCGCATTGTTGCACAAATGTCTTGGCATTGGCTTTAGGGTGAGTCGGTGCGCCATCATGTTTGAAAGCATCAAGATTGAGCTTTATGTTGTTGTCCAATATTTTGGCACAACCTCATACCTTTCTACTAGATTGACTCGATCTGGAGGGCTGATAATTAAAAGAAGAAAGATTTGCTAATATATATACAAATCAATTCATACACATGTAATGATCACCAGAGGCTAATATGTGTATATACCTCGCCGGACATTGTTAGTTGTTCCGGATTTTGGAACATAATTTGTTCTTCCTCGTCCTCACATCCATCACAGCAATCGTTTAGATATTGTGAGTCATCATCATCATGTGATTCACCCAGAAGGTCCGCTGGGTTTTCGGAGGAGCGTATCATGTCGAAGATGTCCTCTTCATGAGGTCTACCGCTATTGTCCATAGCTTAATAACTAATCCATAATAATATAGATAAAACAAATTAGTATTCAAATTAGCATGCATTCAAGAAGCAAAATAACTGATAGTTAATTAATAATGCATCATCGAATACATATATAGTAGTTCTTAGAAAAGATCTCATCTCATAATCTCGGATAATAGTTAATACATTAGCTAATCCATCGATCTAGCTAATACATCATAATAATACCTATATAGTAGCTAATATATCGATTTAGCTAGAACCCTAGCGCCCGACGGATAGCGGGGCGGGCGGTGGACACCCAAAGAGAAGGAACCA
Organism: Hordeum marinum; assembly: GCA_022496015.1. Lineage (NCBI taxonomy): Eukaryota > Viridiplantae > Streptophyta > Magnoliopsida > Poales > Poaceae > Hordeum > Hordeum marinum. Next base: position 222,266 of record JAAAWK010001152.1, on the reverse strand, counting down.
TCATAGGAACATAGCTCCAGTGAGATCCCTGAAGAATCTGCCAGGTATTGTCGGACCTGGCCTTCAAAGCTGCCATGTAGCGACGGACGTGTTCGTTCTCCTTGCTGACATGGTACTGTACCACCTCCATGGGGGACTCAAGCCTCTGAATCGTCCGTGGCCCATGCCGCCGCCACCACAAAACCTCCGGGTCGACGGCGGGTTGGCTCCTCACCAAGCTACGCCGCCCGGAAGGCAGCACCTCCCAGTACCAGCCCGACGGAGCCCAATCCCAGACAGCGCCCCTCGGCTCAAGCAAGTGCCCTCCTCCGCCGGCTCGACGATGAGGATGCGGGATTGGCATCGTCGACGTCGAGAAGAAACACTTAATTATGAAAACAAATTAAATAACACTTAGCAAAAGTAACACTTAGCATCTAAGAAATGAAATAGATGGGGAATAACATCCGGGAATGTTTTCCCGAAGTCTGCATATGAACTTTTTCTATATACATCAATCCATCCCTCTATACATACATACATACATGGACAAAAAAATTCTGTGAACATAAAAAATTCTATGAACAAAAAAAATCGTCATTACAACATTTTCCATATATATATACATCCATCTAAACATCCATCTAGCATCTCTATCTATCCAAAGATCTAATGCAAAAAATGAACTCCAATGCAAAAAAATTATCTAAACATCCATCTAACATCTCTATCTATCCGTCTAACATCTCTATCTATCCATCTAACATATCTATCTAATAACTTTGCCACAACATATCTATCTAAAAATCTAAACAGCCATCTAACAACTTTGCCACAACATATCTATATATCCATCTAACATTCCTAAAATTCCTAAACTTCTTAAAATTCCTCAAATTCCAGCTCGGAGGCGACGACGTCGGGCAGGGCTCGGGGATAGCATCGGGGGCGGCGACGACGATCTGTCTCTAGGAGTAGGGTGAGGAGGTCGGGCGATGAGGAAAACGGATTTCGGCAGCCTAGCGGCGGTGCAAATAAGCTTCTCCCGCTGCGTGGCTCGGCCCGAGATGAGGCCTCCACTATTTATACGTGGAGGACCGTTAGTACCGGTGCGATCCACGAACCGGTACTAAAGGTCCCAAAAAATGCGCGCGGCGGTGGACCTTTAGTACCGGTGCGTGGCTCGCACCGGTACTAATTTTTTTAATCCATTATTAATTATTATTTCAGAAAAAACCCTCAACTTTGGAAAATCATAGAAAAAAAAATCTATGACTCCAATGGAAATAAATAATATATGAAAAAATATAACAAAATTTAAAGAATCTGTTTATGGCATTTACATGCATGTTTGAACAACTTAAACTACTGTATAAGAAAATTTGAATAAATGGCATATGAAATATCATATCTCAAGTTTGAAAAGCAGTACAAATGAACTCTGAAAAGGTTGTAACTTGGCATGATATCATAATTTCACCTACATACCAACGTCTAAAGAGTTGAGAGGGTTACGACAAAAACTGGATGTACTTCGTGTACAAATTGGACAATCTCTTTCGAAATATGAGGGTTCCGGACGAAAACTCATCTATTACAAAGGGATTTTATTTTTAATAACTTATTTTCACTCCATACTTTTTGTGTGTTCAATATGCACCATTCAAAGGCACATCATCAATTTTCAACCCTTTCTCACTTCATTCAGTATTTTTCCTGCATTTAATGATTTATTTTGAGCTAAATGACCCTGAATTTGAAAAGCAGTACAACTGAACTTTGAAAAGGTTGTAACTTGGCATGACATCATAATTTCACCCACATAGCAACTTCTAAAGAGTTGAGAGGGTTACGACAAAAACTAGATGCACAACGTGTACAAATTGGACAATCTCTTTCGAAGTATGAGGGTTTCAGAAGAAAACTCATCTATTACAAAGGGATTTCATTTTTAATAACTTATTTTAACTCCATACTTTTTGTGTGTTCAATATGCTCCATTCAAAGGCGCAACATCGATTTTCAACCCTTTCTGACTTCATTTGATATTTTTCATGCATTTAATGATTTATTTTGTGCTAAGTGACCCTGAATTTGAAAATAAGTACAACTGAACTCTGAAAAGGTTGTAACTTGGCATGACATCATAATTTCACCCACATAGAAACTTCTAAAGAGTTGAGAGGGTTACGGAAAAAACTGGATGCACTTCATGTATAAATTGGATATTCTCTTTCGAAGTATGAGGGTTTCGGACGAAAACTCATGTATTACAAAGGGATTTCATTTTTAATAACTTATTTTAACTCCATAGTTGTTGTGTGTTCAGTATGCACCATTCAAAGGCACATCCTCATTTTTCAACCCTTTCTGACTTCATTTGATATTTTTCATGCATTTAGTGATTTAATTTGAGCGAAATGACCCTGAATTTGAAAAGCAGTACAACTGAACTCTGAAAAGGTTGTAACTTGGAATGACATCATAATTTCACCCACATAGCAACTTCTAAAGAGTTTATAGGGTTACACATAAACTGGATGCACTTCGTGTACAAATTGGACAATCTCTTTCGAAGTATGAGGGTTATGGATGAAAACTCACCTATTACAAAGGGATTTCATTTTTAATAACTTATTCTAACTCCATACTTTTTGTGTGTTCAATATGCACCATTGAAAGGCACATCATCAATTTTCAACCCTTTCCGACTTCATTAGTTATTTTTCATGCATTTAATGATTTATTTTGAGCTAAATGACCCTGAATTTGAAAAGTAGTACAAATGGACTCTGAAAAGGTTGAAACTTGGCATGACATCATAATTTCACCCACAAAGCAAGTTCTAAAGAGTTGAGAGCGTTACGCAAAAACAGGATGCACTTCGTGTACAAATTGGAAAATCTCTTTCGAAGTATGAGTGTTTCGGACGAAAACTCATCTATTACAAAGGGATTTCATTTTAATAACTTATATTAACTCCATACTTTTTGTGTGTTCAATATGCACCACTCAAAGGCACATCATCAATTTTCAACCCTTTCTGACTTCATTTGAGATTTTTCATGCATTTAATGATTTATTCTCAGATAAATGACCCTAAATTTGAAAAGCAGTACAACTAAACTCTAAAAACGTTGTAACTTGGCATGACATCATAATTTCATCTACATAGCAACTTGTAAAGAGTTGAGAGGGTTAAGCAAAAACTGGATGCTCTTCGTGTACAAATCGAACAATCCCTTTCGATGTATGAGGGTTTCGGACGAAAACTCATCTATTACAAAGGGATTTCATTTTTAATAACTTATTTTAACTCCATACTTTTTGTGTGTTCAATATGCACCATTCAAAGGCACATCATCAATTTTCAACCCTTTCTGACTTCATTTGTTATTTTTCATGCTTTTAATGATTTATTTTGAGCTAAATGACCCTGAATTTGAAAAAGTACAAATGAACTCTGAAAAGGTTGTAGATTGGCTTGATATCATAATTTCACCCACATAGCAACTTCTAAAGAGTTGAGAGGGCTATGGCAAAAACTAGATGCACTTCGTGTACAAATTGGACAATCTATTTCGAAGTATGAGGGTTTCGGACGAAAACTCATCAATTACCAAGGGATTTCATTTTTAATAACTTATTTAAAGTCCATACTTTTTGTGTGTTGAATATGCACCAGTCAAAGGCACATCAGCAATTTTCAACCTTTCGGACTTCATTTGATATTTTTCATGCATTTAATGATTTATCTTGAGCCAAATGACCCTGATTTGAAAAGCAATACAACTGAACACTGAAAAGGTTGTAACTTGGCGTGACATCATAATTTCACCCACATAGTAACTTCTAAAGAGTTGAGAGGGTTACGGCAAAAACTGGATGCACTTCGTGTACAAATTGGACAATCTCTTTCGAAGTATGAGGGTTTCGGACGAAAACTCATCTATTACTAAGGGATTTCATTTTTAATAACTTTCTTTAACTCCATACTTTTTGTGTGTTCAATATGCACCATGCAGAGGCACATCATCAATTTTCAACCCTTTTTGACTTCATCTGATATTTTTCATGCATTTAATGATTTATTTAGAGCTAAATGACCCTGAATTTGAAAAGCAATACAAATGAACCGTGAAAAGGTTGTAACTTGGCATGATATCATAATTTTACCCACATAGCATCTTCTAAAAAGTAGAGGTTGTTACGGCAAAAACTGGAAGCACTTCTTTTACAAATTAGCCAATCTCTTTCAAAGTATAAGGGTTTTGGACGAAAACTCATCAATTACAAAGGGATTTCATTTTTAATAACTTATTTTACATCCATAATTTTTGTGTGTTCAATATGCACCATTCAAAGGCACATAATCAATTTTCAACCCATTCCGACTTCATTTAATATTTTTCATGCATTTAATGATTTATTTTGAGCTAAATGACCCTCAATTTGAAAAGCAGTACAACTGAACTCTGAAAAGGTTGTAACTTGGTATGACATCGTAATTTCACCCACATAGCAACTTCTAAAGAGTTGAGAGGGTTACAGCAAAAACTGGATGCACTTCGTGTATAAATTGGACAATCTCTTTCGAAGTATGAGGGTTTCGGACGAAAACTCATCTATTACGAAGGGATTACATTTTTCATAACTTATTTTAACTCCAAACTTTGTTTGTGTTTAATATGCACCATTCAAAGGCACATCATCAATTTTCAACCCTTTCTCACTTCATTTGAAATTTTTCATGCATTTAATGGTTTATTTTGAGCTAAATGACCCTGAATTTGAAAAGCAGTACAGCTGAACTCTGAAAAGGTTGTAACTTGGCATGACATCGTAATTTCACCCACATAGAAACTTCTAAAGAGTTGAGAGGGTTACGACAAAAACTGGATGCACTTCATGTACAAATTGGACAATATCTTTCGAAGTATGATTGTTCCGGACGAAAACTCATCTATTACAAAGGGATTTCATTTTTAATAACTTATTTTCACTCCATACTCTGTGTGTGTTCAATAGAACCATTCAAAGGCACATCATCAATTTTCAACCCTTTTTGACTTCATTTGATATTTTTCATGCATTTAATGATTTATTTTGAGCTAAATCACCCTGAATTTGAAAATAAGTACAACTGAACCGTAAAAAGGTTGTAACTTGGCATTACATCATAATTTCACCCACATAGCAACTAAGAAAGAGTTGACAGGGGTACGGCAAAAACTGGATGCACTTCGTGTATAAATTGGACAACCTCTTTCAAAGTGTGAGGGTTTCGGACGAAAACTCATCTATTACAAAGGGACTTCACTTTCAATAACTTATTTTAACTCCATACTTTTTGTGTGTTCAATATTAACCATTCAAGGGCACATCCTCAATTTTCAACCCTTTCTTACTTCATTTGATATTTTTCATGCATTTAATGATTTATTTTGAGCAAAATGATCCTGAATTTGAAAAGCAGTACAAATGAACTCTGAAAAGGTTGTAACTTGGCATGACATAATAATTTCACCCACAAAAGAACTTCTAAAGAGTTGAGAGGGTTACACAAAAACAGGATGCACTTCGTGTACAAATTGGACAATCTCTTTCGAAGTATGAGGGTTTCGGACGAAAACTCATCTATTAGAAGGGGATTTCATTTTTAATAACTTATTTTAACTCCGTACTTTTTGTGTGTTCAATATGCACCAATCAAGGGCACACCATCAATTTCCAACCCTTTCTGACTTAATTTGATATTTTTCATCCATTTAATGATTTATTCTGAGCTAAATGACCCTGAATTTGAAAAGCAGTACAAATGAACTCTGCAAAGGTTGTAACCTGGCATGACATCATTATTTCACCCACAAAAGAACTTCTAAAGAGTTGAGAGGGTTACACAAAAACAGGATGCACTTCGTGTACAAATTGGACAATCTCTTTCGAAGTATGAGGGTTTCGGACGAAAACTCATCTATTAGAAGGGGATTTCATTTTTAATAACTTATTTTAACTCCATACTTTTTGTGTGTTCAATATGCACCAATCAAGGGCACACCATCAATTTTCAACCCTTTTTGACTTAATTTGATATTTTTCATCCATTTAATGATTTATTCTGAGCTAAATGACCCTGAATTTGAAAAGCAGTACAAATGAACTCTACAAAGGTTGTAACCTGGCATGACATCATTATTTCACCCACAAAGCAACTTCTAAAGAGTTGAGATGGTTATGCAAAAACAGGATGCACTTCGTTCACAAATTGGACAATCTCTTTCGAAGTATGAGGGTTTCGGATGAAAACTCATCTATTACTAAGGGATTTCATTTTTAATAACTTTCTTTAACTCCATACGTTTTGTGTGTTCAATATGCACCATTCAAAGGCACATCATCAATTTTCAACCCTTTTTGACTTCATCTGATATTTTTCATGCATTTAATGATTTATTTAGAGCTAAATGACCCTGAATTTGAAAAGCAATACAAATGAACCGTGAAAAGGTTGTAACTTGGCATGATATCATAATATTACCCACATAGCATCTTCTAAAGAGTAGAGGTTGTTACGGCAAAAACTGGAAGCACTCCTTTTACAAATTAGCCAATCACTTTCAAAGTATAAGGGTTTTGGACGAAAACTCATCAATTACAAAGGGATTTCATTTTTAATAACTTATTTTACATCCATAATTTTTGTGTGTTCAATATGCACCATTCAAAGGCACATAATCAATTTTCAACCCATTCCGACTTCATTTAATATTTTTCATGCATTTAATGATTTACTTTGAGCTAAATGACCCTCAATTTGAAAAGCAGTATAACTGAACATTGAAAAGGTTGTAACTTGGCATGACATCGTAATTTCACCCACATAGGAACTTCTAAAGAGTTGAGATGGTTACAGCAAAAACTGGATGCACTTCGTGTATAAATTGGACAATCTCTTTCGAAGTATGAGGGTTTCGGACGAAAACTCATCTATTACGAAGGGATTACATTTTTCATAACTTATTTTAACTCCAAACTTTGTGTGTGTTTAATATGCACCATTCAAAGGCAAATCATCAATTTTCAACCCTTTCTCACTTCATTTGATATTTTTCATGCATTTAATGGTTTATTTTGAGCTAAATGACCCTGAATTTGAAAAGAAGTACAACTGAACTCTGAAAAGGTTGTAACTTGGCATGACATCGTAATTTCACCCACATAGAAACTTCTAAAGAGTTGAGAGGGTTACAGCAAAAACTGGATGCACTTCATGTACAAATTGGACAATCTCTTTCGAAGTATGATTGTTCCGGACGAAAACTCATCTATTACAAATGGATTTCATTTTTAATAACTTATTTTCACTCCATACTCTGTGTGTGTTCAATAGAACCATTCAAAGGCACATCATCAATTTTCAACCCTTTTTGACTTCATTTGATATTTTTCATGCATTTAATCATTTATTTTGAGCTAAATGGCCCTGAATTTGAAAATAAGTACAACGGAACCCTAAAAAGGTTGTAACATGGCATTACATCATAATTTCACCCACATAGCAACTAAGAAAGAGTTGAGATGGTTATGGCAAAAACTGGATGCACTTCGTGTATAAATTGGACAACCTCTTTCAAAGTGTGAGGGTTTCGGACGAAAACTCATCTATTACAAAGGGACTTCAGTTTCAATAAATTATTTTAACTCCATACTTTTTGTGTGTTCAATATGCACCATTCAAAGGCACATTGTCAATTTTCAACCCTTTCTGACTTCATTTGGTATTTTTCATGCATTTAATGATTTATTTTGAGCTAAATGACTGTGAATTTTAAAAGCAGTACAACTGAACTCTGAAAAGGTTCTAACTTGGCATGACATCATAATTTCACCCACAAAACAACTTCTAAAGAGTTGAGAGGGTTACGCAAAAACGGGATGCACTTCGTGTACAAATTGGACAATCTCTTTCGAAGTATGAGGGTTTCGGACGAAAACTCATCTATTAGAAGGGGATTTCATTTCTAATAACTAATTTTAACTCCATACTTTTTGTGTGTTCAATATGCACCAATCAAGGGCACATCATCAATTTTCAACCCTTTCTGACTTAATTTGATATTTTTCATGCATTTAATGATTTATTCTGAGCTAAATGACTGTGAATTTGAAAAGCAGTACAAATGAACTCTGCAAGGGTTGTAACCTGGCATGACATCATTATTTCACCCACAAAGCAACTTCTAAAGAGTTGAGATGGTTACGCAAAAACAGGATGCACTTCGTTCACAAATTGGACAATCTCTTTCGAAGTATGAGGGTTTCGGACGAAAACTCATCTATTACAAAGGGATTTCATTTTTAATAACTTATTTTAACTCCAAACTTTTTGTGTTTTCAATATGCACAATTCAAGGGCACATCATCAATTTTCAACCCTTTCTGACTTCATTTGATATTTTTCATGCATTTAATGATTGATTTTGAGCTAAATGACCCTGAATTTGAAAAGTAGTATAAATGGACTCTGAAAAGGTTGAAACGTGGCATGACATCATAATTTCACTCACAAAGCAAGTTCTAAAGAGTTGAGAGCGTTACGCAAAAACAGGATGCAATTCGCGTACAAATTGGACAATCTCTTTCGAAGTATGAGTGTTTCAGACGAAAACTCATCTATTACAAAGCGATTTCATTTTAAAAACTTATATTAACTCCATACTTTTTGTGTGTTCAATATGCACCATTCAAAGGCACATCATCAATTTTCAACCCTTTCTGACTTCATTTGATATTTTTCATGCATTTAATGATTTATTTTGAGCTAAATGACAATAAATTTTAAGAGTAGTACAAATGAACTCTGAAAAGTTTTTAACTTGGCATGACATCATAATTTCACCCACATAGCAACTTCTAAAGAGTTGAGAGGGTTACGGAAAAAACTGGATGCACTTCGTGTATAAATTGGACAATCTCTTTCGAAGTATGAGGGTTCCGAACGAAAACTCATCTATTACGAAGGGATTTCATTTTAATAACTTATTTTAACTCCATAATTTTTGTGTGTTCAATATGCACCATTCAAAGGCATATCATCAATTTTCAACCCTTTCTGACTTTAGTTGATATTTTTAATGCATTTAATGATTTATTTTGAGCTAGATGACCCTGAATTTGAAAAGCAGTACAAATGAACTCTGAAAAGGTTGTAACTTGGCATGACATCGTAATTTCACCCACATAGAAACTTCTAAAGAGTTGAGAGGGTTATGGCAAAAACTGGATGCACTTCGTGTATAAATTGGACAATCTCTTTCGAAGTATGAGAGTTTCACACGAAAACTCATCTGTCACAAAGGGATTTCATCTTTAATAACTTATTTTAACTTCATACTTTTTGTGTGTTCAATATGCACCATTCAAAGGCACATCGTCAATTTTCAACCCTTTCTGACTTCATTTGGTATTTTTCATGCATTTAATGATTTATTTTGAGCTAAATGACCGTGAATTTTAAAAGCAGTACAAATGAACTCTGAAAAGGTTGTAACTTGGCATGACATCATAATTTCACCCACAGAGCAACTTCTAAAGAGTTGAGAGGGTTACGCAAAAACCGGATGCACTTCGTGTACAAATTGGCCAATCTCTTTCGAAGTATGATGGTTTCGGACGAAAACTCATCTATTACAAAGGGATTTCATTTTTAATAACTTATTTTAACTCCATACCTGTTTTGTGTTCAATATGAACCATTCGAAGGCACATCACCAATTTTCAACGCTTTCTGACATCATTTGATATTTTTCATGCATTTAATGATCTATTCTTAGATAAATGACCCTGAATTTGAAAATCAGTACAACTGAACTCTGAAAAGGTTTTAACTTGGCAGGTCATCATAATTTCACCCACATAGCAACTTATAAAGAGTTGAGATGGTTACGCAAAAACAAGATGCACTTCGTTCACAAATTGGACAATCCCTTTCGAAGTATGAGGGTTCCGGACGAAAACTCATCTATTACAAAGGGATTTAATTTTTAATAACTTATTTTAACTCCATACTTTTTCTGTGTTCAATATGCACCATTCAAGGGCACATCATCAATTTTCAACCCTTTCTGACTTCATTTGATATTTTTCATGCATTTAATGACTTATTTTGAGCTAAATGACCCTGAATTTGAAAAGCAGTACAAACGAACTCTGAAAAGGTTGTAACTTGACATGACATCATAATTTCACCCACAAAGCAACTTCTAAAGAGTTGAGAGGGTTACGCAAAAACAAGATGCACTTCGTGTATAAATTGGACAATCTCTTTCGAAGTATGAGCGTTTCGGACAAAAACTCATCTATTACAAAGGGATTTCATTTTTAATAACTTATTTTAACTCCATACTTTTTGTGTGTTCAATATGCACCATTCAAAGGCATGTCATCAATTTTCAACCCTTTCTGACTTGATTTGAGATTTTTCATGCAGTTAATGATTTATTTTGAGCTAAATGACCCTAAATGTGAAGAGCAGTACAACTTAACCCTGAAAAGGTTATAACCTGGCATGAAATCATAATTTCACCCACATAGCAACTTCTAAAGGGTTGAGAGAGTTACGACAAAAACTGGATGCACTTCGTGTATAAATTGGACAATCCCTTTCGAAGTATGAGCGTTACGGACAAAAACTCATTTATTACGAAGGGATTTCATTTTTAATAACTTATTTTACCTCCATACCTTTTTTGCGTTCAATATGCACAATTCAAAGGCAAATCATAAATTTTCAACCCTTGCTGACTTCATTTGATATTTTTCATGCATTTAAAGATTTATTTTGAGCTAAATGACCCTGAATTTGAAAAGCAGTACAAATGAACTCTGAAAAGGTTGTAACTTGGCAAAACATTGTAATTTCACCCACATAGAAACTTCTAAAGAGTTGAGAGGGTTACGGCAAAAACTGAATGCACTTCGTGTACAAATTGTACAATCTCTTTCGAAGTATGAAGGTTTCGGAAGAAAACTCATGTATTACAAAAGGATTTCATTTTTAGTAACTTATTTTCACTCCATACTTTGTGTGTGTTCAATAAGAACCATTAAAAGGCACATCATCAATTTTAAATGCTTTCTGACTTCATTTGATATTTGTCATGCATTTAATGATTTATTTTCAGCTAAATGACCCTGAATTTGAAAATCAGTACAACTGAACCCTGAAAAGATTGTAACTTGGAATGGCATCATAATTTCAACCCCCATAGAAACTTCTAAAGGATTGAGAGGGTTACGACAAAAACTGGATGTACTTCGTGTATAAATTGGACAATCTCTTTCGAAGTATGAACGTTTCAGACAAAAACTCATCTATTACAAAGGGATTTCATTTTTAATAACTTATTTTAACTCCATACTATTTTTGTGTTCAATATGCACAATTCAAAGGCACATCATCAATTTTCAACCCTTTCTGACTTCATTTGATATTTTTCATGCATTTAATTATTTATTTTGAGTTAAATGACCCTGAATTTGAAAAGTAGTACAAATGAACTCTGAAAAGGTTGAAACTTGGCATGACATCATAATTTCACCCACAAAGCAACTTCTAAAGAGTTGAGAGCGTTACGCAAAAACAAGATGCACTTCGTGTACAAATTGGACAATCTGTTTCGAAGTATGAGTGTTTCGGACGAAAACTCATCTATTACAAAGGAATTTCATTTTAATAACTTATATTAACTCCATACTTTTTGTGTGTTCAATATGCACCATTCAAAGCCACATCATCAATTTTCAACCCTTTCTGACTTCATTTGAGATTTTTCATGCATTCAATGATTTATTTTGAGCTAAATGACCCTAAATTTGAAGAGCAGTACAACTGAACTCTGAAAAGTTTGTAACTTGGCATGACATCATAATTTCACCCACATAGCAACTTCTAAAGAGTTGAGAGGGTTACGGCAAAAACTGGATGCACTTCGTGTATAAATTGGACAATCTCTTACGAAGTATGAGGGTTCCGAACGAAAACTCATCTATTACGAAGGGATTTCATTTTAATAACTTATTTTAACTCCATAATTTTTATGTGTTCAATATGCACTATTCAAATGCACATCATCAATTTTCAACCCTTTGTGACTTCATTTGATATTTTTAATGCATTTAATGATTTGTTTTGAGCTAAATGACCCTGAATTTGAAAGGCAGTACAAATGAACTTTTAAAAGGTTGTAACTTGGCATGACATCGTAATTTCACCCACATAGAAACTTCTAAAGAGTGGAGAGGGTTATGGCAAAAACTGGATGCACTTCGTGTATAATTGGACAATCTCTTTCGAAGTATGAGGGTTTCAAACGAAAATTCATCTGTCACAAAGGGATTTCATTTTTAATAACTTATTTTAACTCCATACTTTTTGTGTGTTCAATATGCATCATTCAAAGGCATATCATCAACCCTTTCTGACTTCATTTGGTATTTTTCATGCATTTAATGATTTATTTTGAGCTAAATGACCGTGAATTTTAGAAGCTGTACAAATGAACTCTGAAAAGGTTGTAACTTGGCATGACATCATAATTTCACCCACAAAGCAACATCTAAAGAGCTGGAGGGTTACGCAAAAACAGGATGCACTTCATGTACAAATTGGACAATCTCTTTCGAAGTATGTGTGTTTCGGACGAAAACTCATCTATTACAAAGGGATTTCATTTTTAATAACTTATTTTAACTCCATACTTGTTGTGTGTTCAACATGAACCATTCAAAGGCACATCATCAATTTTTTAACGCTTTCTGACATCATTTGATATTTTTCATGCATTTAATGATTTACTCTCACATAAATGACCCTGAATTTGAAAATAAGTACAACTGAACTCTGAAAAGGTTGTAACTTGGCAGGTCATCATAATTTCACCCACATAGCAACTTATAAAGAGTTGAGATGGCTACGCAAAAACAAGATGCACTTCATTCACAAATAGGACAATCCCTTTCGAAGTATGAGGGTTTCAGACGAAAACTCACCTATTACAACGGGATTTCATTTTTAATAACTTATTTTAAGTTCATACTTTTCCTGTGTTGAATATGCACCATTCAAAGGCACATCATCAATTTTGAACCCTTTTTGACTTCATTTGATATTTTTCATGCATTTAATGGTTTATTTTGAGCTAAATGACCCTAAATTTGAAAAGTAGTACAAATGAATTCCGAAAAGGTTGAAACTTGGCATGAAATCATAATTTCACCCACAAAGCAACTTCTAAAGTGTTGAGAGGGTTAGAGCAAAAAATGGATGCACTTTGTGTACAAATTGGATAATCTCTTTCGAAGTATGAGGGTTTTGGACGAAAACTCATGTATTACAAAGGGATTTCATTTTTAATAACTTATTTTAACTCCATACTTTTTTTGTGTTCAATATGCACAATTCAAACGCACATCATCAATTTTCAACCCTTTCTGACTTCATTTGATATTTTTCATGCATGTAATGATTTATTTTGAGCTAAATGACCCTCATTTTGAAAAGTAGTACAAATGAACTCTGAAAAGGTCGAAACTTGGCATGACATCGTAATTTCACCCACAAAGCAACTTCTAAAGAGTTGAGAGCGTTACGCAAAAACAGGATGCACTTCATGTACAAATTGGACAATCTCTTTCGAAGTATGTGTGTTTCGGACGAAAACTCATCTATTACAAAGGGATTTCACTTTAATAACTTATATTAACTCCATACTTTTTGTGTGTTCAATATGCACCATTCAAAGGCACATCACCAATTTTCAACCCTTTCTGACTTCATTTGAGATTTTTCATGCATTTTATGATTTATTTTGAGCTAAATGACCCTAAATTTGAAGAGCAGTACAACTGAACTCTGAAAAGTTTGTAACTTGGCATGACATCATAATTTCACCCACATAGCAACATCTAAAGAGTTGAGAGGGTTACGACAAAAACTGAAAGAACTTCGTGTATAAATTGGATAATCTCTTTCGAAGTATGAGTGTTGGGGATATAACCCCGTGATATGACCCGGCTGGAAGGTTCCGGTTGATAGCATTGGTTATGAGCCTGCCCACGAAGACATGTATCAGCTGGAGGCCCAAGATGATTGGTGGCTCTTGAGGTGGGCCGGACGACAGAGACCCGGATGCACAAGACCGTCCAAAGGATAACTTGATTGGTAAGATAGAGATAGATTCGGAGATGTAAAACATGATCCGACTGTACAATTGTATGACCCGACGTCTCTAACCTCTTATATAAAGGCAGAGTCGGGGCGGCTTAGAGGTAGGTTATCGAAAACTAGGTCATGCTTCTAGCCCCTTGTAATCGATATATCAAGCAATAACAACACAAGAAGGACGTAGGCTTTTACCTCGACTTGAGGGGCCGAACCTGGGTAAACTCGTGTCCTTCGTCTCGATCAACCCCTTTGAGTCCACTACCATGGCGATGGCTCCAAACTCAAGTCTGGTAACCCAGACATCTACCGTGACAAAACCACGATAGTTGGCGCCCACCCTGGGGCTCGTGTTCGATGGAATTGAGTTCTCAAAGGGCTCCCTTCTAGAGCTCGAAGGATACGTGGTTGGGTGGATGAGCAAGAGCCGCCGCGGCCGGCTCTACATCGATGACGCTGGCTGGGGGCTTGATGCTGCTTCTGTGGAGTATGGTTTTATGGTTCCGTTCGGCGGAATCCAGATGTTCATCAGAAAGATTGACGGATCTACACCCGGGCCGGACGTTTGCACCAACATCGTCGAGCCGGCTCGGCGCCTCCAGCCCGCACGTAAGGTAGGCCCTACCCGTGTTAACCCGGTTCAGGAGCATGTCTTCGTGGGCTTCACTCAAGGTATGGATCTAGAAGCATCCGGATCTCATGGGACTCTCGTGCACTCCGATGATGAGTCATCAAGTGGGGAAACAGACTCTTTGTATCAACTCAGCAATGGTGGCCTTGGGGGCTATGGTGGTACTTTCCCCGAGTCAGAGCATGGCGAATCAGATGGGCCGGAGCGGCCGTCTCATGCAACAGTATTCATGGCAGGGCCAGGGGCGGACGGGTCAGGAGCTAACCCTCCCCAGCCGTCGGCTGAGGGCCTTGTGGAATTGATGGATGAGCTTGAAGCTTTGTTGGCTATAGAGCTCACACTAGATAATCAGGCGGCTCGTAATGCAGAGATCGCAAGGATCAAAGGCCGGATGGCCGAGGAACGTCAGAGGATAACTGATCTAAGCACCTAGATGGAGGCGGAGGCAGCACGGCTCAAGGCCGATGCTTTCCGTTTGGGGCTGGAATAGGTTTCAGCGGCGGCTGTACACCGCCCCCAAATGAATCTGGCTCTTTGGCCAAAGCAGGGGCCAGCTTACGCAGGCGTTGAGGGTCATCACATCATCTTCGTCGGCCCGAGCAGGTCGAATCGGAGGTAACAAGTCGTCGTAGCCTGGCAGCACTCGAACCAGTTCAACCCTATACACGGTGGGTGGCATCGGATTACCGTGGAACACGGGGTTCCCTGGTTGAACGATTCTGCCCTTGGCGACATCGACTAACTCGCCGTCCATGAAGTGCAGGAGAGTGCATGGAACGTTGGCGGCGCCCTGCGAAAACATGTAGGGCGTTAGGGATGCCCAGTCAAAGGCAAGGAGATGAAGTCATCAGTCGAGAGGCTTAGTTACCGTGATGGCGTCGAGCTCGGCTAATGTCGAGGCACCGCCAACGGCAGGCGTGCAACTGACGGAGGGGTCGCTTGCTGCCGAGGTGCCGACCGGCATACACCCGGGTGCATTAAGCTCCAATGCCTGTGCCGGCGCCGGAGACACCAATACCGCCTCCGCCGGAGACACCAATGGCGCCGCCTGCGCGTTATGCGAGTTGCTAGCCCTGAAGCTGGGAACCGGGGGCGGCCCCTGTTGGCCGCTCGCAATCCACCCCTGCAGCCCCTCAACCAAGCTAGGCATAATGGCGATGACCGTCGCTCCCAGTTGGTCTCGCACTTGCTTTGAGACTATGTCGGGAATCTGCGCCACTTGTTCCTTGAGTTCTTGAACCTCGCGTGCTTGGCTTTCCGAGCTGGTCTTTCTCTGCTTTTGCCCACCAGCGTTATAGTATGACGACCATTTTGTGGACAAGCCTTTGCCGGCCACACGACCAGCTGACGATGGCTTACTGAACTTATCCTTGTTTTCCATTACGTTCAACACCCTATTTAAAGCGTTGTCCCAAGGGGAGCTCTGAGACGACCCCACACTACTGCTTTCAGTCTCCTGTGGAAGGAATGTGAACCATTTAGAAATTTGGCTTCATTAATTATAATGCAACCATATGGAGCTAATTACGTGGGGGTGTATTCCTTACCAGAACATGCTCAAGCGCCTTGGTATTTGCATCCGTGGTAAGCTCCTTTGTTACCGGGTCCACCTTGTACCGGGCCCTGACATAGTTCCTGGTCTTCTTGTCACGGTATTTCTCGAAGTGGGGCGGTAGGCCTTGGTTGGCATGCTCCGCGTCCTCCTTGTCCCATATAGGTTCCGCCACTCTGTAACCGCCGGGACCGAGTTGGTGGACCCCTAAGTTGAAGTCCCGCATATCTTTCCCCCCACTGACTTGATTCCAGGGTTGCGCTGCTCTCGCACTTGATCTTGAACTCCTTGTAGTCATCTTCGTTGATCGAAGGATTTTTCGCCTTGATCTTCTCATAACTATCACCTTTGTCAATCATTTTCTTCACCGCGCTTGTCCAAGTAGACAGGGCCCTGCTCATCTTCGTGAGGGCGGCACTGTTCACTCTATTCCCTGAGAGGCGTGTGTTTGCGACGTCACCGGGGAACTTGTATCGTTCGTGCAGCTTCGTATAGAGGAGGCTGCGCAAATTCCCTCGGTCAGGATGCCTTAGGTTCTCGGTGTTGATTGAGACGGTGCTCTGGAGAATGCACCCGAGCTGAACCGAGTACCCCTTGACTAAGTCTTTGGGAGCTGTTGGATGCCCCTCAGAGGACACTTCAGTAAATTCCTCCTTGACGGTGCCGAGCATGTTCGGGCGCCGGTCCTTTCGTTGCCTCTTCGGTTGGCTGCCATCTGTGCATGCGCTGCCATCATTAGTGGTGGCATCCTCGGCGGCACCATCAGTGGTGTCATCCCTGACGCCACTAGGGGTTGTGTAGTCGGGATCGGTGTCTTCCGCGGCGTCCTCATAGCGGTGAGGTTCTTCCTCCATCTCCTGTGACAGCTCCCAGAATACCTTGCCCAAACCGTCGACCTCGTCGTTGTGGGCCATGTTTCGCGCTAAATAGGAAAAAAGTTTGGTCAAAAAGTTGGTTATTGTCAAGGGCCTACAAAACTGGCTGCAAATGCCTGCAAGGCTTCAAGGGTGACAGCATAATGGCTCAGTGTTATTTAAGGGTTGGTTTGTGAGGAATTATCATGGTCTCATCATTTAGGGTTTGTCGACACCGATGCATCCTAAGATAATGCTGCTCAAGATTCAAGGCCGGAAGGAGGGCAAATATTTTCAAAAAGTATGAGAATATGATTTGCACAACAAGTGACAGAAATGTGTGGTTCGAGGGCATTAATTCAATTGCTGGTTTTGGAGGGCAAAGCATTGTTAAATGGTCTAAGAGCCTGAAGAGCAACAACCTTTACATGTTTAGGTGCATGTGCGTAGAGCGAAGTAGGGAGAAAACGACAAGGGGAATTCAAACCCCGGCCCATGCATTAGTCGCAAGTACCCCATATGTCGTGTTTTTAGCAAAGTCATGCTAAAATTCATGGAAAATTTTAGCATGACCTTTGCTGAAAATAGGACATATGGAGTACCCGAATTTGCCGGAAGGGAAGTTAATCGACATGCCGGCAAACTCAAGGGCCTCTCGGGGTACCTGCAAAATCATCATGACAGGATGGTCGGACACAAAACCCAGCAAACTAGCACCACAATGTGCCTCTACTTTCATATGGATGAAAAGGCCACAAACCATATGGTCCTCTGCTTTCATATGGACAAAAATCTGTCATGATATTCTACCATGGTGCCAACCAAAGTTGTCACAAGCTACATGCATATGGTTTTGCCACCAAGCAATTATAATGCCAAATATAATGCATATGTTAATTAAGGTATGTTTATACCTGCCAAATATAATGCCAGAACATTGGGTTAAAACATAATCCACTAATAATAGATATAAATCGCACTCAGATCGATATGCCTAAATGATAAAGCAAAGTATTCTTTAAACTTGAGTGATTCAGATCTATGTGTTATTAATATTATTAGCATGTGCTTGTAAATGTCTATTTTATGACTTTGCCTAAATGATATTCTGATATTCCTAATTCTCTTTGGGGTAGCAGGGCAAGGTTGAGGTGTGCATGGTCATATTCATCCTATTCTGCATCAGCCAGTCCTCCAAAAAGGTGAGTGCAACATCTCTTGTGGTTTTTGTTCCAGTCATAGAAAACAAAATATATGTGCATGATCCTCAACCACTGCTATATCATAGTTTGTGACAATAAAATGACCAACACACTTAGAACACTAAAGAAATTATGCAACAACTTAATCAAGTAATCTATCAATTGATTCCCTGCTCATGGAGTGCTATATAGATGATCAAAACCAGAGTTCAAGGCATCAGTTCCCTATTATGTTTCTCTTCCTGACTATGCAGTAAGTAGTAAACCTGAAGCTATGCTACACTGCTACAAGGGATGTTGACTAGAACCTATATTGTGAATGTTAAATATAGTGACTGTTCAAACCTATATATACTGACTTAGTGAATGTTAAATATAGCTTTGGCATGAATTTTATTTGAAAGCTCAACCTTCCCTTCAAAAATCAATATATTCATCCGGCGTCTCGTCGAGTGGTGGCTTTAACAGATTAGGCAAGCCACAATTAGAATGCTAATAATATAAAGCAGAACTTTTTCCGCAAAAAAATATAAAGCAGGTTTTGCAATCAACATGTAATTACTATGCATTTGCTTTTATATATCTCTCCATTGCACGTTTTTATGGAGACTGTGTTTGTCGCTACCACCACCAACAAGTATCTCGAATTTATTTGAACTGATTAAATTGAGGGGAGGGGGTATGTATAAGTTTCTGTGAACCCCTGATCTCGTTTCCTTCTGCCTTAAACATGCATGTATGTAGAAGTTTTCACCAGAAACAGGCCACAAATGTAAGTGCCTACCTATGTATATGTAACGGTGTAACGGTGTCACTTCTGCCTTAAAACAAACAGGCCACCAAAAACATGCATGTATGTATAAGTTTTCACCAAAAACAAACATGATCTTGTTTCCTTCTGCCTTAAACATGCATATGTAATGGTGTCACTCAAAGACGAGTTTACAATATATACACTCTCTAGTGCCTACCTATGTATTTCATCTTGGGTGCTTTATCCTAAGTAAATGTAGGTTTTCAATTTCTTCTCTTAATATTCTCCTCGGTAAAAAAACTATTGCTTCTATTTTACTGTCTGCAACACCAACACTTGACTCTGGTTCAAGTTAATGTTCTACTTGCTATATTATCTAAACTCAACATAGTGGTAGCATAAGGGTTCTGATGCTTCCCTTTCTGCCTAGTATTTTAGAGTTTGACAAAATACTGATTGTCTTAAGAATGGGGAATAGGCATACATTATGCCCTTAAACTATTCAAGTTATCTAATTACATCCTTAACCCTAAGCTGTCTACCTTGCACTATTCAGTTGCCGAAATTCAAACAATACCCACATGGAGATTTCGTGTGCAGATTTTGTGTGATGCAGAACAGAGCAATCAACCATGGCACCAAGCGCGTGCCTTTGGTTGTTGGATGCATATATGAAACAACCACCAGCACCGTAAGAAACAACAAGCATGTTGCTAGTAATCACAAATCTAGAGAGAGAGACAGTGGGAGGGGGAGGGAGAGAGAACTTACCACAGATCTCGTCGCCTCCAGAGCTAGGGTTCCAGCCGTGGCAAGGGGGCGTCGGGGGAGATGGGACAATCGGAGGCTAGGGTTCCTCCTACGCCGTCCTCCTCCGCGTAGGTTGCGCCGCCGCCACTGGGGATTGCGACGTCGTCCTCCTCCTCCTTCGCTCGCCGGGGATCGTGATGCCGTCTTCCTCCTCCTTTGCTCGCCGAGGATCGCGACGCCATCCTCCTTCGCCCGCGTAGGTTGCTATCACTCGGGGATTGGTTCCACACGGGATGCTGGCCAGTAGGAGAGGTTTGGACAGGTTTGGGCCGGGGATGAGATGGGCCGAGGATAGCTATGGCGCACCTCCCGGTGGTGCGCCAGAAGTATATCCATAGCAATGGCGCACCACTGAGGGGTGCGCCATAAGTATCGTCACACATCAAGTATAGTACTAGAGGGGTCGAAGACCCTCTCCTGTTAAGATTCGAGGCAGTAGTGTAGTGGTAGCCGGCTCTCTGTGCAGACCAGAGGTCTAGGGTTCGAGTCCCAGGCGCCCCTTTTTTTGTGTTTTCCTATTTTGATTGTATGTGTATGTGGTGAGTGTATGTATATGTATACATACATGATAGATGTTTTTTAATTCATTTTCTGTTCAGATATACATGTGTGTGTAGTGTATGTGAGTGTGTGGGATTGTATACATGTTTGTGTGTGAGTGTGGTGTCACATGCATGTGTGTATGTGCATATATATATGCACTTGTGCATATGTGTGTGTGATGAACACCCACACACATAGGTGTGTGTGTTCTCATGAGTGTGGGTGTGTCTATATGCACTTGTGCATATTTTCCATGTGTGTGTGTATGTGGGGTAGTGTGTGTAGGTTTGTATGTGTGACAAGTGGGCCATGCCCCACTTGTCATATACCCTATCAATATGTGTTGGGTGTTTTATTGCTTGATGGGTTATGCTAGTTCTTTTCCATTCATAGCTATATTGAATATGAAAAAATATCATCAAATTTGAAAAAATATTCATGAATTCAAAAAGTGCCCATGGAATTTAAAAATATTCACGAGTTCAAAAAATATTAACAAATTCAATACTTTTTGTGAGTTAGAAATTCAATACCATAATAAACATAAATAAATATTCATGAGGACACTAGAACGGAAGAAATATCATTTCAATATGTCAAAATACAATTGAGAAATGAAGGCTACAATTTAAATACAATCGATCTTAGCTAGCTATCTATTCACAATCTTCTTTCCTTTATTTTTCGCAAATGGAGTTCTTCTTTTGAACGGACGTCCTTTAGGTAGGGTGGTCCTGCTTCTTCTTGTGGTGTATGCTGGTACTTCATCGTTGTCGTCATGTTCCATCTTCGGGTCGCCGTACTTGTCGAAGTCTTGCTCATTGGCGACTCCATCCATTCCGATGATCTTCCTTTTGCCTCTCCTCACGACAACATGACTAGGCTTTGACGGGTCGGTAATGAACAAGCATTGGTCCACTTGGGAAGCAAGTACCCATGGCTCATTTTTCGCGGTGGCGTTTGCGCCCGCGGTCTTCGATTTGGCGTTGAGTATAACCATGGTGGTGAAATACCGGTCTTCTTTTAGGACGCTCTTGGCCCATCTGACACGGAACATCGGGACCTTCTCTCCAGCGTAGCTCAGCTCCCAGATCTCCTCGATCCTTCCGTAGTATCTGTCCTTGTCGTTACCGGTGTAGGATTCCATCGTTACTCTGGAGTTCTGATAACCATCGCTCTTCATGTCCTTTCCCTCGGTGTAGAATGTGTAGCCATTGATATCGTACGCCTCATACGTCATCAGGTTGTGCTCGGCGCCCTGTGACAAGGCGAATATGAGTTGTTCTTCCGCGGAAGAATCCTCATGTAAAGGGTACAACAGTAGCTTCTTCTTGAACCAATGCGTGAAACATGAGTTGTGCTCTTTGATTATATCTCCGTCCGTCCTCTGTTGGCCTCGGTCATTGTACGTCTTCTCAATAAAGGTTTTGTGCTCTACCACCCAAGGATCGACCACGTCTATGTGTAGCACGACTATGTTTGCTCTTTCAAAGTCGGCGAGTCGACCCTCGAAGTCGACATGCATTTCGCGGCGACCCTCATGGTGACCCCATCGAGCGAGCCTGCCGAGGTGCCTGTTAATGGGCAGACCAACGGGGTTCTCGATGCCTAGATAATTCATGCAGTAGGAGATGCACTCTTCGGTAAGAAAGCCCCTGGCTATGCTTCCCTCTGGACATGACATGTTGCGAACGTATCCTTTGATGACACCATTCATCCTTTCGAACGACATCATGCTATGCAGGAACATCGGCCCGAGTTGGATGATATCCTCCACGATATGGACCAGCAGATGCACCATAACATCAAAGAATGCGGGAGGGAAGTACATCTCAAGCTCGCATAGTATCACCACGATCTCTTCCTGTAGCCTTCTGAGTTGCCTCATGCCAACCGACTTCCGAGAGATGACGTCGAAAAAGTTGCATAGGCCAAATAGCATTTCACGGACGTGCGCGTCCATGATCCCACAGATTGTAACTGGAAGTATCTGCGTCATCAGCACGTGACAGTCGTGAGACTTCATCCCGCTGAACTTCTGCTTCGCTGAGTCTAGGTATCTGCTTATCTTCCCCGCGTAACCGTAAGGAAGTTTTACTCCTACGTGGCAGGTGAAAAACTGATCGATCTCCTCCTGACTTAGAGTGAAGCACGCGGGAGGGAAGTCATTTCCGGTCTTCTTGGCCTTTTTGCCTTTGCGACGACTTTCCGTGTCCTGCTTCACCTCATCATCATCATCATCATCATCATCATTATTAGCGTGAAGCTCCTCCCTGATGCCCATTGATTTCAAGTCTGCCCTTGCTTTCGGTCCATCTTTGGTCCTCTCTGGCATGTTGAGCAGGGTACCAAGTAGACTCTCGCACACGTTCTTCGTGATATGCATGACATCAAGGCTGTGAGGCACACGGAGGATCTTCCAGTACGGCAAGTCCCAGAAAACAAACCTCGTTTTCCATACCTTCAGCAGCGGCTCTGGCGCCTTTCGCTTCTTTCCTGGCTCTGGCGCCTTTCCCGGCGATGGGCACTCTTTCCAATTTTTCAACAGCTTGTCTATTTCCTCGCCGCTCCTCGTACGCGGGCTTCTTCGGGGTTCGGTTTCACCATCGAACAGATCCTTGCGTTTTCTCCATGAGTCATCGTCGCGAAGCCACCTTCGATGTCCCATATACACGGTTTTTGAAGACCCAGGATCTCTATCTAGCTGGCGATACGTTGTGTCATCCATGCACCTGACGCATCCAGAAAATCCGTGGACCACCTACCCCGCGACATATCCGTAAGCGAGATAGTCGTGCACCATCGTGAGGAGTGTGGCTCTCATAGGGAAATATTCTTTCTCTGCAGCGTCCCACGTATTGGCTGGCGTTTTCCACAGCGTGTCTAGCTCCTCTTTCAGCAGCCCCAGATATAGAATGATGTCGTTCCCTGGTTGTTTCGGCCCTTCAATTAGCATACTCATGTGAATGTACTTCCTCTTCATGCACAACCAGGGGGGAAGGTTGTACATCCACACTAACACAGGCCAGGTACTATGTGTGCTTCTCTGGCTGCCAAACGGATTGACTCCATCGGTGCTTGCGCCCAGCATGATGTTCCTTGGATCGTTCCCAAATTCTGGGTGTTCGAAGTTCAACACTTGCCACTGGCTCGCATCCTTAGGGTGACTCAGCATCTTGCCTCTTTTATTTATCTCCGGATCATTTGCGTCATCTTCTCGCTTCTTCTCCTCCTTATCCACGTGCCAATAGAGAAGCTTTGCTACCTTACGGTCTGCGAAATACCGCTACAGACGAGGAGTGATCGGAAAGTACCACACCACTTTCCGAGGAGCTTTCTTCCTCTTCTTGTATCGAGTGACGCTGCACACCGGACATATGGTAGACTCCGCGTGCTCATCCCGATAAATGATGCAATTGTTCATGCACACATGGTATTTCACGTGCGGTAAATCCAGAGGACACACGATTTTCTTCGCCTCCTCGAAACTGGTCGGGCACTTGTTCCACTTGGGAAGACGTTCGTGCCAGAATGACATGTTCTCGTCGAAGCATGTGTCGGTCATTTTGGGTTTTACCTTCATCTCCAGAGCCATGAGCGTTACTTTGAGGCGGGTATCCTCGGGCCTGCATCCTTCATACAATGGAGTAACCGCGTCTATCTCTAGTTGATCCAGCTTGGCTTTCTCTCGGGCGGCAGCTCTTTCATTATCCGTCTGCTTGAGAGGCAGCTCTTGAATATGAGGGTCCTGCACCCAGCCCATCGATGGTCCATCGTCGTCTGCTCCGGCATCTTCATCTTCATGATCATGCCCTTCGTCTACTCCAGCATCTTCCTCATCATCATGTCCGGCATCCTCTACATGATGACCGTGTACTGCATCTACTTCGTGATCATGTCCTGGAGATTCTTCGTCTTCTCGCCCGCCCTCGTCGTGGTTGTCTTGCTCATGCCCTTCCTCATTTCTTGCCCGTCCCCCATGGATGACTTCATAATCATCTTCATCACCTTGCCGCCGATAGCCATCCATGAAACCACGCACGAGCAGGTGGCCCCGCACCTGTACGGAATCTGGGTCCATAAGGCTCCTCAACTTGCATCTTCGACACGGACATCTTATCTCCATCTCGTTATTTTGAAGCATCTCGGCCTTCGCGGAGCTCAAAAACCTATTCATGATGCCTTCAGTCATCTTGCGGACCATGGTCGCGTGCGGGGTAGAGCAAAACGATATTTTAGAACCAAGAAAAAATTTGGCATGACTTTGCCTAAAAATAGGACCAAAAAGAATGCATTGTGCTAAATTCTCGCCAAAACGGAAATGAATCAACATTCCGGAAAAATATTGGCAACTATTGCATTTCAAATACCAGTACCTGCAAACACAAACATATATGCAACACCACAAACATATGCAACACCACAAACGTAGATCTAGCTAGGCCATAAAAAGTGCATGTGCACGTTGTTGGAGGGAGAAAAAAGTAGATCTACAACATAAAAGCTTTCCCCTTACTTACCTATCAAAAAAAGGTAATTTAACCAATTAATTTGGGTGAATCTATGATGCAAATGAGGTGAGGAGGAGGAGGCACCCGAGACAAGCTTGGAGGAGGAGGTGGAGATAATGAAAGTGGGGAAAGTGAGTGTGGTAGGTGGCTGTCCAAAATATCTAGCTGGTCAGAGGTTACTAATGGCGCACCACCTACAAATGCGCCATTAGTAACCCTGGTAACTAATGGCGCACCAGCTGGAGGTGCGCCATTAGTAGTTTTGGCAAAAGAGAAAAAATAGTAGTGGCGCACTAGGCTTGTCGTTCGCCATTAGTAGTTAAACTAGTAATGGCGCACTCTGACCTGGTGCGTCATTAGTACTTTTGGAAAAATAACAAAAAAAGTTTGTTAGTAGTGGCACACCAGGTGTGTGGTGCGCCATTAGTGCCCATCACACTAATGGCGCACCAGCACCTGGTGCACCACTGCTATATAGTAGTGGCGCACCACTTGTCTGGTGCGCCATTAGTGTCTATATTATCTATAGCCCTTTTCCTACTAGTGTGTACTAATAATGCTGCTGAGTATTGATGGGAGACGTAGTAGTAAATCAAAATTTTCCTACGTGTCACCAAGATCTATCTATGGAGAAACCAGCAACGAGAGGGGAGAGATTGCATCTTCATACCTTTGAAGATCGCTAAGCGGAAGCGTTACAAGAACGCGGTTGATGGAGTCGTACTCGCAGCGATTCAGATCGCGGTAGATCCGATCAAGTGCCGAACGGACGGCACCTCCGTGTTCAACACACGTGCCGCCCGGTGACATCTCCTACGCCTTGATCCAGCAAGGAGGAAGGAGAGGTTGGGGAAGAGCTCCAGCAGCAGCACGACGGCGTGGTGGTGGTGGAGTAGCAAGGTATCCCGGCAGGGCTTCGCCAAGCACTGCGGAGGAGGAAGAAGAGAGGTAGAGCTTCGCCGAGAGAGAGAGAGTTCAGATCTGTTCTCAAAGGGCCAAAACCTCAAATATATATAGGAGGAGGGAGAGGGAGGGCTGGCTTGACCCCTCCTCCAAGGAGGAGAGGTTCGGCCGAGCTAGGTGGAGAGTCCACCTCCCACACGGGAGGTGGATCTCCTCCGTTTAAATCTTTTTCAGCCCTATCTCTTATCTCCAGCCACATGGGCCTTTAGCAAAAGTATTTCCCAGCCCAATAAGGGCTGAAACACTTTATCTAACAGCCCATGAAGTCCTCTGGTCGTCACACCCCTCCCGGGGTCCTCCGGCACCCTCCCGGCACTCCCGATACAATACCAATGAGCCCGAAAACTTTCCGGTGACCAAAACTGGACTTCCTATATATCAACATTTACCTCCGGACCATTCCGGAGCTCCTCGTGACGTCCAGGATCTCATCCGGGACTCCGAACAACCTTAGGTAATCACGTATACCTTTTCCCTATAACCTTAGCGTCATCGAACCTTAAGTGTGTAGACCCTATGGGTTCGGGAGACACGTAGACATGACCGAGACACCTCTCCGGTCAATAACCAACAGCGGGATCTGGATACCCATGTTGGCTCCCACGTACTCCACGATGATCTCATCGGATGAACCACAATGTCAGGGATTCAATCAATCCCGTATACAATTCCCTTTGTCTATCGGTATGGTACTTGCCCGAGATTCGATCGTCGGCATCCCTATACCTTGTTCAATCTCGTTACCGGCAAGTCTCTTTACTCGTTCTGTAACACATCATCCCGTGGCTAACTCCTTAGTCACATTGAGCTCATTATGATGATGTCTTACCGAGTGGGCCCAGAGATACCTCTCCGTCAAACAGAGTGACAAATCCCAATCTCGATTCGTGTCAACCCAACAGACACTTTCGGAGATACCCGTAGCGTACCTTTATAGCCACCCAGTTACGTTGTGACATTTGGCACACCCAAAGTATTCCTACGGTATCCGGGAGTTACACAATCTCATGGTCTAAGGAAACGATACTTGACATTGAAAAGCTTTAGCAAACGAACTACACGATCTTGTGCTATGCTTAGGAGTGGGTCTTATCCATCACATCATTCTCCTAATAATGTGATCCCGTTATCAATGACATCCAATGTCCATGGTCATGAAACCGTGACCATCTATTGATCAACGAGCTAGCCAACTAGAGGCTCACTAGGGACATGTTGTGGTCTATGTATTCACACATGTATTACGGTTTCCGGTTAACACAATTGTAGCATGAATAATAGACAATTATCATGAACTAGCAAATACAATAATAACCATTTTATTATTGCCTCTAGGGCATATTTCCAACAAGTATGACGCCTTGCTCCATGGTTTGAGAGTTTCTAAGGAGATGAATTTGAGCCGGGTTAGATGCCTGGGCGACTCAGATCTTGTGGCTTAGCAAGTTTCAGGTACTTGGGATTCTAAGGACCCATGAATGGCGGCTTATCGACAGGTGGTTGATATTGTTGCAGGTCATTTCAAGGGATATCAGGTGGATCATATTGATCGTCGACGGAACGAGGCGGCCGATGCATTATCACGACTCGGGTCTCAGTGTAAGCCGGTGCCGCCTAATGTTTTTCTTGACGTGTTATATCATCCGACTATCAAGATGCCTTCTGAGGAGGTTCTAGCAATTCCTGACCCGGAGGCGGCTCTAGTGGCGGCTCTACATGTTATTCCAGATTGGACTACTCCTTATTTAGCGTACTTGATGCGCGGCGAGTTGCCGGATGATGAGAGACGGGCTCGGGAGATCGTTCGTCATTCCAAGTCCATGACAATTATCAATGGCGAGTTACACAAGTGCAGTGTGACGGGTGTTTTCCAACGCTGTGTGTCACCAGAGGAGGGCCAGAAGATCTTAAATGAAATTCATGTTCGCGACTATGGGCATCATGCCGGGTCAAGATCTTTAGTGGCCAAAGCTTTTCGGCATGGTTTCTTCTGGTTGACGGCTCACAAGGATGCAGAGGACCTGGTCCGTAAGTGTGATGCTTGTCAGAAATTTGGCCAACGTGCTCATGTTCCGGCTCAAGAGTTGAGGATGATACCTATCACTTGGCCATTTGTAGTCTGGGGGCTTGATATGGTAGGACCCTTCAAGAGGTCCAAAGATAAGAAAACGCACCTCTTGGTGGCGGTTGACAAGTTTACCAAGTGGGTGGAGGCTGAGCCAGTAAGCAAGTGTGATGCGGCTACAGTGGTTGAGTTTGTCAAGTCATTAATTTATCGTTTTGGCTATCCACACAGTATTATCACTGATAATGGCACAAATTTGTCTAAGGGGGCTATGAAGGTGTTCTGTGAGAAGGAGCATATCCGGCTTGATGTTTCAGCCGTGGCACATCCACAGTCCAATGGCTAGGCCGAGCGGGCTAACCAGGAAATCCTATGAGGGGTTAAACCTCGGCTCATGGTCCCTTTGCAACGGATGCCCGGGTGTTGGGTTGATGAGTTGCCTTCCGTCTTATGGAGCATCCGGACTACACCTAACAGGTCTACAGGTTTTACACCTTTTTTCATGGTCTACGGAGATGAGGCGGTTCTACCCAGTGACATCCGGCATGATTCACCAAGGGTGGCGGCTTATGTTGAGAGGGACAATGAGCTGGCACGTCAAGATGCGTTGGATGCCTTGGACGAAGCACGAGAGTTAGCAGCGGCCAGATCAGCAATTTATCAGCAAGACCTGCGACGCTATCATAGCCGCAGGGTGAAGACCCGGACGTTCCAGGAAGGTGACCTGGTGCTCCGGCTTATTCAAGACCAAACTGGAATGCATAAACTCTCTTCGCCGTGGGAAGGGCCCTTTGTGGTTAGCAGAAACCTCAACAACGGGTCATACTATCTCATTGATATTCGTGATGAGTCGGATACGGCGGGTCAGGAGACTTTGCGGCCGTGGAACGTGGCACACTTGCGGCCATATTATACTTAAGAGATGATGCAGATCTGTTATCATTGTACATATCATATTTATATAGAGTAGTACTACTACCAAAGACTCGAGCTCCGGCTCTTATGTGTATCTTCATGATTTAAGGAGGAAATTCTTCAATACCAGCAAATTTGCGGTTCCTGTGGTTCTTTGACCCGCCAAGGTCTTGCCGGTTAATCTCTTTTTGAGACCCTGAACTGGTTAAAGTGCCAAGTTGAATTTATTCCAGTCAATCTTGTTTTAGAGACCCTGAGCCGGTTCAACACAGTTGACGGCCAATCTCGCCTTAGAGACCCTGAACTGTTGTTACTCTTACCAGTCAATCTCGTTTTAGAGACCTTGAGCCGGCTCACATAATTGACGGCCAATCTCGCTTTAGAGACCCTGAACTGTTGTAAGTTAAATAATTAAGCTCTTATCAGTCAATCTCGCTTTAGAGACCCTGAGCCGGTTCACATAGTTGACGGCCAATCTCACTTTAGAGACCCTGAACTGGTATGATGCATAGTTTGAGTACATTAAGCGATGTTGCTGATGGAGGCTTCTTATCTTTGGTATAGCTTAAAAAATTCCCCCAAGGCAACAGCGTGTACATCAAATTCCAGTTGCTTATCAACTGCGGCCATCGAAGGGGGCTTCTTACCGACGGGTATCGCTTATCTCACCCTAATGGTCGGCTTTATGCCACTTCCGGTTACTTAATAACCCAGGTTATCGAAGGGGGCTTCTTACCGACGGGTTCGCTTATCTCACCCTAACAACCGGCGTTTACACCAAAAATAGTTGCGGAAGGAGGATTCTTGCCCTTGGGTATAGCTTACATAAAACCTTCACGCAGCCGGCTAGTACAATTACTAGTCGCGACTGTCGAATGGATGCTTCTTGCCATAAGGTATAGCTTACATAATACCATCGGCAGCCAGCCCTATTCAACATTGGCTGATTGGAGGAGGCTTCTTGCCTTCGGGTATAGCTTACATCACCCTCTAACAGCAGGCTTTTTTGAGCCGCGGTTGTCAGTAGAGGCTTCTTACCTTTGGTATAGCTTATATAAGCTTATTGACAACCGGTGTTGGCATACAATTAATAGATATCACCCTTCATACAACCGGTTGTAGGCCGCTTTAAAGTTCTCAACAGTCGTCGTTGTCACGTAGAGGCTTCCTACCGTCAGGTATAGCTTACATTATCCTATGGCAGCCGACTCTTCCATGGCATCTCATTACAAGAAAAGGGAAGTCATGATGCTCCGGTTGATGGAGTAAAATTTCCTGGGTCTAATGACTCCGGGTGAAGGAGAGACGTCTCGGAAATATTACGTATTGGTTTATCAACAACCGCGTTTGTTCATGGAGGCTTATTGCCAATAGAGGTGCTATCCGGCTCTAAAAGAGCTCTGAAGATTTACAAGTGTCTCATATGAATCATTGGCAAGTTTATCAAAGCTGGAAGTACAGAACTGAGAAAGAAGGATTGACAGTACTATAAAGTAAATAGCCGGTGAATGCATTTCAATATTAAAAGGCTGTTACAAAAGACGTTCTCAAAGGGAACAAACGATGTTTCTGACAAATTCTCAAAACGCCATGGGCGGGTAATTACAAGAGCCGATACTTGCTCTAACTATTACAAGGTTTGGTCTCTCAGCCGGCTTATCCTGCTCCGGGTCTCCCGTGGTTTGGATCTAAAGATTGCCGAGTTCCTAGTTGCAGTTAGAGACGGCATCAAATGACCCTTCAAAGAAAGGCGCGGCGTTGAGCTCACTAGGGAAGAGATCTTTGCTTCGGGCGGGTATTAGATCTTGACACTCGTAAAGAGGCCCGCGAATCCGTTTTTCTTCCTGGTCGTATGCGGCTTGGTAGCTCTTCAAATCATCCTCCGCCTCGTCAGCCATTACAGACGCCAGATAGCGAGAGTCCTTGACGACTTTGAAGTAGTCTTCATCAGACAATTCTGAGCCGTCCACCTTCTTCGACGGATACCCGCCCATCATCTCATCTGCTGTGAGATCCGGCGCGAAGGCCATGGCCCGGCTCAAACCCACGACGGCTCCAGAGCGGAAAGCCGATTTCTTTAGCTCTTGGATTTTTTTGGGTACCATCGAGAGTAGCTCTAACACCTCTTTCAGGGCCTTGCGGATCTTGTCCTTGTACTGTATGCTCTTGATGGTGAACATTGCATCGCAATACAGTTGTTCAGTGAAGGTGTACACAGCCTTCAGCGACAGGATGCTGTCGTCTGCAAGTTGCCGACTCAAAGGTCCTACATGAGCCGGAAGAGGCATGTCAGTCGTTAGTTATTTCATCAAAGATATTAAGTGAGGAGTGCAGGAAAGATTGACTTACCAAATAAGGCGGCAGACATCTTAGTGATATGCCGTTTGAGCCCTTGGAGCTCCTCAGCAATGGCGATGAGCCGCTGATCGGCATCATCTGCCTGTTTGATCAGTGCAGCTTTTTCCGACTCGGCTGCTTCTTTCACAGTTGTTAGATCGGCGGTGATCTTGGCTACTTCTTCGGCTAAAAGCCGACATCTCTCATCAGCAAGACCTCGTGCTTCCTGTTGAGCTGCTAAGTTGATTTTGAGATCTGCCAGTTGAGAGCCGACGGTGTTCAGAGCGTCCTGTGCATAGCAAAGGCAAAGTATCAGTTATTGTAGCAACAAGAGTATTCATATGCATAAGGGTTTACAGTTCAAATTCTACAAGTCTCAAACAGATTGCAAGCAATATATTTGACACTTGGGGGATAATGTATATTTGATCTGTTTACATCTACAATTCCAGCTCATCTTCGTAGAAATTGACCCGAAACTTGGGGCTACACATTGGCTCTTTTCTAATCTCAAAAGTCCCGACTCAAATAAATTTGGGTCGGCCCTTGGGGGCTACACTACGCTTTTGCTCAAACTACGAAAGTCCCGACTCAAATAAATTTGAGCCGACCCTTGGGGGCTACACTATGGTTCTTTTCTAATCTCAAAAGTTCCGACTCAAATTAATTTTATCTGGCCCTTGGGGGCTACAGTTGGCAGTATACAAGTGTTTACAATATCTATAGCAAAGTATTTTCAACATAACCTTCAAAAGAAGACCCGAATTCAATTCTATGCTAGATTAAATCCGGCCCTTGGGGGCTGGGGAAGGTTATGGCTAAGGAAAGGTAAAATACCTCATATTTTCCTTTCATCATATTGACCAGCCGGAGTTCCAAGTCTCGGCTGGTGTTGACCCGGTTCATGTAGCCGGAGTGGAGTTCTTCGGCTGTCATTTTCTCGTACGACGAGTCAAACTGAAGTTTCCGTGAAGCTTCAGACGCCTCGGTATGCCGGGTCAAGACATGCGCTATTGATGGTGCCTTCTGAGCAGAGCCGGTGATGATAACATCCGGAGTCGCAGGGGTCCTGACGGGTGTAACCGGCTTTGAAGGAGAAGCGGGGGAGTGTTCCATGATAACATCATCTGCTGCCGGCTCAGTAGAAGCTGCTGGTGGAGCTTCCTCTTCCGCTGGAGTCTCCTCCGGCTGTTCAATGTCCGGTTGAGCCAGGGCTGGCTGTTCAGACTCCTGATTGTCAACGACAGGGCTGGAGGAAGGTTGATGGGTCTTGCGGCATTTCGCATGAGCACTGCAAAGTAAAGAGTCAGCACCTAAAGGAGATTGATATTTCGTCAAGACATTTGGAGATTTTAATACTTACAGAGGATTGATCTTTGGTGGGGGATGACTGATGCTGAAGAGTCGCCCGAAGAAGGCGTCTTCTGAAAAAGCAAGACACGGAAATGATAAGATACTTAGATATGAAGAGAAATGAAAAAGAAAAGTACGGATACTAGCCTCTGCAGGCCGCTTCTTAGGAGCCGGCGAGTTTGGCAGTCCAGATGCAAGCTCTGTAGAGCCGGCGCTCCGGGTCTGACGTCGTTCAACTTGCTGTTGCTTTTTTGAAAGGAAATCAGGAGCCAGATGAGTGAGAGGATGAGATAGAGGAAATTTTCTAACAACCCGCCGCAGCTTTCGGAAGAAATATTCTGAGTCGGAGTACATGCAAGTTACCTAAGGAACGTTGGTGTGACTGGTTTCTACTTCATCCTGTGAGACACGGAAAAAACATTGTAAAAGAGCCGGCAAGATAAAAAAGTCAAGTAAGTAAAGTTCAAGGATCTTACCTCTGACTCTGAAGAGGCCGGGTGTTCGAACCAGTTCTCTTGAGGAGCTGCCTTCTTTTGTTTTTTGGCGGCGACTTTCTTCTTGGTGGTCTTCGGAGGAGGAACGTATTCCTTCTTCTAGAAGTCGGAGTCAGCCTGTGCAAATTGAGCCAGAGGAAGGATATCAAGCTTTGAAAAGGAGTATATCAACATGCAACAGAGGAAAAAAAGGATAAAAATACTTACAAGAGGCGCCGGGTTGGTCGCGCAGAAGGGCGCTAGGCCTATGGTGCTGCATGAGCCGGAGGTCTCATGCACAAGACTCCGGACGGTCATACACACGTCGTCCTCAGTCAGAGT
Organism: Hordeum marinum; assembly: GCA_022496015.1. Lineage (NCBI taxonomy): Eukaryota > Viridiplantae > Streptophyta > Magnoliopsida > Poales > Poaceae > Hordeum > Hordeum marinum. The sequence continues at coordinate 188,761 of JAAAWK010001152.1, read as the reverse complement.
AGTGGTGCTGAAGCACAGTTCGCTGTCATAATGTCTTGGATACTCATACATGAGCTGGTTCCAGCGACTCAGAGGCATGATCCGCCATTGTACCCAGCAGCGGATGAGGTCCGTTCCATTGAGCCCGTTGGCCAGGAGAGCCTTCACTCTGGCGTGGGGCTTCTCGTATCTAGTACGGTCGGCAGCAGAGAGCCGATTGGGCAATGAGGTGTCGGTTGAGAGCCGGGAAGGATGGTAACCCGGCAGGCGATGTTCCGAGTCAGGGGACGTGTCCTTGCAATAGAACCACGTCTTGTTCCAGTCCTTTGGATGGCTGGGCATCTGGCTAGCCGGAAAGGTGATACCCCTCCGGCGCTGGATGGTGATTCCTCGAAGTTCCAAGCTTGGCCTGCTCTTGCATTCAGTCTAGCGGTTGGCGTAGAAGAACTCTCTAAATAATCTGACTGATGGCCTTGATTGAAGGTATGCCTCGCAAAGGACTTGAAAGTGGCAAATGTCTGACACGGAATTCGGCGCCAGGTCTTGGGGATTCTGTTTATACAGGTGCAGAATGTCACGAAAGAATTTTGACCCGGGTGGCACGAATCCTCGTTTGATATGATCCACGAAGACTATGACCTCCCCTTTCTTTGGTGCGGGGCGGGTCTCACCAGTCGGAACACGCCAGTTGATCGCTTCCTTCGGAGGAAGGGTGCCAACGGCTACTAAATCAGACAAGTATTCTTCAGTCACACAGGAGCCGACCCAATTGCAGGAATTGGTGGCGCGTGTCATCCTGGCGGCTTAAAAGTACTGTGCAAAAAGAAAATGATGACTAATCAAACAAGGGCAGATAGCAATGACAGCTTACAAGTTACAGGGTTCTAAAAAGTTAAGGCCCTAAAGTGGTCCGGCTGATAAAGAGCCGGAGGGAGTCTAGCGGCTTACTATGGTCATATGAGCCGGAAGTCATCAAGACCTGGACAAACAAGTTTTACAAATAAATACTAAAGTTTTTGATCTACCGAAGCTAAAAAGAGAAGTTCTACATCGACCTAATCGAAGAACAGTGGAAGATGAAAATCGGCCTACAACCCTAACCGACCGCGCATTGCGCACGGGCGAGCCACGTACGGTGGCGGTGGAGACGACGCGACCTAAAGGGATGCGCGGCCAGGTCCAAGACTTGGCCGTGCAGCCGCGTCGGAGAACGAAATGCACGGTGGAGGTCCGCCGGCGGAAAACCCTATGTGCTACCGGTCTAAGGCTACGGGAAGAGGTACTTACCGGAGGCGGAGACGGCGGCGGGCGAGACTCTGGCACAAACAGGTTGATGCAGCGGCCTGAGTTGGTGAAGAACGGATGGCGGCGCCGGAGTGGAGCGGACGAGCTCGAGCGTCGGACGGGCGGCAGGAACAAGAAGAAGAGGCGCACGAGCGGGAATGTGTTGGTTTGACCTGTGCGGGTCCTATTTAACAGGAAAGCGACACAGAATCCCAGGCGTCAACATCGGTCTTGCCGAAACGGACGGCTCGATCTTCGGTAAGTGGTTAAATGCGAGAGATTTGGTGATACGTCAGCGTATATGTGATGTCACACCAGGTCATTCCTGGCGACTCTCAGACAATTGCAAGAGATGGATGAAATGAGCTGGCTCACTTCAGCCTGGGGCCTAATGTTGGGGATATAACCCCGTGATATAACCCGGCTGGAAGGTTCCGGTTGATAGCATTGGTTATGAGCCGGCCCACGAAGACATGTATCAGCTAGAGGCCCAAGATGATTGGCAGCTCTTGAGGTGGGCCGGACGACAGAGACCCGGATGCGCAAGACCTTCCAAAGGATAACTTGATTGGTAAGATAGAGATAGATTCGGAAATGTAAACATGATCCGGCTGTACAATTGTAAGACCTGATGGCTCTGACCTCTTATATATAAGCAGAGTCGGGGCGGCTTAAAGGTAGGATATCGAAAACTAGCTCAAGCTTCTAGCCCCTTGTAATCGATACATCAAGGAATAACAACACAAGCAGGACGTAGGCTTTTACCTCGACTTGAGGGGCCGAACCTGTGTAAACTCGTGTCCTTCGTCTCGATCAACCCCTTTGTGTCCACTACCATGGCGATGGCTCCGAACTCAAGTCTGGTAACCCGGACATCTGCCGTGACAAAACCACGACAATGAGGGTTCCGAACGAAAACTCATATATTACGAAGGGATTTTATTTTAATAACTTATTTTAACTCCATACTTTTTGTGTGTTCAATATGCACCATTCAAAGGCACATCATCAATTTTAGATCCTTTCTGACTTCATTTTATATTTTTAATGCATTTAATGATTTATTTTGAGCTAAATGACCCTGAATTTGAAAAGCAGTACAAATAAACTCTGAAAAGGTTGTAACTTGGCATGGCATCATAATTTCACACAAATAGAGACTTCTAAAGAGTTGAGAGGGTTATGGCAAAAACTGGATGCACATCGTGTATAAATTGGACAATATCTTTCGAAGTATCAGGGTTTCAGACGAAAACTCATCTATCACAAAGAGATTTCATTTTTAATAACTTATTTTAACTCCATACTTTTTGTGTGTTCAATATGCACCATTCAAAGGCACATCATCAATTTTCAACCCTTTCTGACTTCATTAGATATATTTCATGCATTTAATGATTTATTTTTAGCTAAATGACCCTGAATTTGAAAAGTAGTACAAACGAACTCTGAAAAGGTTGAAACTTGGCTTGACATCATAATTTCACCCACAAAGCAACTTCTAAAGAGTTGAGAGCGTTACGCAAAAACAGGATGCACTTCGTGTACAAATTGGACAATCTCTTTCGAAGTATGAGGGTTTCGGACGAAAACTCATCTATTACAAAGGGATTTCATTTTCAATAACTTATTTTAACTCCATACTTGTTGTGTGTTCAATATGAACCATTCAAAGGCACATCATCAATTTTCAACCCTTTCTGACTTCATTTGATATTTTTTATGTATTTAATGATTTATTTTGAGCTAATTGACCCTGAATTTGAAAATCAGAACAACTGAACTCTTAGAAGGTTGTAACTTGGCATGTCATCATAATCTCACCCACATAGCAACTTCTAAAGAGTTGAGATGGTTACGCAAAAATAGGATGCACTTCGTTCACAAATTGGACAGTCCCTTTCGAAGTATGATGGTTTCTAAGGAAAACTCATCTATTACAAAGGGATTTAATTTTTAATAACTTATTTTAAGTCCATACTTTTTGTGTGTTCAATATGCACCATTGAAAGCCACATCATCAGTTTTGAACCCTTTCTGACTTCAGTTGCTATTTTTCATGCATTTAATGATTTATTTTGAGCTAAATGACCCTGAATTTGAAAAGTAGTACAAATGAACTCTGAAAAGGTTGAAACTTGGCTTGACATCATAATTTCAACCACAAAGCAACTTCTAAAGAGTTGAGAGCGTTACGCAAAAACAGGATGCACTTCGTGTACAAATTGGACAGTCTCTTTCGAAGTATGTGTTTTTCGGACGAAAACTCATCTATTACAAATGGATTTAATTTTAATAACTTATATTAACTCCATACTTTTTTTGTGTTCAATATGCACCATTGAAAGGCACATCATCAATTTTCAACCCTTTCTGTCTTCATTTGATATTTTTCATGCATTTAATGATTTATTTTGAGCTAAATGACCCTGAATTTGAAAAGTAGTACAAATGAACTCTGAAAAGGTTGAACTTGGCATGTCATTGTAACTTCACCCACATAGCGACTTCTAAACAGTTGAGAGGTTTACGATAAAAACTGGATGCACTTCGTGTACAAATTGGACAATCTCTTTCGAAGTATGAGCGTTTCGGACGAAAACTCATCTATCACAAAGGGATTTAATTTTGAATAACTTATTTTAACTGCATAGTTTTTGTGTGTTCAATATGCACCATTGAAAGGCGCAACATCAATTTTCAATCCTTTCTACCTTCATTTGATATTTTTCATGCATTTAATGATTTATTTTGAGCTAAATGACCCTGAATTTGAAAAGTAGTACAAATGAACTCTGGAAAGGTTGAACTTGGCAAGTCATTGTAATTTCACTCACATAGCAACTTCTAAAGAGTTGAGAGGTTTATGACAAAAACTGGATGCACTTCGTGTACAAATTGAATAGTCTCTTTCGAAGTATGAGTGTTTCGGACGAATACTCATCTATTACAAATGGATTTAATTTTAATAACTTAAATTAACTCCATACTTTTTGTGAGTTCAATACGCACCATTCAAAGGCACATCATCAATTTTCAACCCTTTCTGACTTCATTTGCGATTTTTCATGCATTTAATGATTTATTTTTAGCTAAATGACCCTGAATTTGAAGAGCAGTACAACTGAACTCTGAAAAGTTTGTAACTTTGCATGGCATCATAATTTCACCCACATAGCAACTTCTAAAGATTTGAGAGGGTTACGGTTAAAACTGGATGCAATTCGTGTATAAATTGGACAATCTCTTTCGAAGTATGAGGGTTCCGAACGAAAACTCATCTATTATGAAGGGATTTCATTTTAATAACTTATTTTAACTCCATACTGTTTGTGTGTTCAATATGCATCATTCAAAGGCACATCATCAATTTTCAACCCTTTCTGACTTCATTTGATATTTTTGATGCATTTAATGATTTATTTTGAGCTAAATGACCCTGAATTTGAAAAGAAGTACAAATGAACTCAGAAAAGGTTTTTAACTTGGCATGACATCGTAATTTCACCCACATAGAAACTTCTAAAGAGTTGAGGGCATTATGGCAAAAACTGGATGCACTTCGCGTATAAATTGGACAATCTTTTTCGAAGTATGAGGGTTTCAGACGAAAACTCATCTATCACAAAGGGATTTCATTTTTAATAACTTTTTTTAACTCCATACTTTTTGTGTCTTCAATATGCACCGTTGAAAGGCACATCATCAATTTTCAACCCTTTCTGACTTGATTTGATATTTTTCATGCATTTAATGATCTATTTTGAGCTAAATGACCCTAAATTTGAAAAGGAGTACAAATGAACTCTGAGAAGGTTGTAACTTGGCATGACATCATAATTTCAACCACAAAGCAACTTCTAAAGAGTTGAGTGGGTTACGCAAAAACAGGATGCACTTCGTGTACAAAATGGACAATCGCTTTCGAAGTATGAGCGTTTCGGACGAAAACTCATCTATCACAAAGGGATTTAATTTTGAATAACTTACTTTAACTGCATAGTTTTGTGTGTTCAATATGCACCATTGAAAGGCGCAACATAATTTTTCTATCCTTTCTACCTTCATTTGATATTTTTCATGCATTTAATGATTTATTTTGAGCTAAATGACCCTGAATTTGAAAAGTAGTACAAATGAACTCTGGAAAGGTTGAACTTGGCATGTCATTGTAATTTCACCCACATAGCAACTTCTAAAGAGTTGAGAGGTTTACGATAAAAACTGGATGCACTTCGTGTACAAATTGGATAGTCTCTTTAGAAGTATGAGTGTTTCGGACGAAAACTCATCTATTACAAATGGATTTAATTTTCATAACTTAAATTAACTCCATACTTTTTGTGAGTTCAATACGCACCATTCAAAGGCACATCATCAATTTTCAACCCTTTTTGACTTCATTTGTGATTTTTCATGCATTTAATGATTTATTTTTAGCTAAATGACCCTGAATTTGAAGAGCAGTACAACTGAACTCTAAAAAGTTTGTAACTTTGCATGGCATCATAATTTCACCCACATAGCAACTTCTAAAGAGTTGAGAGGGTTACGGTTAAAACTGGATGCAATTCGTGTATAAATTGGACAATCTCTTTCGAAGTATGAGGGTTCCGAACGAAAACTCATCTATTATGAAGGGATTTCATTTTAATAACTTATTTTAACTCCATACTGTTTGTGTGTTCAATATGCACCATTCAAAGGCACATCATCAATTTTCAACCCTTTCTGACTTCATTTGATATTTTTGATGCATTTAATGATTTATTTTGAGCTAAATGACCCTGAATTTGAAAAGAAGTACAAATGAACTCAGAAAAGGTTTTTAACTTGGCATGACATCGTAATTTCACCCACATAGAAACTTCTAAAGAGTTGAGGGCATTATGGCAAAAACTGGATGCACTTCGCGTATAAATTGGACAATCTTTTTCGAAGTATGAGGGTTTCAGACGAAAACTCATCTATCACAAAGGGATTTCATTTTTAATAACTTTTTTTAACTCCATACTTTTTGTGTCTTCAATATGCACCGCTCAAAGGCACATCATCAATTTTCAACCCTTTCTGACTTGATTTGATATTTTACATGCATTTAATGATCTATTTTGAGCTAAATGACCCTGAATTTGAAAAGGAGTACAAATGAACTCTGAAAATGTTGTAACTTGGCATGACATCATAATTTCAACCACAAACCAACTTCTAAAGAGTTGAGAGGGTTACGAAAAAACAGGATGCACTTCGTGTACAAAATGGATAATCTCTTTCGAAGTATGGGGGTTTCGGATGAAAACTCATCTATTACAAAGGGATTTCATTTTTAATAACTTATCTTAACTCCATACTTATTGTGTGTTCAATATGCACCATTCAAAGGCACATCATCAATTTTCAATGCTTTCTGACTTAATTTGGTATCTTTCATGCATTTAATGATTTATTCTGAGCTAAATGACCCTGAATTTGAAAATCAGTACAACTGAACTCTGAAAAGGTTGCACTTGGCATGTCATCATAATTTCACCCACATAGCAACTTCTAAAGAGTTGAGAGGGTTACGACAAAAACTGGACGCACTTCATGTACAAATTGGACAATCTCTTTCGAAGTATGAGGGTTTCAGACGAAAACTAATCTATCACAAAGGGATTTCATTTTTAATAACTTATTTTCACTCCATACTTTGCTTGTGTTCAATATGAACCATTCAAAGACACATCATCAATTTTCAACCCTTTCTGACTTCATTTGGCATTTTTCATAAATTTAATGATTTATTTTGAGCTAAATGACCCTGAATTTGAAAAGCAGAACAACAGAACTCTGAAAAGGTTGTAACCTTGCATGACATCATAATTTCACCCCCATAGCAACTTCTAAAGAGTTGAGAGGGTTACGACAAAAACTAAATGCACTTCGTGTATAAATTGGACAATCTCTTTCGTAGTATGACGTTTTCGGACGAAAACTCATCTATTACGAAGGGATTTCATTTTTAATAACTTATTTTAACTCCATACTTTTTTGTGTTCAATATGCACCATTCAAAGGCACATCATCAATTTTCAATCCTTTCTACCTTCATTTGATATTTTTCATGTATTTAATGATTTATTTTGAGCTAAATGACCCTGAATTTCAAAAGTAGTACAAATGAACTCTGGAAAGGTTGAACTTGGCATGTCATTGTAATTTCACCCACATAGCAACTTCTAAAGAGTTGAGAGGTTTACGATAAAAACTGGATGCACTTCGTGTACAAATTGGATAATCTCTTTCGAAGTATGAGTGTTTCGGACGAAAACTCATCTATTACAAATGGATTTAATTTTCATAACTTAAATTAACTCCATACTTTTTGTGAGTTCAATACGCACCATTCAAAGGCACATCATCAATTTTCAACCCTTTCTGACTTCATTTGTGATTTTTCATGCATTTAATGATTTATTTTTAGCTAAATGACCCTGAATTTGAAGAGCAGTACAACTGAACTCTGAAAAGTTTGTAACTTTGCATGGCATCATAATTTCACCCACATAGCAACTTCTAAAGAGTTGAGAGGGTTACGGTTAAAACTGGATGCAATTCGTGTATAAATTGGACAATCTCTTTCGAAGTATGAGGGTTCCGAACGAAAACTCATCTATTATGAAGGGATTTCATTTTAATAACTTATTTTAACTCCATACTGTTTGTGTGTTCAATATGCACCATTCAAAGGCACATCATCAATTTTCAACCCTTTCTGACTTCATTTGATATTTTTGATGCATTTAATGATTTATTTTGAGCTAAATGACCCTGAATTTGAAAAGAAGTACAAATGAACTCTGAAAAGGTTTTTAACTTGGCATGACATCGTAATTTCACCCACATAGCAACTTCTAAAGAGTTGAGGGCATTATGGCAAAAACTGGATGCACTTCGTGCATAAATTGGACAATCTTTTTCGAAGTATAAGGGTTTCAGACGAAAACTCATCTATCACAAAGGGATTTCATTTTTAATAACTTTTTTTAACTCCATACTTTTTGTGTCTTCAATATGCACCGTTCAAAGGCACATCATCAATTTTCAACCCTTTGTGACTAGATTTGATATTTTACATGCATTTAATGATCTATTTTGAGCTAAATGACCCTGAATTTGAAAAGGAGTACAAATGAACTCTGAAAAGGTTGTAACTTGGCATGACATCATAATTTCAACCACAAACCAACTTCTAAATAGTTGAGAGGGTTACGCAAAAACAGGATGCACTTCGTGTACAAAATGGACAATCTCTTTCGAAGTATGGGGGTTTCGGACGAAAACTCATCTATTACAAAGTGATTTCATTTTTAATAACTTATCTTAACTCCATACTTATTGTGTGTTCAATATGCACCATTCAAAGGCACATCATCAATTTTCAATGCTTTCTGACTTAATTTGGTATCTTTCATGCATTTAATGATTTATTCTGAGCTAAATGACCCTGAATTTGAAAATCAGTACAACTGAACTCTGAAAAGGTTGCACTTGGCATGTCATCATAATTTCACCCACATAGCAACTTCTAAAGAGCTGAGAGGGTTACGACAAAAACTGGACGCACTTCATGTATAAATTGGACAATCTCTTTCGAAGTATGAGGGTTTCGGACGAAAACTAATCTATCACAAAGGGATTTCATTTTTAATAACTTATTTTCACTCCATACTTTGCGTGTGTTCAATATGAACCATTCAAAGACACATCATCAATTTTCAACCCTTTCTGACTTCATTTGGCATTTTTCATGCATTTAATGATTTATTTTGAGCTAAATGACCCTGAATTTGAAAAGCAGAACAACAGAACTCTGAAAAGGTTGTAACCTTGCATGACATCATAATTTCACCCCCATAGCAACTTCTAAAGAGTTGAGAGGGTTACGACAAAAACTAAATGCACTTCGTGTATAAATTGGACAATCTCTTTCGTAGTATGACGTTTTCGGACGAAAACTCATCTATTACGAAGGGATTTCATTTTTAATAACTTATTTTAACTCCATACTTTTTTGTGTTCAATATGCACCATTCAAAGGCACATCATCAATTTTCAATCCTTTCTACCTTCATTTGATATTTTTCATGTATTTAATGATTTATTTTGAGCTAAATGACCCTGAATTTCAAAAGTAGTACAAATGAACTCTGGAAAGGTTGAACTTGGCATGTCATTGTAATTTCACCCACATAGCAACTTCTAAAGAGTTGAGAGGTTTACGATAAAAACTGGATGCACTTCGTGTACAAATTGGATAATCTCTTTCGAAGTATGAGTGTTTCGGACGAAAACTCATCTATTACAAATGGATTTAATTTTCATAACTTAAATTAACTCCATACTTTTTGTGAGTTCAATACGCACCATTCAAAGGCACATCATCAATTTTCAACCCTTTCTGACTTCATTTGTGATTTTTCATGCATTTAATGATTTATTTTTAGCTAAATGACCCTGAATTTGAAGAGCAGTACAACTGAACTCTGAAAAGTTTGTAACTTTGCATGGCATCATAATTTCACCCACATAGCAACTTCTAAAGAGTTGAGAGGGTTACGGTTAAAACTGGATGCAATTCGTGTATAAATTGGACAATCTCTTTCGAAGTATGAGGGTTCCGAACGAAAACTCATCTATTATGAAGGGATTTCATTTTAATAACTTATTTTAACTCCATACTGTTTGTGTGTTCAATATGCACCATTCAAAGGCACATCATCAATTTTCAACCCTTTCTGACTTCATTTGATATTTTTGATGCATTTAATGATTTATTTTGAGCTAAATGACCCTGAATTTGAAAAGAAGTACAAATGAACTCTGAAAAGGTTTTTAACTTGGCATGACATCGTAATTTCACCCACATAGCAACTTCTAAAGAGTTGAGGGCATTATGGCAAAAACTGGATGCACTTCGTGCATAAATTGGACAATCTTTTTCGAAGTATAAGGGTTTCAGACGAAAACTCATCTATCACAAAGGGATTTCATTTTTAATAACTTTTTTTAACTCCATACTTTTTGTGTCTTCAATATGCACCGTTCAAAGGCACATCATCAATTTTCAACCCTTTGTGACTAGATTTGATATTTTACATGCATTTAATGATCTATTTTGAGCTAAATGACCCTGAATTTGAAAAGGAGTACAAATGAACTCTGAAAAGGTTGTAACTTGGCATGACATCATAATTTCAACCACAAACCAACTTCTAAATAGTTGAGAGGGTTACGCAAAAACAGGATGCACTTCGTGTACAAAATGGACAATCTCTTTCGAAGTATGGGGGTTTCGGACGAAAACTCATCTATTACAAAGTGATTTCATTTTTAATAACTTATCTTAACTCCATACTTATTGTGTGTTCAATATGCACCATTCAAAGGCACATCATCAATTTTCAATGCTTTCTGACTTAATTTGGTATCTTTCATGCATTTAATGATTTATTCTGAGCTAAATGACCCTGAATTTGAAAATCAGTACAACTGAACTCTGAAAAGGTTGCACTTGGCATGTCATCATAATTTCACCCACATAGCAACTTCTAAAGAGCTGAGAGGGTTACGACAAAAACTGGACGCACTTCATGTATAAATTGGACAATCTCTTTCGAAGTATGAGGGTTTCGAACGAAAACTAATCTATCACAAAGGGATTTCATTTTTAATAACTTATTTTCACTCCATACTTTGCGTGTGTTCAATATGAACCATTCAAAGACACATCATCAATTTTCAACCCTTTCTGACTTCATTTGGCATTTTTCATGCATTTAATGATTTATTTTGAGCTAAATGACCCTGAATTTGAAAAGCAGAACAACAGAACTCTGAAAAGGTTGTAACCTTGCATGACATCATAATTTCACCCCCATAGCAACTTCTAAAGAGTTGAGAGGGTTACGACAAAAACTAAATGCACTTCGTGTATAAATTGGACAATCTCTTTCGTAGTATGACGTTTTCGGACGAAAACTCATCTATTACGAAGGGATTTCATTTTTAATAACTTATTTTAACTCCATACGTTTTTGTGTTCAATATGCACCATTCAAAGGCACATCATCAATTTTCAACCCTTTCTGACTTCATTTGATATTTTTCATGCATTTAATGATTTATTTTGAGCTAAATGACTCTGAATGAGAAAAACAGTACAAATGAACTCTGAAAAGGTTGTAACGTGGCATGACATCATAATTTCACCCACAAATAAACTTATAAAGGTTTGAGAGGGTTACACAAAAATAGGATGCACTTCGTGTACAAATTGGACAATCTCTTTCGAAGTATGAGGGTCTCGGACAAAAACTCATCTATGACAAAGGGATTTCATTTTTAATAACTTATTTTACCTCCATACTTTTTGTGTGTTCAATATGCACCATTCAAAGGCTCACCATCAATTTTAAACCCTTTCTCACTTCATTTGATATATTCATGCATTTAATGATTTATTTTGAGCTAATTGACCCTGAATTTGAAAAGCAGTACAAATGAACTCTGTAAACTTGTAACATGGCATGACATCATAATTTCACCCACATAGCAACTTCTAAAGAGTTGAGAGGGTTACAGCAAAAACTGGATGCACTTCGTGTACAAATTGGACAATCTCTTTCGAAGTATGAGGGTTTCGGACCAAAACTCATCTATTACAAAGGGATTTCATTTTTAATAACCAGTTTTCACTCCATACTTTGTTTGTGTTCAATATGAACCATTCAAAGGAACATCATCAATTTTCCACCCTTTCTAACTTCATTTGATATTTTTCATGCATTTAATGATTTATTTTGAGCTAAATGACCCTAAATTTGAAAAGCAGGACAACTGAACTCGGAAAAGGTTGTAACTTGGTCTGACATCATAATTTCACCCACATAAGAACTTCTAAAGGGTTAAAAGGGATATGGCAAAAACTAGATGCACTTTGTGTATAAATTGGACAATCTCTTTCGAAGTATGAGGGTTTCGGACGACAAGTCATCTATTACAAACGGATTTCATTGTTACTAACTTATTTTAAGTCCATAATTTTTTTGTGTTCAATATTGCTCCATTCGAAGCCACATCGTCAATTTTCAACCCTTTCCGACTTCATGTGATATTTTTCATCCATTTAATGATTTATTCTGAGCTAAATGACCTTGAATTTGAAAAGCAGTACAAATGAACTCTGAAAAGGTTGTAACTTGGCATGAAATTATAATTTCACCCACATAGAAACTTTTAAAGAGTCAAGAGGGTTACGACAAGAACTAGATGCACTTCGTGTATAAACTGGACAATCGCTTTTGAAGTATTAGGGTTTCGGACGAAAACTCATCTACCACAAAGGGATTTTATTTTTAAAAACTTATTTTCACTCCATACTTTGTTTGTGTTAAATATGAACCATTCAAAGGCACATTATCAATTTTCAGCCCTTTCTGAGTTCATTTGTTATTTTTCATGCATTTAATGATTTATTTTGAGCTAAATGACCCTGAATTTGAAAAGCAGAACAACTGAACTCAGAAAAGGTTGTAACTTGGCATGACATTATAATTTCACCCACATAGAAACTTCTAAAGAGTTAAGAGGGTTACGGCAAAAACTAGATGCACGTTTTGTATAAATTGGACAATCTCTTTCGAAGTATGAGGGTTTTGGACGAAAACTCAACTATTACAAAGGGATTTCATTTTTAATATCTTATTTTAACTCCATACTTTTTGTGTGTTCAATATGCACCATTCAAAGGCACATCATCAATTTTCAACCCTTTCTGAATTCATTTGATATTTTTCATGCATTTAATTATTTAATTTGAGGTAAATGACCCTGAATTTGAAAAGCAGTACAAATGAACTCTGAAAAGGTTGTAACTTGGCATGACATCATAATTTCACCCAAATAGAAACTTCTAAAGAGTTGAGAGGGTTACGGCAAAAACTGGATGTACTTCGTGTATAAATTGGACAATCTCTTTCGAAGTATGAGGGTTTCCAACGAAAACTCATCTATTACAAAGGGATTTCATTTCTAATAACTTATTTTAACTCCATAATTTTTGTGTGTTCAATATGCACCATTCAAAGGCACATCATCAATTTTCAACCCTTTCTGACTTCATTTGATATTTTTCATGCGTTTAATGATTTATTTAGAGCTAAATGACCCTGAATTCGAAAATCAATACAACTAAACTCTCAAAATGTTGTAACTTGGCATGACATCATAATTTCACCCACATAGCAACTTCTAAAGAGTTGAGAGGGTTAGGGCAAAAACTAGATGCACTTCGTGTACAAATTGGACAATCCCTTTCGAAGTATGAGGGTCTTGGACAAAAATTCATCTATCTCAAAGGATTTCATTTTTAATAACTTATTTTAACTCCATACTTTTTGTGTGTTCAATATGCACTATTCAAAGGCTCACCATCAATTTTCAACCCTTTCTGACTTCATTTGATATATTCATGCATTTAATGATTTATTTTGAGCTAAATGACCCTGAATTTGAAAAGCAGTACAAATGAACTCTGAAAACTTGTAACTTGGCATGACATCATAATTTCACCCACATAGCAACTTCTAAAGAGTTGAGAGGGTTACAGCAAAAACTGGTGCACTTCGTGTACAAATTGGACAATCTCTTTCGTAGTATGACTGTTCCGGACGAAAACTCATCTATTACAAAGGGATTTCATTTTTAATAACTGATTTTCACTCCATACTTTTTTCGTGTTCAATATACACCATTAAAAGTCACATCATCAATTTTCAAACCTTTCTAACTTCATTTGATATTTTTCATGCAATTAATGATTTATTTTGAGCTAAATGACCCTGAATTTGAAATGCAGAACAACTAAACTCTAAAAAGGTTGTTACTTGGCTTGACATCATAATTTCACCCACATAGAAACTTCTAAAGAGTTGATAAGGTTATGCAAAAACCTGATGCACTTCGTTTATAAATTGGACAATCTCTTTCGTAGTATGAGGGTTCCGGACAAAAACTCATCAATTAGGAATGGATTTCATTTTTAATAACTTACTTTAAGTCCATACTTTTTGCATGTTCAATATGCACCATTCAAAGGCACATCATCAATTTTCAACCTTTTCTGACTTCAGTTGATATTTTTCATGCATTTAATGATTTGTTTTGAGCAAAATGACCCTAAATTTGAAAAGCAGTACAACTGAACTCTGAAAAAGGTTATAACTTGGCATGACACCACAATTTCACCCACATAGCAACTTCTAAAGAGTTGAGAGGGTTAGTGCAAAAACTGCGTGCACTTCGTGTACAAATTGGACAATCTCTTTCGAAGTATGAGGGTTTCGGACGAAAACTCATCTATTATGAAGGGATTTCATTTTTAATAACTTATTTCAAGTCCATACTTGTTGCGTGTTCGATATGCACCATTCAAAGTCACATCATCAATTTTCAACCCTTTCTGACTTCATTTGATATTTTTCATGCATTTAATGATTTATTTTGAGCTAAATGTCCCTTAATTTAAAAAGCAATACAGATGAATTCTGAAAAGGTTGTAACTTGGCATGACATCATAATTTCACCCACATAGCAACTTCTAAAGAGTTGAGAGGGTTACGTCAAAAACTGGATGGACTTCGTGTACAAATTGGACAATCTCCTTTGAGGTATGAGGGTTTCAGACGAAAACTCATGTATTACAATGGGATTTCATTTTTAATAACTTATTTTAACTGCATACTTTTTGTGTTCAATACGCACCATTCAAAGGCACATCATCAATTTTGAACCCTCTCTGACTTCATTTGATATTTTTCAAGCATTTAATGATTTATTTTGAGCTAAATGACCCTGAATTTGAAAAGCGGTACAATTGAACTATGAAAAGGTTGTAACTTGGCATGACATCATAATTTCACCCACATAGAAACTTCTAAAGAGTTGAGAGGGTTACAGCAAAAACTGGTGCACTTCGTGTACAAATTGGACAATCTCTTTCGTAGTATGACTGTTTCGGACGAAAACTCATCTATTACAAAGGGATTTCATTTTTAATAACTGATTTTCACTCCATACTTTTTTCGTGTTCAATATACACCATTAAAAGTCACATCATCAATTTTCAAACCTGTCTGACTTCAATTGATATTTTTCATGCATTTAATGATTTATTTTGAGCTAAATGACCCTAAATTTGAAATGCAGAACAACTGAACTCTAAAAAGGTTGTTACTTGGCATGACATCATAATTTCACCCACATAGAAACTTCTAAAGAGTTGATAAGGTTATGCAAAAACCTGATGCACTTCGTTTATAAATTGGACAATCTCTTTCGTAGTATGAGGGTTTCGGACAAAAACTCATCAATTAGGAATGGATTTCATTTTTAATAACTTACTTTAAGTCCATACTTTTTGCGTGTTCAATATGCACCATTCAAAGGCACATCATCAATTTTCAACCCTTTCTGACTTTAGTTGATATTTTTCATGCATTTAATGATTTGTTTTGAGCAAAATGACCCTAAATTTGAAAAGCAGTACAACTGAACTCTGAAAAAGGTTATAACTTGGCATGACACCACAATTTCACCCACATAGCAACTTCTAAAGAGTTGAGAGGGTTAGTGCAAAAACTGCATGCACTTCGTGTACAAATTGGACAATCTCTTTCGAAGTATGAGGGTTTCGGACGAAAACTCATCTATTATGAAGGGATTTCATTTTTAATAACTTATTTCAAGTCCATACTTGTTGCGTGTTCGATATGCACCATTCAAAGTCACATCATCAATTTTCAACCCTTTCTGACTTCATTTGATATTTTTCATGCATTTAATGATTTATTTTGAGCTAAATGACCCTTAATTTGAAAAGCAATACAGATGAATTCATAAAAGGTTGTAACTTGGCATGACATCATAATTTCACCCACATAGCAACTTCTAAAGAGTTGAGAGGGTTACATCAAAAACTGGATGGACTTCGTGTACAAATTGGACAATCTCCTTTGAGGTATGAGGGTTTCAGACGAAAACTCATGTATTACAATGGGATTTCATTTTTAATAACTTATTTTAACTGCATACTTTTTGTGTTCAATACGCACCATTCAAAGGCACATCATCAATTTTGAACCCTTTCTGACTTCATTTGATATTTTTCAAGCATTTAATGATTTATTTTGAGCTAAATGACCCTGAATTTGAAAAGCAGTACAACTGAACTATGAAAAGGTTGTAACTTGGCATGACATCATAATTTCACCCACATAGAAACTTGTAAAGAGTTGAGAGGGTTACAGCAAAAACTGGATGCACTTCGTGTACAAATTGGACAATCTCTTTTGAAGTGTGAGTCTTTCGAACGAAAACTCATCTATCACAAAGGGATTTCATTTTTAATAACTTATTTTAACTCCATGCTTTTGTGTGCTCAATATGCACCATTCGAAGGCACATCATCAATTTTCAACCCTTTCTGACTTCATTTGACATTTTTCATGAAGTTAATGATTTATTTTGAGCTAAATGACCCGGAATTTGAAAATAAGTACAACTGAACTCTGAAAAGGTTGTAACTTGGCATGCCATCATAATTTCACCCACATAGCAACTTCTAAAGAGTTGAGAGGGTTACGGCAGAAACTGGATGCACTTCGTGTACAAATTGGACAATCTCTTTGGAAGTATGAGGGTTTCGGACGAAAACTCATCTACTATGAAAGGTTTCATTTTTAATAACTTATTTTAACTCCATACTTTTTTTGTCTTCAATATGCACCATTAAAAGGCACATCATCAATTTTCAACACTTTATGACTTCATTTGATATTTTCATGCATTTAATGATTTATTTTGAGCTAAATGACCCTGAATTTGAAAAGCATTACAAATGAACTCTGAAAAGGTTGTAACTTGGCATGACATCATAATTTCACCCACAAAGAAACTTCTAAAGAGTTGAGAGGGTTATGCGAAAAGAGGATGCACTTCGTGTATAAATTGGACAATCTCTTTCGTGGGCTAAGAGTGGGAGGGAGCCAGCCCCTAGGTGGGCTGGTGCGCCTCCCACCCCAGCCCAAGGCGTGGCAAAGGTGGAGGGGGGTAAACCCTAGGCTTAGATGGGCCTTAAGGCCCACCCTAGGGCGCCCCACCTCTCCCTTGCCCTAGCCGCCGGCCAGATGGCATCTGGTGGCTGCCGCCACCCCTAGGGTGGAACCCTAGGGCGCAGCCACCCTTCCTCCCTCTCCCCTATATATAGTGGAGGTATTTGGGGCTGCACAATACACGGTTCTCCCTCTCTCTCTGGTGCAGCCCTACCTCCTCCTCTCCTCGTTCTCCGTAGTGCTCAGCGAAGCTCTGCCGGAGTACCACGCAGCTCCACCACCACCACGCCGTCGTGCTGCCGGAGCTCTCCCTCAACCTCTCCTCCCTCCTTGCTGGATCAAGGCGTAGGAGACGTCACCGGGCTGCACGTGTGTTGAACGTGGAGGTGCCGTCCGTTCGGCACTTGATCGGATCTACCGCGATCTGAATCGCTGCGAGTACGACTCCATCAACCGCGTTCTAGCAACGCTTCCGCTTAGCGATCTTCAAAGGTATGAAGATGCAATCTCTCCCCTCTCGTTGCTGGTTTCTCCATAGATAGATCTTGGTGACACGTAGGAAAATTTTGATTTACTACTACGTCTCCCAACAGTGGCATCATGAGCTAGGTCTATGCGTAGAATCTATGCACGAGTAGAACACAAAGCAGTTGTGGGCGTCGATTTTGTTAATATGCTTGCCGTTACTAGTATTATCTTAATTCGACGGTATTGTGGGATGAAGCGGCCCGGACCAACCTTACACGTACGCTTACGTGAGACCGGTTCCACCGCCTGACATGCACCAGTTGCATAAGGTGGCTAGCGGGTGTCTGTCTCTCCCACCTTAGTCAGATTGGATTCGATGAAAAGGGTCCTTATGAAGGGTAAATAGCAATTGTCATATCACGTTGTGGTTTTGGCGTAGGTAAGAAACGTTCTTGCTAGAAACCTATAGCAACCACGTAAAAACTTGCAACTACAAATTAGAGGACGTCTAACTTGTTTTTGCAGCATATGCCTTGTGATGTGATATGGCCAGAAGGATGTGATGTGATGCATTGTGATGTATGAGATTGATCATGTTCTTGTAATAGGGTTCACGACTTGCATGTCGATGACTATGACAACCGGCAGGAGCCATAGGAGTTGTCTTATTTATTGTATGACCTGCGAGTCAATCACAAACGCCATGTAATTACTTTACTTTATTGCTAAGCGTTAGCCATAGCAGTAGAAGTAATAGTTGGCGAGACAACCTCATGAAGACACAATGATGGAGATCATGATGATGGAGATCATGGTGTCGTGCCGGTGACAATGATGATCATGGTGCCCCGAAGATGGAGATCATAGGAGCAAGATGATATTGGCCATATCATGTCATTATATTGATTGCATGTGATGTTTATCATGTTTACATCTTATTTGCTTAAAACGACGGTAGTAAATAAGATGATCTCTCAATAAAATTTCAAGACAAGTGTTCACCCTAACTGTGCACCGTTGCTAAGGATCGTTTTTCCGAAGCACCACGTGATGATCGGGTGTGATAGGTTCTAACGTTCGCATACAACGGGTGTAAGCCAGATTTACACACGCGAAACACTTAGGTTGACTTGACGAGCCTAGCATGTACAGACATGGCCTCGGAACACGGAAGACCGAAAGGTCGAACATGAGTCGTATAGAAGATACGATCAACATGGAGATGTTCACCATGGATGACTAGTCCGTCTCACGTGATGATCGGACACGGGCTAGTTGACATGGATCATGTGTCACTTAGATGACTAGAGGGATGTCTATCTGAGTGGGAGTTCATTGAATAATTTGATTATGTGAACTCAATTATCATGAACTTAGTCTAAAAATTGCCTTTAATATCTATATCGTAGATCCAATGGCCAACGCAAATGTCAACCTCAATTTCAACGCGTTCCTAGAGAAAACCAAACTGAAAGATGATGGAAGCAACTATACGGACTGGGTCCGTGGCTTGAGGATCATCCTCATAGCTTCCAAGAGATTGTATGTCCTTGATGCACCGCTAGGTGACCCACCCATTCTCCCAGCGGACCAAGACGTTACGAACGCTTGGCAGTCGCGCTGCGATGATTACTCCCTTGTTCAGTGCGGCATGCTTTACAGTTTAGAATCGAGGCTCCAAAAGCGTTTTGAGCAACACGGAGCATATGAGATGTTCCAAGAGCTGAAACTGGTTTTCCAAGCTCATGCCCGAGTCGAGAGATATGACATCTCTGACAAGTTCTTCAGCTGTAAGATGGAGGAGAACAGTTCTGTTAGTGAGCACATCCTCAAGGTGTCTGGGCTTCACAACCGCTTGACTCAGCTGGGAGTTAATCTCCCGGATGACTCAGTCATTGACAGAATCCTCCAGTCGCTTCCACCTAGCTACAAAAGCTTTGTGATGAACTACAACATGCAGGGGATGGAGAAGTCCATTCCTGAGTTGTACTCGATGCTGAAATCAGCAGAGGTCGAGATCAGAAAGGAGCATCAAGTGTTGATGGTAAATAAGACCACTAGTTTCAAGAAAGGCAAGGGTAAGAAGAACTTCAAGAAAGACGGCAAAGTTGTTGCCGCGCCCGGTAAGCAAGTTGCCGGGAAGAAGAAGAACAAGAATGGACCCAAGCCTGAGACTGAGTGTTTCTATTGTAAGGGTACCGGTCACTGGAAGCGTAACTGCCCCAAGTACTTAGCGGATAAGAAGGTTGGCAACGTTAAAGGTATATGTGATATACTTGTTATTGATGTGTACCTAACCAGCGCTCGAAGTAGCTCCTGGGTATTTGATACCGGTGCAGTTGCTCACATTTGTAACTCCAAGCAGGAGCTGCGGAATAAGCGAAGGTTGGCAAAGGACGAGGTGACGATGCGCGTCGGGAATGGTTCCAAGGTCGATGTGATCGCCATCGGCACGCTACCTCTACATCTACCTTCGGGATTAGTTTTAAACCTTAATAATTGTTATTTAGTACCAGCTTTGAGCATGAACATTGTATCTGGATCTCGGTTGGTACGAGATGGCTACTCTTTTAAAACCGAGAATAATGGTTGTTCTATTTATATGAGAGAAATGTTCTATGCTCATGCCCCGCTGGTCAATGGTTTACTTTTTATGAATCTCGAACGTGATGTTACACATATCCATAGTGTGAGTACCAAAAAGTGTAAAGTTGATAACGATAGTCCCACTTACATGTGGCATTGCCGTCTTGGCCATATTGGTGTCAAACGCATGAAGAAGCTCCATGCTGATGGACTTTTGGAGTCACTTGATTTCGAATCATTTGACACATGCGAACCATGCCTCTTGGGCAAGATGACCAAGACTCCATTCTCCGGAACAATGGAGCGAGCAACTGACTTGTTGGAGATAATACATACCGATGTATGCGGTCCAATGAGTGTCGAGGCTCGCGGTGGCTACCGTTATGTTCTCACCCTCACTGATGACTTGAGCAGATATGGGTATGTCTACTTAATGAAACACAAGTCTAAAACCTTTGAAAGGTTCAAGGAATTTCAGAGTGAGGTCGAGAATCAACGTGACAGGAAAATAAAATGCCTACGATCTGATCGTGGCGGAGAATATTTAAGTCACGAGTTTGGCACACACCTTAGGAAATGTGGAATTGTTTCACAACTCACGTCGCCCGGCACACCTCAGCGAAATGGTGTGTCTGAATGTCGTAATCGCACTCTATTGGATATGGTGCGATCTATGATGTCTCTTACCGACTTACCGCTATCATTTTGGGGATATGCATTAGAGACTGCCGCATTCACTTTAAATAGGGCACCGTCTAAATCCGTAGAGACGACACCGTATGAATTATGGTTTGTAAAGAAACCTAAGCTGTGGTTTCTAAAAGTTTGGGGATGCGATGCTTATGTGAAGAAACTTCAACCTGAGAAGCTCGAACCCAAAGCGGAAAAGTGCGTCTTCATAGGATATCCCAAAGAGACTATTGGGTATACCTTCTACCTACGATCCGAAGGCAAAGTCTTTGTTGCCAAGAATGGATCCTTTCTCGAGAAAGAGTTTCTCTCGAAAGAAGTAAGTGGGAGGAAAATGGAACTTGATGAGGTAATTGTACCTTCACTCGAACCGGAGAGTAGCGCAGCACAGGAAGTTGTTTCTTTGGAGCCTACACCGGCTAGAGAGGAAGTTAATGATGATGATCATGACACATCAGATCAAGTTGCTACTCGAAGGTCCACTAGGACACGTTCCGCACCAGAGTGGTACGGTAATCCTGTCCTAGAGATCATGTTGTTGGACAACGGTGAACCTTCGAACTATGAAGAAGCGATGGCGGGCCCGAATTCCGACAAATGGCTTGAGGCCATGAAATCCGAGATAGGATCCATGTATGAGAACAAAGTATGGACTTTGGTGGACTTGCCTGATGATAAGCGAGCCATTGAAAATAAATGGATCTTTAAGAAGAAGACTGACGCAGACGGTAATGTGACCGCCTATAAAGCTCGGCTTGTCGCTAAGGGTTATCGACAAGTTCAAGGAGTTGACTACGATGAGACATTCTCACCCGTAGCGATGCTAAAGTCTGTCCAAATCATGTTAGCAGTTGCCGCATTTTATGATTATGAGATCTGGCAAATGGACGTCAAAACGGCATCCCTTAATGGCTTCCTCAAGGAAGAACTGTATATGATGCAGCCGGAAGGTTTTGTCGATCCTAAAGATGCTAACAAGGTATGCAAGCTCCAGCGCTCCATCTATGGGCTGGTGCAAGCATCTCGGAGTTGGAACATTCGCTTTAATGAGGTGATTAAAGCGTTTGGGTTTGTACAGGTTTATGGAGAACCCTGTATTTACAAGAAAGTGAGTGGGAGCTCTATAGCGTTCCTTATACTGTATGTGGATGACATGCTGATAATGGGAGATAATATAGAACTCTTGGAAAGTATAAAGGCCTACTTGAATAAGTGTTTTTCAATGAAGGACCTTGGAGAAGCTGCTTACATATTAGGTATTAAGATCTATAGAGATAGATCGAAACGCCTCATTGGTCTTTCACAAAGCACATACCTTGAAAAGATATTGAAGAAGTTCAATATGGATCAGTCCAAGAAGGGGTTCTTGCCTGTGTTGCAAGGTGTGAGATTGAGTACAACTCAATGCCCGACCACGGCAAAGGATAGAGAAGAGATGAGTGTCATCCCCTATGCTTCAGCCATAGGCTCTATCATGTATGCCATGCTGTGTACCAGCCCTGATGTGAACCTTGCCATAAGTTTGGTAGGGAGGTACCAAAGTGATACCGGAGCGGAACACTGGACAGCGGTCAAGAATATCCTGAAGTACCTGAAAAGGACAAAGGACATGTTTCTCGTTTATGGAGGTGCCGAAGAGCTCGTCGTAAAGGGTTACGTCGATGCTAGCTTCGACACAGATCCGGACGACTCCAAGTCGCAAACCGGATACGTGTATAATTTGAATGGAGGGGCAGTGAGCTGGAGCAGCAGCAAGCAAAGCGTTGTGGCAGCATCTACATGTGAAGCGGAGTACATAGCTGCTTCGGAAGCAGCAAAGGAGGGAGTCTGGATGAAGGAGTTCATCACCGACCTAGGAGTGATTCCGAATGCGTCGGGCCCGATGACTTTACTCTGTGATAACACTGGAGCTATTGCCCTTGCGAAGGAGCCCAGGTTTCACAAGAAGACAAGACACATCAAGCGCCGCTTCAACTCCATCCGTGATTACATTCAGGAGGGAGACATAGATATTTGTAAAGTGCATACGGATCTGAATGTCGCAGATCCATTGACTAAACCTCTCTCACGAGCAAAACATGATCAACACCAGAATGCTATGGGTGTTCGATTCATCACAATGTAACTAGATTATTGACTCTAGTGCAAGTGGGAGACTATTGGAAATATGCCCTAGAGGCAATAATAAAATGGTTATTATTGTATTTCCTAGTTCATGATAATTTTCTATTGTTCATGCTATAATTGTGTTAACCGGAAACCGTAATACATGTGTGAATACATAGACCACAACGTGTCCCTAGTGAGCGTCTAGTTGGCTAGCTCGTTGATCAATAGATGGTCTCGGTTTCATGACCATGGACATTGGATGTCGTTGATAACAGGATCACATCATTAGGAGAATGATGTGATGGACAAGACCCAATCCTAAGCATAGCACAAGATCGTGTAGTTCGTTTGCTAAAGCTTTTCAATGTCAAGTGTCATTTCCTTAGACCATGAGATTGTGTAACTCCTGGATACCGTAGGAATACTTTGGGTGTGCCAAACTTCACAACGTAACTGGGTGGCTATAAAGGTACGCTATGGGTATCTCCGAAAGTGTCTGTTGGGTTGACACGAATCGAGACTGGGATTTGTCACTCCGTGTGACGGAGAGGTATCTCTGGGCCCACTCGGTAAGACATCATCATTATGAGCTCAATGTGACTAAGGAGTTAGTCACGGGATGATGTATTATGGAACGAGTAAAGAGACTTGCCGGTAACGAGATTGAACAAGGTATGGGGATACCGACGATCGAAT
Source organism: Hordeum marinum (assembly GCA_022496015.1). Taxonomy (NCBI): domain Eukaryota; kingdom Viridiplantae; phylum Streptophyta; class Magnoliopsida; order Poales; family Poaceae; genus Hordeum; species Hordeum marinum. The sequence goes on along the minus strand of JAAAWK010001152.1, from coordinate 164,798 downwards.
CTCGGGCAAGTACCATACCGATAGACAAAGGGAATTGTATACGGGATTGATTGAATCCCTGACATCGTGGTTCATCCGATGAGATCATCGTGGAGTACGTGGGAGCCAACATGGGTATCCAGATCCCGCTGTTGGTTATTGGCCGGAGAGGTGTCTCGGTCATGTCTACGTGTCTCCCGAACCCGTAGGGTCTACACACTTAAGGTTCGATGACGCTAGGGTTATAGGGAAATAGTGTACGTGGTTACCGAAGGTTGTTCGGAGTCCCGGATGAGATCCCGGACGTCGCGAGGAGTCCCGAAATGGTCCGGAGACGAAGATTGATATATAGGAAGTGAGGATTTGGTTACCGGAAGTGTTCCGGGTGTCACCGGTAGTGTACCGGGACCACCGGAAGGGTTCCGGGGGTCCACCAAGTGGGCCGACCTGCCCCGGAAGGTTCCGTGGGCTAAGAGTGGGAGGGAGCCAGCCCCTAGGTGGGCTGGTGCGCCTCCCACCCCAGCCCAAGGCGTGGCAAAGGTGGAGGGGGGCAAACCCTAGGCTTAGATGGGCCTTAAGGCCCACCCTAGGGCGCCCCACCTCTCCCTTGCCCTAGCCGCCGGCCAGATGGCATCTGGTGGCTGCCGCCACCCCTAGGGTGGAACCCTAGGGCGCAGCCACCCTTCCTCCCTCTCCCCTATATATAGTGGAGGTATTTGGGGCTGCACAATACACGGTTCTCCCTCTCTCTCTGGTAGCCCTACGTCCTCCTCTCCTCGTTCTCCGTAGTGCTCAGCGAAGCTCTGCCGGAGTACCACGCAGCTCCACCGCCACCACACCGTCGTGCTGCCAGAGCTCTCCCTCAACCTCTCCTCCCTCCTTGCTGGATCAAGGCGTAGGAGACTTCACCGGGCTGCACGTGTGTTGAACGCGGAGGTGCCGTCCGTTCGGCACTTGATCGGATCTACCGCGATCTGAATCACTGCGAGTACGACTCCATCAACCGCGTTCTAGCAACGCTTCCGCTTAGCGATCTTCAAAGGTATGAAGATGCAATCTCTCCCCTCTCGTTGCTGGTTTCTCCATAGATAGATCTTGGTGACACGTAGGAAAATTTTGATTTACTACTACGTATCCCAACATCAAGGGCACATCATCAATTTTTAACCCTTTCTGACTTCATTTGATATTTTTCATGTATTTAATGATTTATTTTGAGCTAAATGATCCGGAATTTGAAAATCAGTACAAATGAACTCTGAAAAGGTTGTAACTTGGCATGATATCATCATTTCACACACAAAGCAACTTCTAAAGAGTTGAGAGGGTTACGCAAAAACAGGATGTACTTCGCGTACAAATTGGACAATCTCTTTCGAAGTATGAGGGTTTCAGACGAAAACTCATCTATTACGAAGGGATTTCATTTTTAATAACTTATTTTAACTCCATACTTGTGTGTGTTCAATATGCACCATTCGAAGGCACATCATCAATTTTCAACCCTTTCTGACTTAATTTAACTTTTTTCATGCATTTAATGATTTAATTTGAGCTAAATGACCCTGTATTTGAAAATAAGTACAGCTGAACTCTGAAAAGGTTGTAACTTGGCATGACATAATAATTTTACCCACATAGCAACTTCAAAAGAGTTGAGAGGGTTACGGCAAAACTGGATGCACTTCGTGTACAAATTGGACAATCTCTTTGGAAGTATGTGGGTTACGAAGGAAAATTCATCTACTATGAAGGGTTTCATTTTTAATAACATATTTTAACTCCATAATTTTTTTGTGTTAATTATGCACCATTAAATGGCACATGATCAATTTTCAACCCTTGCTGACTTCATTTGATATTTTCATGCATTTAATGATTTATTTTTAGCTAAATGACCCTGAATTTGAAAAGCATTACAAATGGACTTTGAAAAGGTTGTAACTTGGCATGACATCATAATTTCACCCACAAAGAAACTTCAAAAGAGTTCAGAGGGTTATGCAAAAACAGGATGCACTTCGTGTATAAATTGGACAATCTCTATCGTAGTATGAAGGTTTCGGACAAAAACTCATCTGTTACGAAGGGATTTCATTTTTCATAACTTATATTAAGTCCATACTTTTTGCGTGTTCGATATGCACCATTCAAAGGCACATCATCAATTCTCAGCCCTTTCTGACTTCAGTTGATATTTTTCATGCATTTAATGATTTATTTTGAGCAAAATGACGCTGAATTTGAAAAGCAGTACAACTGAACTTTGAAAAAGGTTATAACTTGGCATGACACTATAATTTGACCCACATAGCAACTTCTAAAGAGTTGAGAGGGTTAATGCAAAAACTGGATGCACTTCGTGTACAAATTGGAAAATCTCTTTGGAAGTATGTGGATTTCGAACGAAAATTCATCTACTATGAAGGATTTCATTTTTAATAACTTATTTTAACTCCATACTTGTTGCGTGTTCAATATGTACCATTCAAAGGCACATCATCAATTTTCAACCGTTTCTGACGTCATTTGATATTTTTCATGCATTAAATGATTTATTTCGAGCAAAATGACCCTGAATTAGAAAAGCAGTACAACTGAACTCTGAAAAAGGTTATAACTTGGCATGACACCATAATTTCACCCACATAGCAACTTCTAAAGAGTTGAGAGGGTTAGTGCAAAAACTGCATGCACTTCGTGTACAAATTGGACAATCTCTTTCGAAGTATGAGGGTTTCGAACAAAAACACATCTATTACAAAGGGATTTCATTTTTAATAACTTATTTTAACTCCATACTGTTTGCATGTTCAATATGCACCATTCAAAGGCACATTATCATTTTTCAACCCTTTGTGACTTCATCTGATATTTTTCATGCATTTAATGATTTATTTTGGGCGAAATGACCCTGAATTTGAAAAGCAGTAAAAATGAACTATGAAAAGGTTGTAACTTTGAATGACATCTGAATTTCACCCACACATTAACTTCTAAAGAGTTGAGAGGGTTACGTCAAAAACTGGATGGACTTCGTGCACAAATTGGACAATCTCTTTTGAGGTATGAGGGTTTCGGACGAAAACTCATGTATTACAATGGGATTTCATTTTTAATAACTTATTTTAACTCCATACATTTTGTGTGTTGAATATGCACCATTCAAAGGCACATCATCAATTTTCAACCCTTTCTGAATTCATTTGATATTTTTCATGCATTTAATTATTTACTTTGAGCTAAATGACCCTGAATTTGAAAAGCAGTACAAATGAACTCTGAAAAGGTTGTAACTTGGCATGACATCATAATTTCACCCACATAGAAACTTCTAAAGAGTTGAGAGGGTTACGGCAAAAACTGGATGTACTTTGTGTACAAATTGGGCAATCTCTTTCGAAGTATGAGGGTTTCCAACGAAAACTCATCTATTACAAAGGGATTTCATTTCTAATAACTTATGTTAACTCCATAATTTTTGTGTGTTCAATATGCACCATTCAAAGGCACATCATCAATTTTCAACCCTTTCTGACTTCATTTGATATTTTTCATGCGTTTAATGATTTATTTAGAGCTAAATGACCCTGAATTCGAAAATCAATACAACTGAACTCTCGAAAGGTTGTAACTTGGCATGACATCATAATTTCACCCACATAGCAACTTCTAAAGAGTTGAGAGGGTTAGGGCAAAAACTAGATGCACTTCGTGTACAAATTGGACAATCTCTTTCGAAGTATGAGGGTCTCGGACAAAAATTCATCTATCTCAAAGGATTTCATTTTTAATAACTTATTTTAACTGCATACTTTGTTTGTGTTCAATATGCACCATTCAAAGGCTCACCATCAATTTTCAACCCTTTCTGACTTCATTTGATATATTCATGCATTTAATGATTTATTTTGAGCTAAATGACCCTGAATTTGAAAAGCAGTACAAACCAACTCTGAAAACTTGTAACTTGGCATGACATCATAATTTCACCCACATAGCAACTTCTAAAGAGTTGAGAGGGTTACAGCAAAAACTGTTGCACTTCGTGTACAAATTGGACAATCTCTTTCGTAGTACGACGGTTTCGGACGAAAACTCATCTATTACAAAGGGATTTCATTTTTAATAACTGATTTTCACTCCATACTTTTTTTTGAGTTCAATATACCATTAAAAGTCACATCATCAATTTTCAAACCTTTCTGACTTCATTTGATATTTTTCATGCATTTAATGATTTATTTTGAGCTAAATGACCCTGAATTTGAAAAGCAGAACAACTGAACTCTAAAAAGGTTGTTACTTGGCATGACATCATAATGTCACCCACATAGAAACTTCTAAAGAGTTGAGAAGGTTATGCAAAAACCTGATGCACTTCGTTTATAAATTGGACAATCTCTTTCGTAGTATGAGGGTTTCGGACAAAAACTCATCAATTAGGAATGGATTTCATTTTTAATAACTTATTTTAAATCCGTACTTTTTGCGTGTTCAATATGCACCATTCAAAGGCACATCATCAATTTTCAACCCTTTCTGACTTCAGTTGATATTTTTCATGCATTTAATGATTTGTTTTGAGCAAAATGACCCTAAATTTGAAAAGCAGTACAACTGAACTCTGAAAAAGGTTACAACTTGGCATGACACCACAATTTCACCGACATAGCAACTTCTAAAGAGTTGAGAGGGTTAGTGCAAAAACTGCATGCACTTCGTGTACAAATTGGACAATCTCTTTCGAAGTATGAGGGTTTCGGACGAAAACTCATCTATTATGAAGGGATTTCATTTTTAATAACTTATTTCAAGTCCATACATTTTGCGTGTTCGATATGCACCATTCAAAGTCACATCATCAATTTTCAACCCTTTCTGACTTCATTTGATATTTTTCATGCATTTAATGATTTATTTTGAGCTAAATGTACCTATATTTGAAAATAAGTACAGCTGAACTCTGAAAAGGTTGTAACTTGGCATGACATAATAATTTTACCCACATAGCAACTTCAAAAGAGTTGAGAGGGTTACGGCAAAACTGGATGCACTTCGTGTACAAATTGGACAATCTCTTTGGAAGTATGTGGGTTACGAAGGAAAATTCATCTACTATGAAGGGTTTCATTTTTAATAACATATTTTAACTCCATAATTTTTTTGTGTTAATTATGCACCATTAAATGGCACATGATCAATTTTCAACCCTTGCTGACTTCATTTGATATTTTCATGCATTTAATGATTTATTTTTAGCTAAATGACCCTGAATTTGAAAAGCATTACAAATGGACTTTGAAAAGGTTGTAACTTGGCATGACATCATAATTTCACCCACAAAGAAACTTCAAAAGAGTTCAGAGGGTTATGCAAAAACAGGATGCACTTCGTGTATAAATTGGACAATCTCTATCGTAGTATGAAGGTTTCGGACAAAAACTCATCTGTTACGAAGGGATTTCATTTTTCATAACTTATATTAAGTCCATACTTTTTGCGTGTTCGATATGCACCATTCAAAGGCACATCATCAATTCTCAGCCCTTTCTGACTTCAGTTGATATTTTTCATGCATTTAATGATTTATTTTGAGCAAAATGACGCTGAATTTGAAAAGCAGTACAACTGAACTTTGAAAAAGGTTATAACTTGGCATGACACTATAATTTGACCCACATAGCAACTTCTAAAGAGTTGAGAGGGTTAATGCAAAAACTGGATGCACTTCGTGTACAAATTGGAAAATCTCTTTGGAAGTATGTGGATTTCGAACGAAAATTCATCTACTATGAAGGATTTCATTTTTAATAACTTATTTTAACTCCATACTTGTTGCGTGTTCAATATGTACCATTCAAAGGCACATCATCAATTTTCAACCGTTTCTGACGTCATTTGATATTTTTCATGCATTAAATGATTTATTTCGAGCAAAATGACCCTGAATTAGAAAAGCAGTACAACTGAACTCTGAAAAAGGTTATAACTTGGCATGACACCATAATTTCACCCACATAGCAACTTCTAAAGAGTTGAGAGGGTTAGTGCAAAAACTGCATGCACTTCGTGTACAAATTGGACAATCTCTTTCGAAGTATGAGGGTTTCGAACAAAAACACATCTATTACAAAGGGATTTCATTTTTAATAACTTATTTTAACTCCATACTGTTTGCATGTTCAATATGCACCATTAAAAGGCACATTATCATTTTTCAACCCTTTGTGACTTCATCTGATATTTTTCATGCATTTAATGATTTATTTTGGGCGAAATGACCCTGAATTTGAAAAGCATAAAAATGAACTATGAAAAGGTTGTAACTTTGAATGACATCTGAATTTCACCCACACATTAACTTCTAAAGAGTTGAGAGGGTTACGTCAAAAACTGGATGGACTTCGTGCACAAATTGGACAATCTCTTTTGAGGTATGAGGGTTTCGGACGAAAACTCATGTATTACAATGGGATTTCATTTTTAATAACTTATTTTAACTCCATACATTTTGTGTGTTGAATATGCACCATTCAAAGGCACATCATCAATTTTCAACCCTTTCTGAATTCATTTGATATTTTTCATGCATTTAATTATTTACTTTGAGCTAAATGACCCTGAATTTGAAAAGCAGTACAAATGAACTCTGAAAAGGTTGTAACTTGGCATGACATCATAATTTCACCCACATAGCAACTTCTAAAGAGTTGAGAGGGTTACGGCAAAAACTGGATGTACTTTGTGTACAAATTGGACAATCTCTTTCGAAGTATGAGGGTTTCCAACGAAAACTCATCTATTACAAAGGGATTTCATTTCTAATAACTTATGTTAACTCCATAATTTTTGTGTGTTCAATATGCACCATTCAAAGGCACATCATCAATTTTCAACCCTTTCTGACTTCATTTGATATTTTTCATGCGTTTAATGATTTATTTAGAGCTAAATGACCCTGAATTCGAAAATCAATACAACTGAACTCTCGAAAGGTTGTAACTTGGCATGACATCATAATTTCACCCACATAGCAACTTCTAAAGAGTTGAGAGGGTTAGGGCAAAAACTAGATGCACTTCGTGTACAAATTGGACAATCTCTTTCGAAGTATGAGGGTCTCGGACAAAAATTCATCTATCTCAAAGGATTTCATTTTTAATAACTTATTTTAACTGCATACTTTGTTTGTGTTCAATATGCACCATTCAAAGGCTCACCATCAATTTTCAACCCTTTCTGACTTCATTTGATATATTCATGCATTTAATGATTTATTTTGAGCTAAATGACCCTGAATTTGAAAAGCAGTACAAACGAACTCTGAAAACTTGTAACTTGGCATGACATCATAATTTCACCCACATAGCAACTTCTAAAGAGTTGAGAGGGTTACAGCAAAAACTGTTGCACTTCGTGTACAAATTGGATAATCTCTTTCGTAGTACGACGGTTTCGGACGAAAACTCATCTATTACAAAGGGATTTCATTTTTAATAACTGATTTTCACTCCATACTTTTTTTTGAGTTCAATATACCATTAAAAGTCACATCATCAATTTTCAAACCTTTCTGACTTCATTTGATATTTTTCATGCATTTAATGATTTATTTTGAGCTAAATGACCCTGAATTTGAAAAGCAGAACAACTGAACTCTAAAAAGGTTGTTACTTGGCATGACATCATAATGTCACCCACATAGAAACTTCTAAAGAGTTGAGAAGGTTATGCAAAAACCTGATGCACTTCGTTTATAAATTGGACAATCTCTTTCGTAGTATGAGGGTTTCGGACAAAAACTCATCAATTAGGAATGGATTTCATTTTTAATAACTTATTTTAAATCCGTACTTTTTGCGTGTTCAATATGCACCATTCAAAGGCACATCATCAATTTTCAACCCTTTCTGACTTCAGTTGATATTTTTCATGCATTTAATGATTTGTTTTGAGCAAAATGACCCTAAATTTGAAAAGCAGTACAACTGAACTCTGAAAAAGGTTACAACTTGGCATGACACCACAATTTCACCGACATAGCAACTTCTAAAGAGTTGAGAGGGTTAGTGCAAAAACTGCATGCACTTCGTGTACAAATTGGACAATCTCTTTCGAAGTATGAGGGTTTCGGACGAAAACTCATCTATTATGAAGGGATTTCATTTTTAATAACTTATTTCAAGTCCATACTTTTTGCGTGTTCGATATGCACCATTCAAAGTCACATCATCAATTTTCAACCCTTTCTGACTTCATTTGATATTTTTCATGCATTTAATGATTTATTTTGAGCTAAATGACCCTTAATTTGAAAAGAAATACAGATGAACTCTGAAAATGTTGTAACTTGTCATGACATCATACTTTCACCCACATAGCAACTTCTAAAGAGTTGAGAGGGTTAGGGCAAAAACTAGATGCACTTTGTGTACAAATTGGACAATCTCTTTCAAAGTATGAGGGTTTCGGACGAAAACTCATCTATTATGAAGGGATTTCATTTTTAATAACTTATTTCAAGTCCATACTTGTTGCGTGTTCGATATGCACCATTCAAAGTCACATCATCAATTTTCAACCCTTTCTGACTTCATTTGATATTTTTCATGCATTTAATGATTTATTTTGAGCTAAATGACTCTTAATTTGAAAAGCAATACAGATAAACTCTGAAAAGGTTGTAACTTGGCATGACATCATAATTTCACCCACATAGCAACTTCTAAAGAGGTGAGAGGGTTACGTCAAAAACTGGATGGACTTCGTGGACAAATTGGACAATCTCCTTTGAGGTATGAGGGTTTCGGACGAAAACTCATGTATTACAATGGGATTTCATTTTTAATAACTTATTTTAACTGCATACTTTTTGTGTTCAATACGCACCATTCAAAGGCACATCATCAATTTTGAACCCTTTCTGACTTCATTTGATATTTTTCAAGCATTTAATGATTTATTTTGAGCTAAATGACCCTGAATTTGAAAAGCAGTACAATTGAACTCTGAAAAGGTTGTAACTTGGCATGCCATCATAATTTCACCCACATAGCAACTTCTAAAGAGTTGAGAGGGTTACGGCAAAAACTGGATGCACTTCGTGTACAAATTGGACAATCTCTTTCGAAGCATGAGGGTTTCGGACGAAAACTCATCTATTATAAAGGGATTTCATTTTTAATAACTTATTTTAACTCCATACTTTTTTTGTCTTCAGTATGCACCATTCAAGGGCACATCATCAATTTTTAACCCTTTGTGACTTCATTTGATATTTTTCATGTATTTAATGATTTATTTTGAGCTAAATGATCCTGAATTTGAAAATCAGTACAACTGAACTCTGAAAAGGTTGTAAGTTGGCATGATATCATCATTTCACCCACAAAGCAACTTCTAAAGAGTTGAGAGGGTTACACAAAAACAGGATGTATTTTGCGTACAAATTGGACAATCTCTTTCGAAGTATGAGGGTTTCAGACGAAAACTCATCTATTATGAAGGGATTTCATTTTTAATAACTTATTTTAACTCCATACTTGTGTGTGTTCAATATGCACCATTCGAAGGCACATCATCAATTTTCAACCCTTTCTGACTTAATTTAACTTTTTTCATGCATTTAATGATTTATTTTGAGCTAAATGACCCTGTATTTGAAAATAAGTACAGCTGAACTCTGAAAAGGTTGTAACTTGGCATGACATAATAATTTTACCCACATAGCAACTTCTAAAGAGTTGAGAGGGTTACGGCAAAAACTGGATGCACTTCGTGTACAAATTGGACAATCTTTTTGGATGTATGTGGGTTTCAAACGAAAATTCATCTACTATGAAGTGTTTCATTTTTAATAACTTATTTTAACTCCATACTTTTTTTTGTTCAATATGCACCATTAAAAGGCACATCATCAATTTTCAACCCTTGCTGACTTCATTTGATATTTTCATGCATTTAATGATTTATTTTTAGCTAAATGATCCTGAATTTGAAAAGCATTACAAATGGACTTTGAAAAGGTTGTAACTTGGCATGACATCATAATTTCACCCACAAAGAAACTTCAAAAGAGTTCAGAGGGTTATGCAAAAACAGGATGCAATTCGTGTATAAATTGGACAATCTCTTTCGTAGTATGAAGGTTTCGGACAAAAACTCATCTGTTACGAAGGGATTTCATATTTCATAACTTATATTAAGTCCATACTTTTTGCGTGTTCGATATGCACCATTAGAAGGCACATCATCAATTCTCAACCCTTTCTGACTTCAGTTGATATTTTTCATGCATTTAATGATTTATTTTGAGCAAAATGACCCTGAATTTGAAAAGCAGTACAACTGAACTCTGAAAAAGGTTATAACTTGGCATGACACTATATTTTGACCCACATAGCAACTTCTAAAGAGTTGAGAGGGTTACTGCAAAAACTGGATGCACTTCGTGTACAAATTGGACAATCTCTTTGGAAGTATGTGGGTTTGAAATGAAAATTCATCTACTATGAAGGGTTTCATTTTTAATAACTTATTTTAACTCCATACTTTTTTTTGTTCAATATGCACCATTAAAAGGCACATCATCAATTTTCAACCCTTGCTGACTTCATTTGATATTTTCATGCATTTAATGATTTATTTTTAGCTAAATGATCCTGAATTTGAAAAGCATTACAAATGGACTTTGAAAAGGTTGTAACTTGGCATGACATCATAATTTCACCCACAAAGAAACTTCAAAAGAGTTCAGAGGGTTATGCAAAAACAGGATGCACTTCGTGTATAAATTGGACAATCTCTTTCGTAGTATGAAGGTTTCGGACAAAAACTCATCTGTTACGAAGGGATTTCATATTTCATAACTTATATTAAGTACATACTTTTTGCGTGTTCGATATGCACCATTAGAAGGCACATCATCAATTCTCAACCCTTTCTGACTTCAGTTGATATTTTTCATGCATTTAATGATTTATTTTGAGCAAAATGACCCTGAATTTGAAAAGCAGTACAACTGAACTCTGAAAAAGGTTATAACTTGGCATGACACTATAATTTGACCCACATAGCAACTTCTAAAGAGTTGAGAGGGTTACTGCAAAAACTGGATGCACTTCGTGTACAAATTGGACAATCTCTTTGGAAGTATGTGGGTTTCGAATGAAAATTCATCTACTATGAAGGGTTTCATTTTTAATAACTTATTTTAACTCCATACTTGTTGCGTGTTCAATATGCACCGTTCAAAGGCACATCATCAATTTTCAACCGTTTCTGACTTCATTTGATATTTTTCATGCATTAAATGATTTATTTCGAGCTAAATGACCCTGAATTAGAAAAGCAGTACAACTGAACTCTGAAAAAGGTTATAACTTGGCATGACACCATAATTTCACCCACATAGCAACTTCTAAAGAGTTGAGAGGGTTAGTGCAAAAACTGCATGCACTTCGTGTACAAATTGGACAATCTCTTTCGAAGTATGAGGGTTTCGAATAAAAACACATCTATTACAAAGGGATTTCAGTTTTAATAACTTATTTTAACTCCATACTGTTTGCATGTTCAATATGCACCATTAAAAGGCACATCATCATTTTTCAACCCTTTGTGACTTCATCTGATATTTTTCATGCATTTAATGATTTATTTTGGGCGAAATGACCCTGAATTTGAAAAGCAGTAAAAATGAACTATGAAAAGGTTGTAACTTTGAATGACATCTGAATTTCACCCACACAGCAACTTCTAAAGAGTTGAGAGGGTTACGTCAAAAACTGGATGGACTTCGTGCACAAATTGGACAATCTCTTTTGAGGTATGAGGGTTTCGGACGAAAACTCATGTATTACAATGGGATTTCGTATTTAATAACTTATTTTAACTCCATAAATTTTGTGTGTTGAATATGCACCATTCAAAGGCACATCATCAATTTTCAACCCTTTCTGACTTCATTTGATATTTTTCATGTATTTAATGATTTATTTTGAGCTAAATGATCCTGAATTTGAAAAGCAGTACAAATGAACTCTGAAAAGGTTGTAACTTGGCATGATATCATCATTTCACCCACATAGCAACTTCTGAAGAGTTGAGAGGGTTACGCAAAAACAGGATGTACTTCGCGTACAAATTGGACAATCTCTTTCGAAGTATGAGGGTTTCAGACGAAAACTCATCTATTACGAAGGGATTTCATTTTTAATAACTTATTTTAACTCCATACTTGTGTGTGTTCAATATGCACCATTCAAAGGCACATCATCAATTTTCAACCCTTTCTGACTTAATTTAACTTTTTTCATGCATTTAATGATTTATTTTGAGCTAAATGACCCTGTATTAGAAAATAAGTACAACTGAACTCTGAAAAGGTTGTAACTTGGCATGACATAATAATTTTACCCACATAGCAACTTCTAAAGAGTTGAGAGGGTTACGGCAAAAACTGGATGCACTTCGTGTACAAATTGGACAATCTTTTTGGAAGTATGTGGGTTTCGAACGAAAATTCATCTACTATGAAGGGTTTCATTTCTAATAACTTATTTTAACTCCATACTTTTTTTTGTTCAATATGCACCATTAAAAGGCACATCATCAATTTTCAACCCTTGCTGACTTCATTTGATATTTTCATGCATTTAATGATTTATTTTTAGCTAAATGACCCTGAATTTGAAAAGCATTACAAATGGACTTTGAAAAGGTTGTAACTTGGCATGACATCATAATTTCACCCACAAAGAAACTTCAAAAGAGTTCAGAGGGTTATGCAAAAACAGGATGCACTTCATGTATAAACTGGACAATCTCTTTCGTAGTATGAAGGGTTCGGACAAAAACTCATCTGTTACGACGGGATTTCATTTTTCATAACTTATATTAAGTCCATACTTTTTGCGTGTTCGATATGCACCATCAGAAGGCACATCATCAATTCTCAACCCTTTCTGACTTCAGTTGATATTTTTCATGCATTTAATGATTTATTTTGAGCAAAATGACCCTGAATTTGAAAAGCAGTACAACTGAACTCTGAAAAAGGTTATAACTTGGCATGACACTATAATTTGACCCACATAGCAACTTCTAAAGAGTTGAGAGGGTTACTGCAAAAACTGGATGCACTTCGTGTACAAATTGGACAATCTCTTTGGAAGTATGTGGGTTTCGAATGAAAATTCATCTACTATGAAGGGTTTCATTTTTAATAACTTATTTTAAGTCCATACTTGTTGCGTGTTCAATATGCACCGTTCAAAGGCACATCATCAATTTTCAACCGTTTCTGACTTCATTTGATATTTTTCATGCATTAAATGATTTATTTCGAGCTAAATGACCTTGAATTAGAAAAGCAGTACAACTGAACTCTGAAAAAGGTTATAACTTGGCATGACACCATAATTTCACCCACATAGCAACTTCTAAAGAGTTGAGAGGGTTAGTGCAAAAACTGCATGCACTTCGTGTACAAATTGGACAATCTCTTTCGAAGTATGAGGGTTTCGAACAAAAACACATCTATTACAAAGGGATTTCAGTTTTAATAACTTATTTTAACTCCATACTGTTTGCATGTTCAATATGCACCATTAAAAGGCACATCATCATTTTTCAACCCTTTGTGACTTCATCTGATATTTTTCATGCATTTAATGATTTATTTTGGGCGAAATTACCCTGAATTTGAAAAGCAGTAAAAATGAACTATGAAAAGGTTGTAACTTTGAATGACATATGAATTTCACCCACATAGCAACTTCTAAAGAGTTGAGAGGGTTACGTCAAAAACTGGATGGACTTCGTGCACAAATTGGACAATCTCTTTTGAGGTATGAGGGTTTCGGACGAAAACTCATGTATTACAATGGGATTTCATTTTTAATAACTTATTTTAACTCCATACATTTTTTGTGTTGAATATGCACCATTCAAAGGCACATCATCAATTTTAAACCCTTTCTGACTTCATTTGATATTTTTCATGCATTTAATGATTTATTTTGAGCTAAATGATCCTGAATTTGAAAAGCAGTACAAATGAACTCTGAAAAGGTTGTAACTTGCCATGAGATCATAATTTCACACACAAAGCAACTTCTGAAGAGTTGAGAGGGTTACGCAAAAACAGGATGTACTTCTCGTACAAATTGGACAATCTCTTTCAAAGTATGAGGGTTTCGGACGAAGACTCATCTATTACGAAGGGATTTCATTTTTAATAACTTATTTTAACTCCATACCTGTGTGTGTTCAATATGCACCATTCGAAGGCACATCATCAATTTTCAACCCTTTCTGACTTAATTTAACTTCTTTCATGCATTTAATGATTTATTTTGACCTAAATGTACCTATATTTGAAAATAAGTACAACTGTACTCTGAAAAGGTTGTAACTTGGCATGACATAATAATTTTACCCACATAGCAACTTCTAAAGAGTTGAGAGGGTTACGGCAAAAACTGGATGCACTTCGTGTACAAATTGGACAATCTCTTTGGAAGTATGTGGGTTTCGAACGAAAATTCATCTACTATGAAGGGTTTCATTTTTAATAACTTATTTTAACTCCATACTTTTTTTTGTTCAATTTGCACCATTAAAAGGCACATCATCAATTTTCAACCCTTGCTGACTTCATCTGATATTTTTCATGCATTTAATTATTTATTTTGAGCAAAATGACCCTGAATTTGAAAAGCAGTACAACTGAACTCTGAAAAAGGTTATAACTTGGCATGACACTATAATTTGACCCACATAGCAACTTCTAAAGAGTTGAGAGGGTTACTGCAAAAACTGGATGCACTTCGTGTACAAATTGGACAATCTCTTTGGAAGTATGTGGGTTTCGAATGAAAATTCATCTACTATGAAGGGTTTCATTTTTAATAACTTATTTTAACTCCATACTTGTTGCGTGTTCAATATGCACCGTTCAAAGGCACATCATCAATTTTCAACCGTTTCTGACTTCATTTGATATTTTTCATGCATTAAATGATTTATTTCGAGCTAAATGACCCTGAATTAGAAAAGCAGTACAACTGAACTCTGAAAAAGGTTATAACTTGGCATGACACCATAATTTCACCCACATAGCAACTTCTAAAGAGTTGAGAGGGTTAGTGCAAAAACTGCATGCACTTCGTGTACAAATTGGACAATCTCTTTCGAAGTATGAGGGTTTCGAACAAAAACACATCTATTACAAAGGGATTTCAGTTTTAATAACTTATTTTAACTCCATACTGTTTGCATGTTCAATATGCACCATTAAAAGGCACATCATCATTTTTCAACCCTTTGTGACTTCATCTGATATTTTTCATGCATTTAATGATTTATTTTGGGAGAAATTACCCTGAATTTGAAAAGCAGTAAAAATGAACTATGAAAAGGTTGTAACTTTGAATGACATATGAATTTCACCCACACAGCAACTTCTAAAGAGTTGAGAGGGTTACGTCAAAAACTGGATGGACTTCGTGCACAAATTGGACAATCTCTTTTGAGGTATGAGGGTTTCGGACGAAAACTCATGTATTACAATGGGATTTCATTTTTAATAACTTATTTTAACTCCATACATTTTGTGTGTTGAATATGCACCATTCAAAGGCACATCATCAATTTTAAACCCTTTCTGACTTCATTTGATATTTTTCATGCATTTAATGATTTATTTTGAGCTAAATGATCCTGAATTTGAAAAGCAGTCCAAATGAACTCTGAAAAGGTTGTAACTTGCCATGACATCATAATTTCACACACAAAGCAACTTCTGAAGAGTTGAGAGGGTTACGCAAAAACAGGATGTACTTCTCGTACAAATTGGACAATCTCTTTCGAAGTATCAGGGTTTCGGACGAAGACTCATCTATTACGAAGGGATTTCATTTTTAATAACTTATTTTAACTCCATACTTGTGTGTGTTCAATATGCACCATTCGAAGGCACATCATCAATTTTCAACCCTTTCTGACTTAATTTAACTTCTTTCATGCATTTAATGATTTATTTTGACCTAAATGTACCTATATTTGAAAATAAGTACAACTGTACTCTGAAAAGGTTGTAACTTGGCATGACATAATAATTTTGCCCACATAGCAACTTCTAAAGAGTTGAGAGGGTTACGGCAAAAACTGGATGCACTTCGTGTACAAATTGGACAATCTCTTTGGAAGTATGTGGGTTTCGAACGAAAATTCATCTACTATGAAGGGTTTCATTTTTAATAACTTATTTTAACTCCATACTTTTTTTGTTCAATATGCACCATTAAAAGGCACATCATCAATTTTCAACCCTTGCTGACTTCATCTGATATTTTTCATGCATTTAATGATTTATTTTGGGCGAAATGACCCTGAATTTGAAAAGCAGTAAAAATGAACTATGAAAAGGTTGTAACTTTGAATGACATCTGAATTTCACCCACACAGCAACTTCTAAAGAGTTGAGAGGGTTACGTCAAAAACTGGATGGACTTCGTGCACAAATTGGACAATCTCTTCTGAGGTATGAGGGTTTCGGACGAAAACTCATGTATTACAATGGGATTTCGTTTTTAATAACTTATTTTAACTCCATAAATTTTGTGTGTTGAATATGCACCATTCAAAGGCACATCATCAATTTTCAACCTTTCTGACTTCATTTGATATTTTTCATGTATTTAATGATTTATTTTGAGCTAAATGATCCTGAATTTGAAAAGCAGTACAAATGAACTCTGAAAAGGTTGTAACTTGGCATGATATCATCATTTCACCCACATAGCAACTTCTGAAGAGTTGAGAGGGTTACGCAAAAACAGGATGTACTTCGCGTACAAATTGGACAATCTCTTTCGAAGTATGAGGGTTTCAGACGAAAACTCATCTATTACGAAGGGATTTCATTTTTAATAACTTATTTTAACTCCATACTTGTGTGTGTTCAATATGCACCATTCAAAGGCACATCATCAATTTTCAACCCTTTCTGACTTAATTTAACTTTTTTCATGCATTTAATGATTTATTTTGAGCTAAATGACCCTGTATTAGAAAATAAGTACAACTGAACTCTGAAAAGGTTGTAACTTGGCATGACATAATAATTTTACCCACATAGCAACTTCTAAAGAGTTGAGAGGGTTACGGCAAAAACTGGATGCACTTCGTGTACAAATTGGACAATCTTTTTGGAAGTATGTGGGTTTCGAACGAAAATTCATCTACTATGAAGGGTTTCATTTCTAATAACTTATTTCAACTCCATACTTTTTTTTGTTCAATATGCACCATTAAAAGGCACATCATCAATTTTCAACCCTTGCTGACTTCATTTGATATTTTCATGCATTTAATGATTTATTTTTAGCTAAATGACCTTGAATTTGAAAAGCATTACAAATGGACTTTGAAAAGGTTGTAACTTGGCATGACATCATAATTTCACCCACAAAGAAACTTCAAAAGAGTTCAGAGGGTTATGCAAAAACAGGATGCACTTCATGTATAAATTGGACAATCTCTTTCGTAGTATGAAGGTTTCGGACAAAAACTCATCTGTTACGACGGGATTTCATTTTTCATAACTTATATTAAGTCCATACTTTTTGCGTGTTCGATATGCACCATTAGAAGGCACATCATCAATTCTCAACCCTTTCTGACTTCAGTTGATATTTTTCATGCATTTAATGATTTATTTTGAGCAAAATGACCCTGAATTTGAAAAGCAGTACAACTGAACTCTGAAAAAGGTTATAACTTGGCATGACACTATAATTTGACCCACATAGCAACTTCTAAAGAGTTGAGAGGGTTACTGCAAAAACTGGATGCACTTCGTGTACAAATTGGACAATCTCTTTGGAAGTATGTGGGTTTCGAATGAAAATTCATCTACTATGAAGGGTTTCATTTTTAATAACTTATTTTAACTCCATACTTGTTGCGTGTTCAATATGCACCGTTCAAAGGCACATCATCAATTTTCAACCGTTTCTGACTTCATTTGATATTTTTCATGCATTAAATGATTTATTTCGAGCTAAATGACCCTGAATTAGAAAAGCAGTACAACTGAACTCTGAAAAAGGTTATAACTTGGCATGACACCATAATTTCACCCACATAGCAACTTCTAAAGAGTTGAGAGGGTTAGTGCAAAAACTGCATGCACTTCGTGTACAAATTGGACAATCTCTTTCGAAGTATGAGGGTTTCGAACAAAAACACATCTATTACAAAGGGATTTCATTTTTAATAACTTATTTTAACTCCATACTGTTTGCATTTTCAATATGCACCATTAAAAGGCACATCATCATTTTTCAACCCTTTGTGACTTCATCTGATATTTTTCATGCATTTAATGATTTATTTTGGGCGAAATGACCCTGAATTTGAAAAGCAGTAAAAATGAACTATGAAAAGGTTGTAACTTTGAATGACATATGAATTTCACCCACACAGCAACTTCTAAAGAGTTGAGAGGGTTACGTCAAAAACTGGATGGACTTCGTGCACAAATTGGACAATCTCTTTTGAGGTATGAGGGTTTCGGACGAAAACTCATGTATTACAATGGGATTTCATTTTTAATAACTTATTTTAACTCCATACATTTTGTGTGTTCAATATGCACCATGCAAAGGCACATCATCAATTTTCAACCCTTTCTGACTTCATTTGATATTTTTCATGCATTTAATGATTTATTTTGAGCTAAATGATCCTGAATTTGAAAAGCAGTACAAATGAACTCTGAAAAGGTTGTAACTTGCCATGACATCATAATTTCACACACAAAGCAACTTCTGAAGAGTTGAGAGGGTTACGCAAAAACAGGATGTACTTCTCGTACAAATTGGACAATCTCTTTCGAAGTATGAGGGTTTCGGACGAAGACTCATCTATTACGAAGGGATTTCATTTTTAATAACTTATTTTAACTCCATACTTGTGTGTGTTCAATATGCACCATTCGAAGGCACATCATCAATTTTCAACCCTTTCTGACTTAATTTAACTTTTTTCATGCATTTAATGATTTATTTTGACCTAAATGTACCTATATTTGAAAATAAGTACAACTGAACTCTGAAAAGGTTGTAACTTGGCATGACATAATAATTTTACCCACATAGCATCTTCTAAAGAGTTGAGAGGGTTACGGCAAAAACTGGATGCACTTCGTGTACAAATTGGACAATCTCTTTGGAAGTATGTGGGTTTCGAACGAAAATTCATCTACTATGAAGGGTTTCATTTGTAATAACTTATTTTAACTCCATACTTTTTTTTGTTCAATATGCACCATTAAAAGGCACATCATCAATTTTCAACCCTTGCTGACTTCATTTGATATTTTCATGCATTTAATGATTTATTTTTAGCTAAATGACCCTGAATTTGAAAAGCATTACAAATGGACTTTGAAAAGGTTGTAACTTGGCATGACATCATAATTTCACCCACAAAGAAACTTCAAAAGAGTTCAGAGGGTTATGCAAAAACAGGATGCACTTCGTGTATAAATTGGACAATCTCTTTCGTAGTATGAAGGTTTCGGACAAAAACTCATCTATTACGAAGGGATTTCATTTTTCATAACTTATATTAAGTCCATACTTTTTGCGTGTTCGATATGCACCATTAGAAGGCACATCATCAATTCTCAACCCTTTCTGACTTTAGTTGATATTTTTCATGCATTTAATGATTTATTTTGAGCAAAATGACCCTGAATTTGAAAAGCAGTACAACTGAACTCTGAAAAAGGTTATAACTTGGCATGACACCATAATTTCACCCACATAGCAACTTCTAAAGAGTTGAGAGGGTTAGTGCAAAAACTGCATGCACTTCGTGTACAAATTGGACAATCTCTTTCGAAGTATGAGGGTTTCGAACAAAAACACATCTATTACAAAGGGATTTCATTTTCAATAACTTATTTTAACTCCATACTGTTTGCATGTTCAATATGCACCATTAAAAGGCACATCATCATTTTTCAACCCTTTGTGACTTCATCTGATATTTTTCATGCATTTAATGATTTATTTTGGGCGAATTGACCCTGAATTTGAAAAGCAGTAAAAATGAACTATGAAAAGGTTGTAACTTTGAATGACATCTGAATTTCACCCACACAGCAACTTCTAAAGAGTTGAGAGGGTTACGTCAAAAACTGGATGGACTTCGTGCACAAATTGGACAATCTCTTTTGAGGTATGAGGGTTTCGGACGAAAACTCATGTATTACAATGGGATTTCATTTTTAATAACTTATTTTAACTCCATACATTTTGTGTGTTGAATATGCACCATTCAAAGGCGAATCATCAATTTTCAACCCTTTCTGACTTCATTTGATATTTTTCATGCATTTAATGATTTATTTTGAGCTAAATCACCCTCAATTTGAAAAGCAGTACAAATGAACTCTGAAAAGGTTGTAACTTGGCATGACATCATAATTTCACCCACATAGCAACTTCTGAAGAGTTGAGAGAGTTACGCAAAAATAGGATGCACTTCGTGTATAAATTGGACAATCTCTTTCGTAGTATGAGGGTTCGGACAAAAACTCATCTATTACGAAGGGATTTCATTTTTAATAAATCATATTCACTCCATAATTTTTGTGTGTTTAGTATGCGCCATTCAAAGGCACATCATCATTTTTCAACCCTATCTGACATCATTTGATATTTTCATGAATTTAATGATTTATTTTGAGTTAATCACCCTCAATTTGAAAAGCAGTACAAATGAACTCTGAAAAGGTTGTAACTTGGCATGACATCATAATTTCACCCACAAAGCAACTTCTAAAGAGTTGAGAGGGTTACGCAAAAACAGGATGCACTTCGTGTACAAATCGGACAATCTCTTTCGAAGTATGAGGGTTTCTAACGAAAACTCATCTATTACAAAGGGATTTCATTTTTCATAACTTATTTTAACTCCGTAATTTTTTTGTTCAATATGAACCATTCAAGGGCACATCATCAATTCTTAACCCTTTCCGACTTCATTTTATATTTTTCATGCATTTCATGATTTATTTTGAGCTAACTGACCCTGAATTTGAAAATCAGTACAAATGAACTCTGAAAAGGTTGTAACTTGCCATGACATCATCATTTCACCCACAAAACAACTTCTAAAGAGTTGAGGGGGTTACGCAAAAACAGGATGCACTTCGTGTACAAATTGGACAATCTCTTTGGAAGTATGAGGGTTTCGGATGAAAACTCATTTATTACGAAGGGATTTCATTTTTAACAACTTATTTTAATTCCATACTTTGTGTGTGTTCAACATGCACCATTCAAAGGCACATCATCAATTTTCAACCCTTTCTGACATCATTTGATATTTTCATGAATTTAATGATTTATTTTGAGTTAATGACCCTGAATTTGAAAAGCAGTACAAAGAAACTCTAAAAAGGTTGTGACTTGGCATGACATCATAATTTCACACACAAAGCAACTTCTAAAGAGTTGAGAGGGTTACGCAAAAACAGGATGCACTTCGTGTACAAATTGGACAATCTCTTTCGAAGCATGAGGGCTTCGGACGAAAACTCATCTATTACGAAGGGATTTCATTTTTAAGAACTTATTTTAACTCCATACTTTTTTTGTCTTCAATACGCACCATTCAAGGGCACATCATCAATTTTTAACCCTTTCTGACTTCATTTGATATTTTTCATGCATTTAATGATTTATTTTGAGCTAAATGATCCTGAATTTGAATATCAGTACAAATGAACTCTGAAAAGGTTGTAACTTGGCATGATATCATTATTTCACCCACAAAGCAACTTCTAAAGAGTTGAGAGGGTTACGCAAAAACAGGATGTACTTCGCGTACAAATTGGACAATCTCTTTCGAAGTATGAGGGTTTCAGACGAAAACTCATCTATTACGAAGGGATTTCATTTTTAATAACTTATTTTAACTCCATACTTTGTGTGTGTTCAATATGCACCATTCAAAGGCACATCATCAATTTTCAACCCTTTCTGACTTCATTTGATATTTTTCACGCATTTAATGATTTATTTTGAGATAAATGACCCTGAATTTGAAAAGCAGTACAAATGAACTCTGAAAAGTTTGTAACTTGGCATTACATCATAATTTCACCCACATAGAAACTTCTAAAGAGTTGAGAGGGTTAGTGCAAAAACTGCATGCACTTCGTGTACAAATTGGACAATCTCTTTCGAAGTATGAGGGTTTCGAACAAAAACACATCTATTACAATGGGATTTCATTTTTAATAACTTATTTTAACTCCATACTGTTTGCATGTTCAATATGCACCATTAAAAGGCACATCATCATTTTTCAACCTTTGTGACTTCATCTGATATTTTTCATGCATTTAATGATTTATTTTGGGCGAAATGACCCTGAATTTGAAAAGCAGTAAAAATGAACTGTGAAAAGTTTGTAACCTTGCATGACATCTCAATTTCACCCACACAGAAACTTCTATAGAGTTGAGAGGGTTACGTCAAAAACTGGATGGACTTCGTGTACAAATTGGACAATCTCTTTTGAGGTATGAGGGTTTCGGATGAAAACTCATGTATTACAATGGGATTTCATTTTTAATAACTTATTTTAACTCCATACATTTTGTGTGTTCAATATGCACCATTCAAAGGCACATCATAAATTTTCAACCCTTTCGGACTTCATTTGATATTTTTCATGCATTTAATGATTTATTTTGAGCTAAATCACCCTGAATTTGAAAAGCAGTACAAAGGAACTCTAAAAAGGTTGTAACTTGGCATGACATCATAATTTCACCCACATAGCAACTTCTAAAGAGTTGAGAGGGTTACGCAAAAATAGGATGCACTTCGTGTATAAATTGGACAATCTCTTTCGTAGTATGAGGGTTCGGACAAAAACTCATCTATTATGAAGGGATTTCATTTTTAATAGATCATATTAACTCCATAATTTTTGTGTGTGTAGTATGCACAATTCAAATGCACATCATCAATTTTCAACCCTTTCTGACATCATTTGACAATTTTCATGCATTTAATGATTTAGTTTGACCTAAATGACCCTAAATTTGAAAAGCTGTACAAATCAACTTTGAAAAGGTTGTAACTTGCATGACATCATAATTTCCACCGCAAAACAACTTCTAAAGAGTTGAGAGGGTTACGCAAAAACAGGATGCACTGCGTGTACAAATTGGACAATCTCTTTGGAAGTATGAGGGTTTTGGATGAAAACTCATTTATTACGAAGGGATTATATTTTTAATAAATTATTTTAACTCCATACTTTTTATGTGTTCAATATGCGCCATTCAAAGGCACATCATCAATTTTCAACCCTTTCTGACATCATTTGACAATTTTCATGCATTTAATGATTTAGTTTGACCTAAATGACCCTAAATTTGAAAAGCTGTACAAATCAACTTTGAAAAGGTTGTAACTTGCATGACATCATAATTTCCACCGCAAAACAACTTCTAAAGAGTTGAGAGGGTTACGCAAAAACAGGATGCACTGCGTGTACAAATTGGACAATCTCTTTGGAAGTATGAGGGTTTTGGATGAAAACTCATTTATTACGAAGGGATTATATTTTTAATAAATTATTTTAACTCCATACTTTTTATGTGTTCAATATGCGCCATTCAAAGGCACATCATCAATTTTCAACCCTTTATGACATCATTTGATATTTTCATAAATTTAATGATTTATTTTGAGTTAATCACCCTGAATTTGAAAAGCAGTACAAATGAACTCTGAAAAGGTTGTAACTTGGCATGACATCATAATTTCACCAACAAAGCAACTTCTAAAGAGTTGAGAGGGTTACGCAAAAACAGGATGCACTTCGTGTACAAATTGGACAATCTCTTTCGAAGTATGAGGATTTTTGATGAAAACTCATCTATTACAAAGGGATTTCATTTTTCATAACTTATTTTAACTCCATACTTTTTCTGTGTTCAATATGAACCATTCAAGGGCACATCATCAATTTTTAACCCTTTCGGACTTTATTTGATATTTTTCATGCATTTCATGATTTATTTTGAGCTAACTGACCCTGAATTTCAAAATCAGTACAAATGAACTCTGAAAAGGTTGTAACTTTGCATGACCTCATCATTTCACCCACAAAACAACTTCTAAAGAGTTGAGGGGGTTACGCAAAAACAGGATGCACTTCGTGTACAAATTGGACGATCTCTTTGGAAGTATGAGGGTTTTGGACGAAAACTCATTTATTATGAAGGGATTTCATTTTTAATAACTTATTTTAACTCCATACTTTTTGTGTGTGCAACATGCACCATTCAAAGGCACATCATCAATTTTCAACCCTTTCTCACATCATTTGATATTTTCATGAATTTAATGATTTATTTTGAGTTAATGACCCTGAATTTGAAAAGCAGTACAAATGAACTCTAAAAGGTTGTAACTTGGCATGATATCATCATTTCACCCACAGAGCAACTTCTAAAGAGTCGAGAGGGTTACGCAAAGACATGATGTACTTCGTGTACAAATTGGACAATCTCTTTCGAAGTATGAGGGTTTCGTTCGAAAACTCATCTATTACGAAGGGTTTTCATTTTTCCTAACTTATTTTAACTCCATACTTTGTGTGTGTTCAATATGCACCATTCAAAGGCACATCATCAATTTTCAACCCTTTCTGACTTCATTTGATATTTTTCACGTATTTAATGATTTATTTTGAGATAAATGACCCTGAATTTGAAAAGCAGTACAAATGAACCCTGAAAAGGTTGTAACTTGTCATTACATCATAATTTCACCCACATAGAAACTTCGAAAGAGTTGGGAGGGTGACGGCAAAAACTGGATGCACTTTGTGTACAAATTGGACAATGTCTTTCGAAGTATGAGGGTTTCCAACGAAAACTCATCTATTACAAAGGGATTTCATTTTTAATAACTTATTGTAACTCCATACTTTTTGGGTGTTCAATATGCACCATTCAAAGGCACATCATGAATTTTCAACCCTTTCTGACTTCATTTGATACTTTTCATGCTTTTAAAATTTTATTTTTAGCTAAGTGACCCTGAATTTGAAAATAAGTACAACTGAACTCTGAAAAGGTTGTCACTTGGCATGACATCATAATTTCACCCACACAGCAACTTCTAAAGAGTTGAGAGGGTTACGGCAAAAACTGGATGCACTTCGTGTACGAATTGGACTATCTCTTCCGAAGTACGAGGCTTTCGGACGAAAACTCATCTATCACAAAGGGATTTCATTTTTAATAACTTATTTTAACTGCATAATTTTTGTGTGTTCAATATGCACCATTCAAAGGCACATTATCAATTTTCAAACCTTTCTCACTTCATTTGATATTTTCATGCATTTAATGATTTATTTTGAACTAAATGACCCTGAATTTGAAAAGCAGTACACATGAACTCTGAACAGTTTGTAACTTGGCATGACATCATAATTTCACCCACATAGCAACTTCTAAAGAGTTGAGAGGGTTACGGCAAAAACTCAATGCACTTCGTGTACAAATTGGAAAATCTCTTCCGAAGTATGAGGGTTTCGGACGAAAACTCATCTATTACAAAGGGATTTCATTTTTAATAACTTGATTTCACTCCATAATTTTTGTGTGTTCAATATGCACCATTCAAAGGCACATCATCAATTTTCAACCCTTTTTGACTTCGTTTGATATTTTTCATGCATTTTATGATTTATTTTGAGCTAAATGACCCTGAATTTGAAAAGCAGTACAAATGAACTCTGAAAAGGTTGTAACTTGGCATGACATCATAATATCACTCACAAAGCAACTTCTAAAGAGTTGAGAGGGTTACACAAAAATAGGATGCACTTCGTGTATAAATTGGACAATCTCTTTCGTAGTGTGAGGGTTTCGGACAAAAACTCATCTATTACGAAGGGATTTCATTTTTAATAACTCATATTAACTCCATAATTTTTTTGTGTTCAGTATGCACTACTCAAAGGCACATCATCAATTTTCAACCCTTTCTAACTTCATTTGAGATTTTTCATCCATTTAATGATTTAGTTTGAGCTAAATGACCCTGAATTTGAAAAGCAGTACAAATGAACTATGAAAAGGTTGTAACTTGCATGCCATCATAATTTCACCCACAAAACAACTTCTAAAGAGTTGAGAGGGTTACGCAAAAACAGGATGCACTTCGTGTACAAATTGGACAATGACTTTGGAAGTATGAGGGTTTCGGACGAAAACTCATCTATTACGAAGGAATTTCATTTTTAATAACTTATTTTAACTCCATACTTTTTTTGTGTTCTATATGCACCATTAAAAGGCACATCATCAATTTTCAACCCTTTCTGACTTCATTTGTTATTTTCAATCATTTAATGATTTATTTTGAGGTAAATGACGCTGAATTTGAAAAGAAGTACAAATGAACTCTGAAAAGGTTGTGACTTGGTATGACATCATAATTTCACCCACAAATAAACTTCTAAAGAGTTGAGAGCGTTATGCAAAAAGAGGACGCACTTCGTGTATAAATTGGACAATCTCTTTCGTAGTAAGAGGGTTTCGGAGGAAAACTCATCTATTACGAAGGGATTTCATCTTTAATAACTTATTTTAACTCCATACTTTTCTTTTGTTCAATATGCACCATTCAAAGGCACATCATCAATTTTCAACCCTTTCGGACTTCATTTGTTATTTTTCATGCTTTTAATGATTTATTTTGAGCTAAATGACACTGAATTTGAAAAGCAGTACAACTGAACTCTGAAAAAGGTTGTAACTTGGCATGAAATCATAATTTCACCCTCATAGAAACTTCCAAAGAGTTGAGAGGGTTACGACAAAAACTAGATGCACTTCGTGTACAAATTGGACAATCTCTTTCGAGGTATGAGGGTTTCGGACAAAAACTCATCTATTACAAAGGGATTTCATTTTTAATAACTTATTTCAACTCCACACTTTTTTTGTGTTCAATATGCACCATTAAAAGGCACATCATCAATTTTCAACCCTTTCTGACTTCATCTGATATTTTTCATACATTTAATGATTTATTTTGAGCTAAATGACCTTGAATTTGAAAAGCAGTACAAATGAATTATGAAAAGGTTGTAACTTGGCATGACATCATAATTTCACCCACATAGCAACTTCTAAAGAGTCGAGAGGGTTAGGGCAAAAACTGGATGCACTTCGTGTACAAACTGGACAATCTCTTTCGAAGTATGAGGGTTTCGAACGAAAACTCATCTATTACAAAGGGATTTAATTTTTACTAACTTATTTTAACTCCATACTTTTTGTTTGTTCAATATGCACCATTCAAAGTCACATCATCAATTTTCAACCCTTTCTGACTTCATTTGATATTTTTCATGCATTTAATGATTTATTTTGAGCTAAATGACCCTGAATTTGAAAAGCAGTACAAATGAACTATGAAAAGGTTGTAACTTGGCATGACATCATAATTTCACCCATATAGAAACTTCTAAAGAGTTGAGAGGGCTATGTCAAAAAATGGATTCACTTCGTGTACAAATTGGACAATCTCTTTCGAAGCATGAGTGTTTCGAACGAAAACTCATCTATTACAAAGGGATTTCGTTGTTAATAACTTAATTTCACTCCATACTTTTTGTTTGTTCAATATGCACCATTCAAATGCAAATCACCAATTTTCAAGCCTTTCTGACTTCATTTGATATTTTTCATGCATTTAATGATTTATTTTGAGCTAAATGACCCTGAATTTGAAAAGCCTTACAAATGAAGTATGAAAAGGTTGTAACTTGGCATGACATCATAATTTCACCCATATAGCAACTTCTAAAGAGTTGAGAGGGCTATGTCAAAAAATGGATGCACTTCGTGTACAAATTGGACAATCTCTGTCGAAGCATGAGTGTTTCGAACGAAAACTCATCTATTACAAAGGGATTTCATTATTAATAACTTATTTTAAATCCATACTTTTTGTGTGCTCAATATGCACCATTCGAAGGCACATCATCAATTTTCAACACTTTCTGACTTCGTTCGCTATTTTTCAAGCATTTTAATGATTTATTTTGAGCTAAATGACCATGAATTTGAAAAGCAGTACAACTGAACTCTGAAAAGATTGTAACTGCGAATGACATCATAATTTAAACTACATAGCAAGTTCTAAAGAGTTGAGAGGGTTCCGCAAAAACAAGATGTTCTTCGTGTACAAATTGGACAATCTCTTTCGATGTATGAGGGTTTCGAACGAAAACTCATCTATTACAATGGGATTTCATTTTAAATAACTTATTTTAACTCCTTACTTTTTGTGTGGTCAATATGCACCATTCAAACGCAGATCATCAACTTTCAACCCTTTCTGACTTCATTTGTTATTTTTCATTCTTTTAATGATTTATTTCGAGCTAAATGACGCTGACTTTTAAAAGCAGTACAAACGAACTCTAAAAAGGTTGTAACTTGGCTTGACATAATAATTTCACCCACATAGCAACTTCAAAAGAGTTGAGAGGGTTACGGCAAAAATTGGATGCACTTCGTGTACCAATTGGACAATCTGTTTCGAAGTACGAGGGTTTTGGACGAAAACTTATCTATCACAAAGGGATTTCATTTTTAATAACTTATTTTAACTGCATACTTTTTGTGTGTTCAATATGCACCATTGAAAGGCACATCATCAATTTTCAACCCTTTCTCACTTCATTTGCTATTTTCATGCATTTAATGATTTATGTTGAGCTAAATGACCCTGAATTTGAAAAGAAGTACAAATGAACTCTGAAAAGTTTGTAACTTGGCGTGACATCATAATTTCACCCACATAGCAACTTCTAAAGAGTTGAGAGGGTTACGACTAAAACTCGATGCACTTCGTGTACAAATTGGACAATCTCTTTCGAAGTATGAGGGATTCGGACGAAAACTCATCTATTACAAAGGGATTTCATTTTTAATAACTTAATTTCACTCCATACTTTTTGTTTGTTCAATATGCACCATTCAAAGGCACATCATCAATTTTCAACCCTTTCTGACTTCATTTGATATTTTTCATGCATTTAATGATTTATTTTGAGCTAAATGACCCTGAATTTGAAAAGCAGTACAAATGAACTATGAAAAGGTTGTAACTTGGCATGACATCATAATTTCACCCGTATACCAACTTCTAAAGAGTTGAGTGGGCTATGTCAAAAAATGGATTCACTTCGTGTACAAATTGGACAATCTCTTTCAAAGCATGAGTGTTTCGAACGAAAACTCATCTATTACAAAGGGATTTCATTGTTAATAACTTATTTTGAATCCATACTTTTTGTGTGCTCAATATGCACCATTCGAAGGCATATCATCAATTTTCAACACTTTTTGACTTCATTCGTTATTTTTCAAGCATTTAATGATTTATTTTGAGCTAAATGACCATGAATTTGAAAAGCAGTACAACTGAACTCTGAAAATATTGTAACTTGGAATGACATCATAATTTCACCTACATAGGAACTTCTAAAGAGTTGAGAGGGTTCCGCAAAAACAAGATGTTCTTCGTGTACAAATTGGACAATCTCTTTCGATGTATGAGGGTTTCGAACCAAAACTCATCTATTACAATGGGATTTCATTTTAAATAACTTATTTTAACTCCTTACTTTTTGTGTGGTCAATATGGACCATTCAAAGGCAGATCATCAACTTTCAACCCTTTCTGACTTCATTTGTTATTTTTCATTCTTTTACTGATTTATTTCGAGCTAAATGACGCTGTCTTTTAAAAGCAGTACAAACGAACTCTAAAAAGGTTGTAACTTGGCTTGACATAATAATTTCACCCACATAGCAACTTCAAAAGAGTTGAGAGGGTTACGGCAAAAATTGGATGCACTTCGTGTACCAATTGGACAATCTGTTTCGAAGTACGAGGGTTTTGGACGAAAACTTATCTATCACAAAGGGATTTCATTTTTAATAACTTATTTTAACTGCATACTTTTTGTGTGTTCAATATGCACCATTGAAAGGCACATCATCAATTTTCAACCCTTTCTCACTTCATTTGCTATTTTCATGCATTTAATGATTTATGTTGAGCTAAATGACCCTGAATTTGAAAAGAAGTACAAATGAACTCTGAAAAGTTTGTAACTTGGCGTGACATCATAATTTCACCCACATAGCAACTTCTAAAGAGTTGAGAGGGTTACGACTAAAACTCGATGCACTTCGTGTACAAATTGGACAATCTCTTTCGAAGTATGAGGGATTCGGACGAAAACTCATCTATTACAAAGGGATTTCATTTTTAATAACTTAATTTCACTCCATACTTTTTGTTTGTTCAATATGCACCATTCAAAGGCACATCATCAATTTTCAACCCTTTCTGACTTCATTTGATATTTTTCATGCATTTAATGATTTATTTTGAGCTAAATGACCCTGAATTTGAAAAGCAGTACAAATGAACTATGAAAAGGTTGTAACTTGGCATGACATCATAATTTCACCCGTATAGCAACTTCTAAAGAGTTGAGTGGGCTATGTCAAAAAATGGATTCACTTCGTGTACAAATTGGACAATCTCTTTCAAAGCATGAGTGTTTCGAACGAAAACTCATCTATTACAAAGGGATTTCATTGTTAATAACTTATTTTGAATCCATACTTTTTGTGTGCTCAATATGCACCATTCGAAGGCATATCATCAATTTTCAACACTTTTTGACTTCATTCGTTATTTTTCAAGCATTTAATGATTTATTTTGAGCTAAATGACCATGAATTTGAAAAGCAGTACAACTGAACTCTGAAAATATTGTAACTTGGAATGACATCATAATTTCACCTACATAGGAACTTCTAAAGAGTTGAGAGGGTTCCGCAAAAACAAGATGTTCTTCGTGTACAAATTGGACAATCTCTTTCGATGTATGAGGGTTTCGAACCAAAACTCATCTATTACAATGGGATTTCATTTTAAATAACTTATTTTAACTCCTTACTTTTTGTGTGGTCAATATGGACCATTCAAAGGCAGATCATCAACTTTCAACCCTTTCTGACTTCATTTGTTATTTTTCATTCTTTTACTGATTTATTTCGAGCTAAATGACGCTGTCTTTTAAAAGCAGTACAAACAAACTCTAAAAAGGTTGTAACTTGGCTTGACTTAATAATTCCACCCACATAGCAACTTCTAAAGTGTTGAGAGGGTTACGTCAAAAATTGGATGCACTTCATGTACAAATTGGACCATCTCTTTCGAAGCATGAGTGTTTTGGACGAAAACTCATCTATTACAAAGGTATTTCATTGTTAATAACTTATTTTAACTCCATACTTTTTGTGTGCTCAATATGGACCATTCGAAGGCACATCATCAATTTTCAACACTTTCTGAGTTCATTCGATATGTTTCATGCATTTAATGATTTATTTTGAGCTAAATGACCATGAATTTGAAAAGCAGTACAACTGAACTCTGAAAAGATTGTAACTTGGAATGACATCATAATTTCACCAACATAGCAACTTCTAAAGAGTTGAGAGGGTTCCGCAAAAACAAGATATTCTTCGTGTACAAATTGGACAATCTCTTTCGATGTATGAGGGTTTCGGACGAAAACTCATCTATTACAATGGGATTTCATTTTAAATAACTTATTTTAACTCCTTACTTTTTGTGTGGTCAATATGCACCATTCAAAGGCACATCATCAATTTTCAACCCTTTCTGACTTCATTTGACATTTTTCATGCATTTAATAATATATTTTGAGCTAGATGCCCTGAATTTGAAAATAAGTACAATCGAACTCTGAAAAGGTTGTAACTTGTCATGACATCAGAATTACACCCACATAGGATCTTCTAAATAGTTGAGAAGGTTACAGCAAAAACTGGATGCACTTCGTGTAGAAATTGGACAATCTCTTTCGAAGTATAAGGGTTTCGGACGAAAAGTCATCTATTACAAAGGGATTTCATTTTACATAACTTATTTCAACTCCATACTTTTTGTGTGTTCAATATGCACCATGAAATGGCACATCATCAATTTTCAACCCTTTCTAACTTCATCTGATATTTTTCATACATTTAATTATTTATTTTGAGCTAAGTGACCCTGAATTTGAAAGGCAGTACAAATGAACTCTGAAAAGGTCGTAACTTGGCATGACATCATAATTTCACCCACATAGCAACTTCTAAAGATTTCAGAGGGTTACGGAAAAAACTGGATGCTCTTCGTGTACAAATTGGACAATTTCTCTCGAAGTTTGAGGGTTTCGGACGAAAACTCATCTAATACAAAGGGATTTCATTTTTAATAACTTATTTTAACTCCATACTTTTCGTGTGTGCAATATGCACCATTCAAAGGCACATACTCAATTTTCAACCCTTTCTGACTTCATTTGTTATTTTTCATGCTTTTAATGATTTTTTATGAGCTAAATGATGCTGAATTTGAAAAGCAGTACAAAGGAACTCTAAAAATGTTGTAACTTGACTTGACATAATAATTTCACCCACATAGCAACTTCGAAAGTGTGGAGAGGGTTACGTCAAAAACTGGATGCACTGCGTGTACAAATTGGACAATCTCTTTCGAAGTATGAGGGTTTCGAACAAAAACTCATCTATTACAAAGGGATTTCATTTTCAATAACTTATTTTAACTCCATACTTTTTGTGTGTTCAATATGCACCATTCAAAGGCACGTCATCAATTTTCAACCCTTTCTGACTTCGTTTGATATTTTTCATGCATTTAATAATTTATTTTGAGCTAAAACACCCTGAATTTGAAAATAAGTACAACTGAACTCTGAAAAGGTTGTAACTTTGCATGACATCATAATTTCACCCACATAGGAACTTCTAAAGAGTTGAGAGGGTGACGGAAAAAACTGGATACACTTCGTGTACAAATTCGACAATCTCTTTCGAAGTATGAGGGTTTCGGACGAAACTCATATATCACAAAGGGATTTCATTTTAATAACTTATTTTAACTGACTAGTTTTTGTGTGTTGAATATGCACCATTCAAAGGCACATCATAGGATTCTCTTTGTGTATAAATTGGACAATCTCCTTCGTAGGATGAGAGTTTCGGACAAAAACTCATCTATTACGAAGGAATTTCATTTTTAATAACTCATATTAACTCCATAATTTTTTTGTGTTTAGTATGCACCATTCAAAGGCACATAATCAATTTTCAACCCTTTCGGACTTCATTTGAGATTTTTCATGCATTTAATGATTTAGTTTGAGCTAAATGACCCTGAATTTGAAAAGCAGTAAAAATGAACTCTGAAAAGGTTGTTACTTGCATCACATCATTATTTCACCCACAAAACAACTTCTAAAGAGTTGAGAGGGTTACGTAAAAAGAGGATGCACTTCGTGAACAAATTGGACAATCTCTTTGGAAAAATGAGGGTTTCGGACGAAAACTCATCTATTACGAAGGGATTTCATTTTTAATAACTTATTTTAAGTCCATACTTTTTTTGTGTTCAATACGCACCATTAAAAGGCATATCATAAATTTTCAACCCTTTCTCACTTCATTTGATATTTTCATGCATTTAATGATTTAGTTTGAGCTAAATGACCCTGAATCTGAAAAGCAGTACAAATGAACTCTAAAAAGGTTGTAACTTGGCATGACATCATAACTTCACCCACAAAGAAACTTCTAAAGAGTTGAGAGGGTTATGCAAATAGAGGATGCACTTCGTGTATAAATTGGACAATCTCTTTCGTAGTATGAGGGTTTCGGACAACAACTCATCTATTATGAAGGGATTTCATTTTTAATAACTAATTTCAACTCCATACTTCTTGTGTGTTCAATATGCACCATTAAAGGGCACATCATCAATTTTCAACCCTTTCTGACTTCATCTGATATTTTTCGTACATTTAATGATTTATTATGAGCTAAATGACCCTGAATTTGAAAAGCACTACAAATGAACTCTAAAAAGGTTGTAACTTGGCATGACATCATAACTTCACCCACAAAGAAACTTCTAAAGAGTTGAGAGGGTTATGCAAAAAGAGGATGCACTTCGTGTATAAATTGGACAATCTCTTTTGATAGTATGAGGGTTTCAGACAATAACTCATCCATTACGAAGGGATTTCATTTTTAATAACTAATTTCAACTCCATACTTCTTGTGTGTTCAATATGCACCATTAAAAGGCACATCATCGATTTTCAACCCTTTCTGACTTCATCTGATACTTTTCGTACATTTAATTATTTATTATGAGCTAAATGACCCTGAATTTGAAGAGCAGTACAACTGAACTCTGAAAAGGTTGTAACTTGGCATGACATCATAATTTCACCCACATAGCAACTTCTAAAGAGTTGAGAGAGTTGAGAGGGTTATGCAAAAATAGGATGCACTTCGTGTACAAATTGGACAATCTCTTTCGAAGTATGAGGGTTTCGAACGAAAACTCGTCTATAACAAAGGGTTTTAATTTTTACTAACTTATTTTAACTCCATATTTTTTGTTTGTTCAATATGCACCATTCAAAGGCACGTCATCAATCTTCAACCGTTTTTGACTTCATTTGCTATTTTTCATGCATTTAATGATTTATTTTGAGCTAAATGACCCTGAATTTGAAAAGCGGTACAAATGAACTATGAAAAGGTTGTTACTTGGCATGACATCATAATTTCACCCACATAGCAACTTCTAAAGAGTTTAGAGGGCTATGTCAAAAAATGGATGCAATTCGTGTACAAATTGGACAATCTCTTTCGAAGCATGAGTGTTTCGAACGAAAACTCATCTATTACAAAGGGATTTCATTGTTAATAACTTACTTTACATCCATACTTTTTGTGTGCCCAATATGCACCATTCGAAGGCACATCATCAATTTACAACACTTTCTGACTTCATTCGATATTTTTCATGCATTTAATGATTTATTTTGAGCTAAATGACCATGAATTTGAAAAGCAGTCCAACTGAACTCAGAAAAGATTATAACTTGGAATGACATCATAATTTCACCTACATAGCAACTTCTAAAGAGTTGAGAGGGTTCCGCAAAAACAGGATTTTCTTCGTGTACAAATTGGACAATCTCTTTCGATGTATGAGGGTTTCGAACGAAAACTCATCTATTACAATGGTATTTCATTTTAAATAACTTAGTTTAACTCCTTACTTTTTGTGTGGTCAATATGCACCATTCAAAGGCAGATCATCAACTTTCAACCCTTTCTGACTTCATTTGTTATTTTTCATGCTTTAATGATTTATTTCGAGCTAAATGACGCTGAATTTGAAAAGCAGTACAAACGAACTCTAAAAAGATTGTAACTTGGCTTGACATAATAATTTCACCCACATAGCAACTTCTAAAGTGTTGAGAGGGTTACGTCAAAAACTGGTTGCACTTCGTGTACAAATTGCACAATCTCTTTCGAAGCATGAGTGTTTCGGACGAAAACTCATCTATTATAAAGGGATTTCATTGTTAATAACTTATTTTAACTCCATACTTTTTGTGTCCTCAATATGCACCATTCGAAGGCACATCATCAATTTTCAACACTTTCTGACTTCATTCGATATTTTTCATGCATTTAATGATTTATTTTGAGCTAAATGACCATGAATTTGAAAAGCAGTACAAATGAACTGTGAAAAGATTGTAACTTGGAATGACATCATAATTTCACCTACATAGCAACTTCTAAAGAGTTGAGAGGGTTCCGCAAAAACAGGATGTTCTTCGTGTACAAATTGGACAATCTCTTTCGATGTATGAGGGTTCCGGACGAAAACTCATCTATTACAATGGGATTTCATTTTAAATAACTTATTTTAACTCCTTACGTTTCGTGTGGTCAATATGCACCATTCAACGGCACATCATCAATTTTCAACCCTTTGTGACTTCATTTGACATTTTTCATGCATTTAATGATTTATTTCGAGCTAAATGACCCTGAATTTGAAAATAAGTACAACTGAACTCTGAAAAAGTTGTAACTTGGCATGACATCAGAATTACACCCACATAGGAACTTCTAAATAGTTCAGAAGGTTACGGCAAAAACTGGATGCACTTTGTGTACAAATTGGACAATCTCTTTCGCAGTATGAGGGTTTCGGACGAAAACTCATCTATTACAAAGGGATTTCATTTTAATAACTTATTTTAACTCCTTACTTTTTGTCTGGTCAATATGCACCATTCAAAGGCACATCATCAATTTTCAACCCTTTCTGACATCATTTGACATTTTTCATGCATTTAATTATTTATTTTGAGCTAAATGACACTGAATTTGAAAATAAGTACAAATGAACTCGGAAAAGGTTGTAACTTGGCATGACATCAGAATTACACCCACATAGGAAGTTTGTAAATAGTTCAAAAGGTTACGTCACAAACTGGATGCACTTCATGTACAAATTGGACAATCTCCTTCAAAGCATGAGTGTTTCAGACGAGAACTCATCTATTACAAAGGGATTTCATTGTTAATAACTTATTTTAACACCATACTTTTTGAGTGCTCAATATGCACCATTCGAAGGCACATCATCAATTTTCAACACTTTCTGACTTCATTCGATATTTTTCATGCATTTAATGATTTATTCTGAGCTAAATGACTATGAATTTGAAAAGCAGTACAACTGAACTCTGAAAAGACTGTAACTTGGAATGACATCATAATTTCACCTACATAGCAACTTCTAAAGAGGTGAGAGGGTTCCGCAAAAACAGGATGTTCTTCGTGTACAAATTGGATAATCTCTTTCGATGTATGAGGGTTTCGGACGAAAACTCATCTATTACAATGGGATTTCATTTTAAATAACTTATTTTAACTCCTTACTTTTTTTGTGGTCAATATGCACCATTCAAAGGCACATCATCAATTTTCAACCCTTTCTCACTTCATTTGACATTTTTGAGCTAAATGACCCTGAATTTGAAAAGAAGTACATACGAACTCTGAAAATGCTGTAAGTTGGCATGACATCATAATTTCACCCACATAGCAACTTCTAAAGAGTTGCGAGGGTTATGTCAAAATTTGGATGCACTTCGTGTACAAATTGGACAATCTCTTTTGAGGTATGAGGGTTTCGGACGAAAACTCATGTATTACAATGGACTTTCATTTTTAATAACTTATTTTAACTCCATGCATTTTGTGTGTTCAATATGCACCATTCAAAGGCACATCCTCAATTTTCAACCCTTTCTGACTTCATCTGATATTTGTCATGCATTTAATGATTTATTTTGAGCTAAGTGACCCTGAATTTGAAAAGCAGTACAAATGAACTCTGAAAAGGTTGTAACTTGGCATGACATCATAATTTCACCCACACAGCAACTTCTAAAGAGTTGAGAGGGTTACGGCAAAAACTGGATGCTCTTCGTGTACAAATTGGACAATCTCTCTCGAAATTTGAGGGTGTCGAACGAAAACTCATCTATTACAAAGTGATTTCATTTTTAATAACTTATTTTAACTCCATACTTTTCGTGTGTTCAATATGCACCATTCAAAGGCACATCATCAATTTTCAACCCTTTCTGACTTCATTTCTTATTTTTCATGCTTTTAATGCTTTATTTTGAGCTAAATGATGCTGAATTTGAAAAGCAGTACAAAGGAACTCCAAAAATGTTGTAACTTGGCTTGACATAATAATTTCACCCACATAGCAACTTGGAAAGTGTTGAGAGGGTTACATCAAAAACTAGATGCACTTCGTGTACAAATTGGACAATCTCTTTCGAAGTATAAGGGTTTCGAACGAAAACACATCTATTACAAAGGGATTTCATTTTCAATAACTTATTTTAACTCCATACTTTTTGTGTGTTCAATATGCACCATTCAAAGGCACGTCATCAATTTTCAACCCTTTCTTACTTCATTTGATATTTTTCATGCATTTAATAATTTATTTTGAGCTAAATCAACCTGAATTTGAAAATAAGTACAACTGAACTTTCAAAAGTTTGTAACTTGGCATGACATCATAATTTCACCAACATAGGAACTTATAAAGAGTTGAGAGGGTTACGGAAAAAACTGCATACACTTCATGTACAAATTGGATTATCTCTTTCGAAGTATGAGGGTTTCAGACGAAACTCATCTATCACAAAGGGATTTCATTTTTAATAACTTATTTTAACTCAGTAGGTTTTGTGTGTTCAATATGCACCATTCAAAGGCACATCATAGGATGCTCTTCGTGTATAAATTGGACAATCTCTTTCATACGATGAGAGTTTCGGACAAAAACTCATCTATTATGAAGGGATTTCATTTTTAATAACTCATATTAACTCCATAATTGTTTTGTGTTCAGTATGCACCATTCAAAGGCACATCATTAATTTTCAACCCTTTCTGACTTCATTTGAGATTTTTCATGCATTTAATTATTTAGTTTGAGCTAAATGACCTGAATTTGGAAAGTAGTACAAATGAACTCTGAAAAGGTTGTAACTTGCATGACATCATTATTTCACCCACAAAACAACTCCTAAAGAGTTGAGTGGGTTACGCAAAAAGAGGATGCACTTTGTGTACAAATTGGACAATCTCTTTGGAAGAATGAGGGTTTCGGATGAAAACTCATCTATTATGAAGGGATTTCATTTTTAATAACTTATTTTAAGTCCATACTTTTTTTGTGTTCAATATGCACCATTAAAAGGCATATCATCAATTTTCAACCCTTTCTCACTTCATTTAATATTTTCATGCATTTAATGATTTATTTTGAGCTAAATGACCCTGAATTTGAAAAGCACTACAACTGAACTCTAAAAAAGGTTATAACTTGGCATGACACCATAATTTCACCCACATAGAAACTTCTAAAGAGTTGAGAGGGTTACTGCAAAAACTGGATGCACTTCGTGTACAAATTGGAAAATCTGTTCGAAGTTTGAGGGTTTCGAACGAAAACTCATATATTACAAAGGGATTTCATTTTTAATAACTAATTTCAACTCCATACTTCTTGTGTGTTCAGTATGCACCATTAAAAGGCACATCATCAATTTTCAACCCGTTCTGACTTCATCTGATATTTTTCGTGCATTTAATGATTTATTATGAGCTAAATGACCCTGAATTTGAAGAGCAGTACAACTGAACTCTGAAAAGGTTGTAACTTGGCATGACATCATAACTTCACCCACAAAGCAACTTCTAAAGAGTTGAGAGAGTTGAGAGGGTTATGCAAAAAGAGGATGCACTTCGTGTACAAATTGGACAATCTCTTTCGAAGTATGAGGGTTTCGAACGAAAACTCGTCTATAACAAAGGGTTTTAATTTTTACTAACTTATTTTAACTCCATACTTTTTGTTTGTTCAATATGCACCATTCAAAGGCACATCATCAATCTTCAACCGTTTTTGACTTCATTTGATATTTTTCATGCATTTAATAATTTATTTTGAGCTAAATGACCCTGAATTTGAAAAGCGGTACAAATGAACTATGAAAAGGTTGTTACTTGGCATGACATCATAATTTCACCCACATAGCAACTTCTAAAGAGTTTAGAGGGCTATGTCAAAAAATGGATGCACTTCGTGTACAAATTGGACAATCTCTTTCGAAGCATGAGTGTTTCGAACGAAAACTCATGTATTACAAAGGGATTTCATTGTTAATAACTTATTTTACATCCATACTTTTTGTGTGCCCTATATGCACCATTCGAAGGCACATCATCAATTTTCAACACTTTCTGACTTCATTCGATATTTTTCATGCATTTAATGATTTATTTTGAGCTAAATGACCATGAATTTGAAAAGCAGCACAACTGAACTCAGAAAAGATTATAACTTGGAATGACATCATAATTTCACCTACATAGCAACTTCTAAAGAGTTGAGAGGGTTCCGCAAAAACAGGATTTTCTTCGTGTACAAATTGGACAATCTATTTCGATGTATGAGGGTTTTGAACGAAAACTCATCTATTACAATGTTATTTCATTTTAAATAACTTATTTTAACTCCTTACTTTTTGTGTGGTCAATATGCACCATTCAAAGGCAGATCATCAACTTTCAACCCTTTCTGACTTCATTTGTTATTTTTCATGCTTTAATGATTTATTTCGAGCTAAATGACGCTGAATTTGAAAAGCAGTACAAACGAACTCTAAAAAGGTTGTAACTTGGCTTGACATAATAATTTCACCCACATAGCAACTTCTAAAGTGTTGAGAGGGTTACGTCAAAAACTGGTTGCACTTCGTGTACAAATTGGACAATCTCTTTCGAAGCATGAGTGTTTCGAACGAAAACTCATCTATTACAAAGGGATTTCATTGTTAATAACTTATTTTACATCCATACTTTTTGTGTGCCCAATATGCACCATTCGAAGGCACATCATCAATTTTCAACACTTTCTGACTTCATTCGATATTTTTCATGCATTTAATGATTTATGTTGAGCTAAATGACCATGAATTTGAAAAGCAGTACAACTGAACTCAGAAAACATTATAACTTGGAATGACATCATAATTTCACCTACATAGCAACTTCTAAAGAGTTGAGAGGGTTCCGCAAAAACAGGATTTTCTTCATGTACAAATTGGACAATCTCTTTCGATGTATGTGGGTTTCGAACGAAAACTCATCTATTACAATGGGATTTCATTTTAAATAACTTATTTTAACTCCTTACTTTTTGTGTGGTCAATATGCACCATTCAAAGGCAGATCATCAACTTTCAACCCTTTCTGACTTCATTTGTTATTTTTCATGCTTTAATGATTAATTTCGAGCTAAATGACGCTGAATTTGAAAAGCAGTACAAATGAACTCTAAAAAGGTTGTAACTTGGCTTGACATAATAATTTCACCCACATAGCAACTTCTAAAGTGTTGAGAGGGTTACGTCAAAAACTGGATGCACTTCGTGTACAAATTGGACAATCTCTTTCGAAGCATGAGTGTTTCGGACGAAAACTCATCTATTACAAAGGGATTTCATTGTTAATAACTTATTTTAACTCCATACTTCTTGTGTGCTCAATATGCACCATTCGAAGGCACATCATCAATTTTCAACACTTTCTGACTTCATTCGATATTTTTCATGCATTTAATGATTTATTTTGAGCTAAATGACCATGAATTTGAAAAGCAGTACAAATAAACTATGAAAAGATTGTAACTTGGAATGACATCATAATTTCACCTACATAGCAACTTCTAAAGAGTTGAGAGGGTTCCGCAAAAACAGGATGTTCTTCGTGTACAAATTGGACAATCTCTTTCGATGTATGAGGGTTTCGAACGAAAACTCATCTATTACAATGGGATGTCATTTTAAATAACTTATTTCAACTCCTTACTTTTTGTGTGGTCAATATGCACCATTCAACGACACATCATCAATTTTCAACCCTTTGTGACTTCATTTGACATTTTTCATGCATTTAATGATTTGTTTTGAGCTAAATGACCCTGAATTTGAAAATAAGTACAACTGAACTCTGACAAAGTTGTAATTTGGCATGACATCAGAATTACACCCACATAGGAACTTCTAAATAGTTCAGAAGTTTACGGCAAAAACTGGATGCACTTCGTGTACAAATTGGACAATCTCTTTCGCAGTATGAGGGTTTCGGACGAAAACTCATCTATTACAAAGGGATTTCATTTTAATAACTTATTTTAACTCCTTACTTTTTGTCTGGTCAAGATGCACCATTCAAAGGCACATCATCAATTTTCAACCCTTTCTGACTTCATTTGACATTTTTCATGCATTTAATTATTTATTTTGAGCTAAATGACACTGAATTTGAAAATAAGTACAAATGAACTCTGAAAAGGTTGTAACTTGGCATGACATCATAATTACACCCACATAGGAAGTTCTAAATAGTTCAGAAGGTTACGTCAAAAACTGGATGCACTTCATGTACAAATTGGACAATCTCTTTCAAAGCATGAGTGTTTCAGACGAGAACTCATCTATTACAAAGGGATTTCATTGTTAATAACTTATTTTAACACCATACTTTTTGGGTGCTCAATATGCACCATTCGAAGGCACATCATCAATTTTCAACACTTTCTGACTTCATTCGATATTTTTCATGCATTTAATGATTTATTCTGAGCTTACTGACCATGAATTTGAAAAGCAGTACAACTGAACTCTGAAAAGATTGTAACTTGGAATGACATCATAATTTCACCTACATGGCAACTTCTAAAGAGGTGAGAGGGTTCCGCAAAAACAGGATGTTCTTCGTGTACAAATTGGACAATCTCTTTCGATGTATGAGGGTTTCGGACGAAAACTCATCTATTACAATGGGATTTCATTTTAAATAACTTATTTTAACTCCTTACTTTTTTTGTGGTCAATATGCACCATTCAAAGGCACATCATCAATTTTCAACCCTTTCTCACTTCATTTGACATTTTTGATGCATTTAATAATTTATTTTGAGCTAAATGACCCTGAATTTCAAAAGAAGTACATATGAACTCTGAAAATACTGTAAGTTGGCATGACATCATAATTTCGCCCACATAGTAACTTCTAAAGAGTTGAGAGGGTTATGTCAAAATTTGGATGCACTTCGTGTACAGATTGGACAATCTCTTTTGAGGTATGAGGGTTTCGGACGAAAACTCATGTATTACAATGGAATTTCATTTTTAATAACTTATTTTAACTCCATACATTTTGTGTGTTCAATATGCACCATTCAAAGGCACATCATCCATTTTCAACCCTTTCTGACTTCATCTGATATTTTTCATGCATTTAATGATTTATTTTGAGCTAAGTGACCCTGAATTTGAAAAGCAGTACAAATGAACTCTGAAAAGGTTGTAACTTGGCATGACATCATAATTTCACCCACATAGCAACTTCTAAAGAGTTGAGAGGGTTACGGGAAAAACTGGATGCTCTTCGTGTACAAATTGGACAATCTCTCTCGAAATTTGAGGGTTTCGAACGAAAACTCATCTATTACAAAGTGATTTCAGTTTTAATAACTTATTTTAACTCCATACTTTTCGTGTGTTCAGTATGCACCATTCAAAGGCACATCATCAATTTTCAACCCTTTCTGACTTCATTTGTTATTTTTCATGCTTTTAATGCTTTATTTTGAGCTAAATGACGCTGAATTTGAAAAGCAGTACAAAGGAACTCTAAAAACGTTGTAACTTGGCTTGACATAATAATTTCACCCACATAGTAACTTGGAAAGTGTTCAGAGGGTTACATCAAAAACTAGATGCACTTTGTGTACAAATTGGACAATCTCTTTCGAAGTATGAGGGTTTCGAACGAAAACTCATCTACTACAAAGGGATTTCATTTTCAATAACTTATTTTAACTCCATACTTTTTGTGTGTTCAATATGCACCATTCACCCACATAGACACTTATAAAGAGTTGAGAGGGTTACGTCAAAAACCAGATGGACTTCGTGTACAAATTGGACAATCTCGTTCGAAGTATGAGGGTTTCCGACGAAAACGCGTCTTTACAATGGGATTTCATTTTTAATAACTTATTTTAACTCCAAATTTTTTGTGTGTTCAATATGAACCATTCAAACGCACATCACCAATTTTCAACCCTTTCTGACTTCATTTGATATTTTTCATGCATTTAATGATTGATTTTGAGCTAAATGACCCTGAATTTGAAAAGCGGTACAAATGATCTATGAAAAGGTTGTAACTTGGCATGACATCATAATTTCACCCACATAGAAACTTCCAAAGAGTTGAGCGGGTTACGGCAAAAACTGGATACACTTCGTGTACAAATTGGACAATCTCTTTCGCAGTATGAGGGTTTCGAACGAAAACTCATCTATTACAAAGGGATTTCATTTTTGATAACTTATTTTAACTCCATAGTTTTTGTGTGTTCAATATGCACCACGCAAAGGCACATCATCAATTTTCAACCCTTTGTGACTTCATTTGATAATTTCATGCATTTAATGATTTATTTTTAGCTAAATGACCCTGAATTTGAAAAGGAGTACATATGAACTATGAAAAGGTTGTAACTTGGCATGACATTATAATTTCACCCACATAGCAACTTCTAAAGAGTTGAGAGGGTTACGGCAAAAACT
The DNA here is from genome assembly GCA_022496015.1 of Hordeum marinum. Classification (NCBI taxonomy): domain Eukaryota; kingdom Viridiplantae; phylum Streptophyta; class Magnoliopsida; order Poales; family Poaceae; genus Hordeum; species Hordeum marinum. The sequence goes on along the minus strand of JAAAWK010001152.1, from coordinate 120,515 downwards.
GGATGCACTTCGTGTACAAATTGGACAATCTCTTTTGAGTATGAGGGTTTCGGATGAAAACTCATGTATTACAATGAAATTTCATTTTTAATAACTTATTTTAACTCCATACATTTTGTGTGTTCAATATGCACCATTCAAAGGCACATCATAAATTTTCAACCCTTTCTGACTTCATGTGATATTTTTCATGCATTTAATGATTTATTTTGAGGTAAATGACCCTGAATTTGAATAGCAGTACAAATAAATATGAAAAGGTTGTAACTCGGCATGACATCATAATTTCACCCACAAAGCAACTTCTAAAGAGTTGAGAGGCTTACGTAAAAATAGGATGCACTTTGTGTTTAAATTGGACAATCTCTTTCGAAGTATGAGGGTTTCGGACGAAACTCATCTATCACAAAGGGATTTAATTTTTAATAACTTATTTTAACTACCTAGTTTTTGTGTGTTGAATATGCACCATTCAAAGGGATTTCATTTTTAATAACTTATTTTAACTCCATACTTTTTGTTTGTTCAATATGAACCATTCAAAGGCACATCAACAATTTTCAACCCTTTCTGACTTCATTTGATATTTTTATGCATTTAATGATTGATTTTGAGCTAAATGACCCTGAATTTGAAAAGCGGTTCAAATGATCTATGAAAAGGTTGTAACTTGGCATGACATCATAATTCCACCCACATAGAAACTTCCAAAGAGTTGAGCGGGTTACGGCAAAAACTGGATACACTTCGTGTACAAATTGGACAATCTCTTTCGAAGTATGAGGGTTTCGAACGAAAACTCATCTATTAGAAAGGGATTTCATTTTTGATAACTTATTTTAACTCCATAGTTTTTGTGTGTTCAACATGCACCATGCAAAGGCACATCATCAATTTTCAACCCTTTCTAACTTCATTTAATATTTTCATGCATTTAATGATTTATTTTTAGCTAAATGACCCTGAATTTGAAAAGGAGTACATATGAACTATGAAAAGGTTGTAACTTGGCATGACATTATAATTTCACCCACATAGCAACTTCTAAAGAGTTGAGAGGGTTACGGCAAAAACTGGATGCACTTCGTGTACAAATTGGACAATCTCTTTTGAGTATGAGGGTTTCAGGCGAAACTCATGTATTACAATGAAATTTGATTTTTAATAACTTATTTTAACTCCATAAATTTTGTGTGTTCAATATGCACCATTCAAAGGCACATCATAAATTTTCAACCCTTTCTGACTTCATGTGATATTTTTCATGCATTTAATGATTTATTTTGAGGTAAATGACCCTGAATTTGAATAGCAGTACAAATAAATATGAAAAGGTTGTAACTCGGCATGACATCATAATTTCACCCACAAAGCAACTTCTAAAGAGTTGAGAGGCTTACGCAAAAATAGGATGCACTTCGTGTTTAAATTGGACAATCTCTTTCGAAGTATGAGGGTTTCGGACGAAACTCATCTATCACAAAGGGATTTAATTTTTAATAACTTATTTTAACTACCTAGTTTTTGTGTGTTGAATATGCACCATTCAAAGGGATTTCATTTTTAATAACTTATTTTAACTCCATACTTTTTGTTTGTTCAATATGAACCATTCAAAGGCACATCATCAATTTTCAACCCTTTCTGACTTCATTTGACATTTTTATGCATTTAATGATTGATTTTGAGCTAAATGACCCTGAATTTGAAAAGCAGTACAAATGATCTACGAAAAGGTTGTAACTTGGCATGCCATCATAATTTCACCCACATAGAAACTTCCAAAGAGTTGAGCGGGTTACGGCAAAAACTGGATACACTTCGTGTACAAATTGGACAATCTCTTTCGAAGTATGAGGGTTTCGAACGAAAACTCATCTATTACAAAGGGATTTCATTTTTGATAACTTATATTAACTCCATAGTTTTTGTGTGTTCAATATGCACCATGCAAAGGCACATCATCAATTTTCAACCCTTTCTAACTTCATTTAATATTTTCATGCATTTAATGATTCATTTTTAGCTAAATGATCCTGAATTTGAAAAGGAGTACATATGAACTATGAAAAGGTTGTAACTTGGCATGACATTATAATTTCACCCACATAGCAACTTCTAAAGAGTTGAGAGGGTTACGGCAAAAACTGGATGCACTTCGTGTACAAATTGGACAATCTCTTTTGAGTATGAGGGTTTCGGACGAAAACTCATGTATTACAATGAAATTTCATTTTTAATAACTTATTTTAACTCCATAAATTTTGTGTGTTCAATATGCACCATTCAAAGGCACATCATAAATTTTCAACCCTTTCTGACTTCATGTGATATTTTTCATGCATTTAATGATTTATTTTGAGGTAAATGACCCTGAATTTGAATAGCAGTACAAATAAATATGAAAAGGTTGTAACTCGGCATGACATCATAATTTCACCCACAAAGCAACTTCTAAAGAGTTGAGAGGCTTACGCAAAAATAGGATGCACTTCGTGTTTATATTGGACAATCTCTTTCGAAGTATGAGGGTTTCGGACGAAACTCATCTATCACAAAGGGATTTAATTTTTAATAACTTATTTTAACTACCTAGTTTTTGTGTGTTGAATATGCACCATTCAAAGGGATTTCATTTTTAATAACTTATTTTAACTCCATACTTTTTGTTTGTTCAATATGAACCATTCAAAGGCACATCATCAATTTTCAACCCTTTCTGACTTCATTTGATATTTTTATGCATTTAATGATTGATTTTGAGATAAATGACCCTTAATTTGAAAAGCGGTACAAATGATCTATGAAAAGGTTGTAACTTGGCATGACATCATAATTTCACCCACATAGAAACTTCCAAAGAGTTGAGCGGGTTACGGCAAAAACTGGATACACTTCGTGTACAAATTGGACAATCTCTTCCGATGTATGAGGGTTTCCGACGAAAACGCGTCTATTACAATGGGATTTCATTTTTAATAACTTATTTTAACTCCAAAATTTTTGCGTGTTCAATATGAACCATTCAAAGGCACATCATCAATTTTCAACCCTTTCTGACTTCATTTGATATTTTTATGCATTTAATGATTGATTTTGAGCTAAATGACCCTGAATTTGAAAAGCGGTACAAATGATCTATGAAAAGGTTGTAACTTGGCATGACATCATAATTTCACCCACATAGAAACTTCCAAAGAGTTGAGCGGGTTACGGCAAAAACTGGATACACTTCGTGTACAAATTGGACAATCTCTTTCGAAGTATGAGGGTTTTGAACGAAAACTCATCTATTACAAAGGGATTTCATTTTTGATAACTTATTTTAACTCCATAGTTTTTGTGTGTTCAATATGCACCATGCAAAGGCACATCATAAATTTTCAACCCTTTCTAACTTCATTTGATATTTTCATGCATTTAATGATTTATTTTTAGCTAAATGACCCTGCATATGAAAAGCGGTACAAATGATCTATGAAAAGGTTGTAACTTGGCATGACATCATAATTCCACCCACATAGAAACTTCCAGAGAGTTGAGCGGGTTACGGCAAAAACTGGATACACTTCGTGTACAAATTGGACAATCTCTTTCGAAGTATGAGGGTTTCGAACGAAAACTCATCTATTACAAAGGGATTTCATTTTTGATAACTTATTTTAACTCCATAGTTTTTGTGTGTTCAATATGCACCATGCAAAGGCACATCATCAATTTTCAACCCTTTCTAACTTCATTTAATATTTTCATGCATTTAATGATTTATTTTTAGCTAAATGACCCTGAATTTGAAAAGGAGTACATATGAACTATGAAAAGGTTGTAACTTGGCATGACATTATAATTTCACCCACATAGCAACTTCTAAAGAGTTGAGAGGGTTACGGCAAAAACTGGATGCACTTCGTGTACAAATTGGACAATCTCTTTTGAGTATGAGGGTTTCGGGCGAAAACTCATATATTACAATGAAATTTGATTGTTAATAACTTATTTTAACTCCATAAATTTTGTGTGTTCAATATGCACCATTCAAAGGCACATCATAAATTTTCAACCCTTTCTGACTTCATGTGATATTTTTCATGCATTTAATGATTTATTTTGAGGTAAATGACCCTGAATTTGAATAGCAGTACAAATAAATATGAAAAGGTTGTAACTCGGCATGACATCATAATTTCACCCACAAAGCAACTTCTAAAGAGTTGAGAGGCTTACGCAAAAATAGGATGCACTTCGTGTTTAAATTGGACAATCTCTTTCGAAGTATGAGGGTTTCGGACGAAACTCATCTATCACAAAGGGATTTAATTTTTAATAACTTATTTTAACTACCTAGTTTTTGTGTGTTGAATATGCACCATTCAAAGGGATTTCATTTTTATTAACTTATTTTAACTCCATACTTTTTGTTTGTTCAATATGAACCATTCAAAGGCACATCATCAATTTTCAACCCTTTCTGACTTCATTTGATATTTTTATGCATTTAATGATTGATTTTGAGCTAAATGACCCTGAATTTGAAAAGCGGTACAAATGATCTATGAAAAGGTTGTAACTTGGCATGACATCATAATTTCACCCACATAGAAACTTCCAAAGAGTTGAGCGGGTTACGGCAAAAACTGGATACACTTCGTGTACAAATTGGACAATCTCTTTCGAAGTATGAGGGTTTCGAACGAAAACTCATCTATTACAAAGGGATTTCATTTTTGATAACTTATTTTAACTCCATAGTTTTTGTGTGTTCAATATGCACCATGCAAAGGCACATCATCAATTTTCAACCCTTTCTAACTTCATTTAATATTTTCATGCATTTAATGATTTATTTTTAGCTAAATGACCCTGAATTTGAAAAGGAGTACATATGAACTATGAAAAGGTTGTAACTTGGCATGACATTATAATTTCACCCACATAGCGACTTCTAAAGAGTTGAGAGGGTTACGGCAAAAACTGGATGCACTTCGTGTACAAATTGGACAATCTCTTTCTAAGTATGTGGGTTTCGGACGAAAACTCATGTATTACAATGAAATTTCATTTTTAATAACTTATTTTAACTCCATAAATTTTGTGTGTTCAATATGCACCATTCAAAGGCACATCATAAATTTTCAACCCTTTCTGACTTCATGTGATATTTTTCATGCATTTAATGATTTATTTTGAGGTAAATGACCCTGAATTTGAATAGCAGTACAAATAAATATGAAAAGGTTGTAACTCGGCATGACATCATAATTTCACCCACAAAGCAACTTCTAAAGAGTTGAGAGGCTTACGCAAAAATAGGATGCACTTCGTGTTTATATTGGACAATCTCTTTCGAAGTATGAGGGTTTCGGACGAAACTCATCTATCACAAAGGGATTTAATTTTTAATAACTTATTTTAACTACCTAGTTTTTGTGTGTTGAATATGCACCATTCAAAGGGATTTCATTTTTAATAACTTATTTTAACTCCATACTTTTTGTTTGTTCAATATGAACCATTCAAAGGCACATCATCAATTTTCAACCCTTTCTGACTTCATTTGATATTTTTATGCATTTAATGATTGATTTTGAGATAAATGACCCTTAATTTGAAAAGCGGTACAAATGATCTATGAAAAGGTTGTAACTTGGCATGACATCATAATTTCACCCACATAGAAACTTCCAAAGAGTTGAGCGGGTTACGGCAAAAACTGGATACACTTCGTGTACAAATTGGACAATCTCTTCCGATGTATGAGGGTTTCCGACGAAAACGCGTCTATTACAATGGGATTTCATTTTTAATAACTTATTTTAACTCCAAAATTTTTGCGTGTTCAATATGAACCATTCAAAGGCACATCATCAATTTTCAACCCTTTCTGACTTCATTTGATATTTTTATGCATTTAATGATTGATTTTGAGCTAAATGACCCTGAATTTGAAAAGCGGTACAAATGATCTATGAAAAGGTTGTAACTTGGCATGTCATCATAATTTCACCCACATAGAAACTTCCAAAGAGTTGAGCAGGTTACGGCAAAAACTGGATACACTTCGTGTACAAATTGGACAATCTCTTTCGAAGTATGAGGGTTTTGAACGAAAACTCATCTATTACAAAGGGATTTCATTTTTGATAACTTATTTTAACTCCATAGTTTTTGTGTGTTCAATATGCACCATGCAAAGGCACATCATAAATTTTCAACCCTTTCTAACTTCATTTGATATTTTCATGCATTTAATGATTTATTTTTAGCTAAATGACCCTGAATTTGAAAAGGAGTACATATGAACTATGAAAAGGTTGTAACTTGGCATGACATTATAATTTCACCCACATAGCAACTTCTAAAGAGTTGAGAGGGTTACGGCAAAAACTGGATGCACTTCGTGTACAAATTGGACAATCTCTTTTGAGTATGAGGGTTTCGGACGAAAACTCATGTATTACAATGAAATTTCATTTTTAATAACTTGTTTTAACTCCATACATTTTGTGTGTTCAATATGTACCATTCAAAGGCACATCATAAATTTTCAACCCTTTCTGACTTCATGTGATATTTTTCATGCATTTAATGATTTAGTTTGAGGTAAATGACCCTGAATTTGAATAGCAGTACAAATAAATATGAAAAGGTTGTAACTCGGCATGACAGCATAATTTCACCCACAAAGCAACTTCTAAAGAGTTGAGAGGCTTACGCAAAAATAGGATGCACTTCGTGTTTAAATTGGACAATCTCTTTCGAAGTATGAGGGTTTCGGACGAAACTCATCTATCACAAAGGGATTTAATTTTTAATAACTTATTTTAACTACCTAGTTTTTGTGTGTTGAATATGCACCATTCAAAGGGATTTCATTTTTAATAACTTATTTTAACTCCATACTTTTTGTTTGTTCAATATGAACCATTCAAAGGCACATCATCAATTTTCAACCCTTTCTGACTTCATTTGATATTTTTATGCATTTAATGATTGATTTGGAGATAAATGACCCTTAATTTGAAAAGCGGTACAAATGATCTATGAAAAGGTTGTAACTTGGCATGACATCATAATTTCACCCACATAGAAACTTCCAAAGAGTTGAGCGGGTTACGGCAAAAACTGGATACACTTCGTGTACAAATTGGACAATCTCTTCCGATGTATGAGGGTTTCCGACGAAAACGCGTCTATTACAATGGGATTTCATTTTTAATAACTTATTTTAACTCCAAAATTTTTGCGTGTTCAATATGAACCATTCAAAGGCACATCATCAATTTTCAACCCTTTCTGACTTCATTTGATATTTTTATGCATTTAATGATTGATTTTGAGCTAAATGACCCTGAATTTGAAAAGCGGTACAAATGATCTATGAAAAGGTTGTAACTTGGCATGTCATCATAATTTCACCCACATAGAAACTTCCAAAGAGTTGAGCAGGTTACGGCAAAAACTGGATACACTTCGTGTACAAATTGGACAATCTCTTTCGAAGTATGAGGGTTTCGAACGAAAACTCATCTATTACAAAGGGATTTCATTTTTGATAACTTATTTTAACTCCATAGTTTTTGTGTGTTCAATATGCACCATGCAAAGGCACATCATCACTTTTCAACCCTTTCTAACTTCATTTTATATTTTCATGCATTTAATGATTTATTTTTAGCTAAATGACCCTGAATTTGAAAAGGAGTACATATGAACTATGAAAAGGTTGTAACTTGGCATGACATTATAATTTCACCCACATAGCAACTTCTAAAGAGTTGAGAGGGTTACGGCAAAAACTGGATGCACTTCGTGCACAAATTGGACAATCTCTTTCGAAGCATGAGTGTTTCGAACGAAAACTCATCTATTACAAAGGGATTTCATTGTTAATAACTTATTTTACATCCATACTTTTTGTGTGCCCAATATGCTCCATTCGAAGGCTCCTCATCAATTTTCAACACTTTCTGACTTCATTCGATATTTTTCATGCATTTAATGATTTATTTTGAGCTAAATGACCATGAATTTGAAAAGCAGTACATACGAACTCTGAAAAGGTTGTAAGTTGGCATGACATCATTATTTCACCCACATAGCAACTTCTAAAGAGTTGAGAGGGTTATGTCAAAATTTGGATGCACTTCGTGTAAAAATTGGACAATCTATTTTGAGTATGAGGGTTTCGGACGAAAACACATGTATTACAATGAAATTTCATTTTTAATAACTTATTTTAACTCCATACATTTTGTGTGTTCAATATGCACCATTCAAAGGCACATCATAAATTTTCAACCCTTTCTGACTTCATGTGATATTTTTCATGCATTTAATGATTTATTTTGAGGTAAATGACCCTGAATTTGAATAGCAGTACCAATAAATATGAAAAGGTTGTAACTCGGCATGACATCATAATTTCACCCACAAAGCAACTTCTAAAGAGTTGAGAGGCTTACGCAAAAATAGGATGCACTCCGTGTTTAAATTGGACAATCTCTTTCGAAGTATGAGGGTTTCGGAAAAAACTCATCTATCACAAAGGGATTTAATTTTTAATAACTTATTTTAACTGACTAGTTTTTGTGTGTTGAATATGCACCATTCAAGGGCACATCATAGGATGCTCTTTGTGTATAAATTGGACAATCTCTCTCGTAGGATGAGAGTTTCGGACAAAAACTCATCTATTACGAAGGGATTTCATTTTTAATAACACATATTAACTCCATAATTTTTTTGCGTTCACTATGCACCATTCAAAGGCACATCATCAATTTTCAACCCTTTCTCACTTCATTTGTGATTTTTCATGCATTTAATGATTTAGTTTGAGCTAAATGACCCTGAATTTGAAAAGCAGTAAAAATGAACTCTGAAAAGGTTGTAACTTGCATCACATCATTATTTCACCCACAAAACAACTTCTAAAGAGTTGAGAGGGTTACGTAAAAAGAGGATGCACTTCGTGTACAAATTGGACAATCTCTTTGGAAAAATGAGGGTTTCGGATGAAAACTCATCTATTATGAAGGGATTTCATTTTTAATAACTTATTTTCAGTCCATACTTTTTTCTATTCAATATGCACCATTAAAAGGCATATCATAAATTTTCAACCCTTTCTCACTTCATTTGATATTTTCATGCATTTAATGATTTATTTTGAGCTAAATGACCCTGAATTTGAAAAGCACTACAACTGAACTCTGAAAAAGGTTATAACTTGGCATGACACCATAATTTCACCCACATAGCAACTTCTAAAGAGTTGAGAGGGTTACTGCATAAACTGGATGCACTTCGTGTACAAATTGGACAATCTCTTTTGAAGTATGAGGGTTTCGAACGAAAACTCATCTCTTACAAAGGGATTTCATTTCTAATAACTTATTTTAACTCCATACTTTTTTTTGGTCAATATGCACAATTCAAACGCACATCATCAAGTTTCAACCCTTTCTGACTTCATTTGATATTTTTCATGCATTTAATGATTTATTTTGAGCTAAATGATCCTGAATTTGAAAAGCAGTACAACTGAACTCTGAAAAAGGGTATGACTTTGCATAACACCATAATTTCACCCACATAGCAACTTCTAAAGAGTTGCGATGGTTACTGGAAAAACTAGATGCACTTCGTGTACATATTGGACAATCTCTTTCGAAGTATGAGGTGTTCCGACGAAAACGCGTCTATTACAAAGGGATTTCATTGTTCATAACTTATTTTAACCCCATAGTTTTTGTGTGTTCAATATGCACCATGCAAAGGCACATCATCAATTTTCAACCCTTTGTGACTTCATCGCATATTTTTCATGCATTTAATGATTTATTTTGAGCTAAATGACCCTGAATTTGAAAAGCAGTACAAATGAACTCTAAAAAGGTTGTAACTTGGCATGACATCATAATTTCACCCACATAGCCACTTATAAAGAGTTGAGAGGGTTACGTCAAAAACCTGATGGACTTCGTGTACTAATTGGACAATCTCTTCCGAAGTATGAGGGTTTCGAACGAAAACTCATCTATTACAAAGGGATTTCATTTTTGATAACTTATTTTAAATCCATAGTTTTTGTTTGTTCAATATGCACCATTCAAAGGCACATCATCAATTTTCAACACTTTCTGACTTCATTTGATATTTTCATGCATTTAATGATTTATTTTTAGCTAAATGACCCTGAATTTGAAAAGCGGTACAAATGATCTATGAAAAGGTTGTAACTTGGCATGACATCATAATTTCACCCACATAGCAACTTCTAAAGAGTTGAGAGGGTTACGTCAAAAACTGGATGCACTTCGTGTACAAATTGGACAATCTCTTTCGAAGCATGAGTGTTTCGAACGAAAACCCATCTATTACAAAGGGATTTCATTGTTAATAACTTATTTTACATCCATACTTTTTGTGTGCCCAGTATGCACCATTCGAAGGCACATCATCAATTTTCAACACTTTCTGACTTCATTCGATATTTTTCATGCATTTAATGATTTATTTTGAGCTAAATGACCATGAATTTGAAAAGCAGTACATATGAACTCTGAAAAGGTTGTAAGTTGGCATGACATCATAATTTCACCCACATAGCAACTTCTAAAGAGTTGAGAGGGTTATGTCAAAATCTGGATGCACTTCGTGTACAAATTGGACAATTTCTTTTGAGTATGAGGGTTTCGGACGAAAACTCATGTATTACAAAGGAATTTCATTTTTAATAACTTATTTTAACTCCATACGTTTTGTGTGTTCAATATGCACCATTCAAAGGCACATCATAAATTTTCAACCCTTTCTCACTTCATGTGATATTTTTCATGCATTTAATGATTTATTTTGAGGTAAATGACCCTGAATTTGAATAGCAGTACAAATAAATATGAAAAGGTTGTAACTCGGCATGACATCATAATTTCACCCACAAAGCAACTTCTAAAGAGTTGAGAGGCTTACGCAAAAATAGGATGCACTTTGTGTTTAAATTGGACAATCTCTTTCGAACTATGAGGGTTTCGGACGAAACTCATTTATCACAAAGGGATTTAATTTTTAATAACTTATTTTAACTGACTAGTTTTTGTGTGTTGAATATGCACCATTCAAAGGCACATCATAGGATGCTCTCTGTGTATAAATTGGACAATCTCTTTCGTAGGATGAGAGTTTCGGACAAAAACTCATCTATTACGAAGGGATTTCATTTTTAATAACTCATATTAACTCCATAATTTTTTTGCGTTCACTATGCACCATTCAAAGGCACATCATCAATTTTCAACCCTTTCTGACTTCATTTGAGATTTTTCATGCATTTAATGATTTAGTTTGAGCTAAACGACCCTGAATTTGAAAAGCAGTAAAAATGAACTCTGAAAAGGTTGTAACTTGCATCACATCATTATTTCACCCACAAAACAACTTCTAAAGAGTTGAGAGGGTTACGTAAAAAGAGGATGCACTTCGTGTACAAATTGTTCAATCTCTTTGGAAAAATGAGGGTTTCGGATGAAAACTCATCTATTATGAAGGGATTTCATTTTTAATAACTTATTTTAAGTCCATACTTTTTTTGTATTCAATATGCACCATTAAAAGGCATATCATCAATTTTCAACCCTTTCTCACTTCATTTAATATTTTCATGCATTTAATGATTTATTTTGAGCTAAATGACCCTGAATTTGAAAAGCACTACAACCGAACTCTGAAAAAGGTTATAACTTGGCATGACACCATAATTTCACCCACATAGCAACTTCTAAAGAGTTGAGAGGGTGACTGCAAAAACTGGATGCATTTCGTGTACAAATTGGAAAATCTCTTTCGAAGTATGAGGGTTTCGAACGAAAACTCATATATTACAAAGGGATTTCATTTTTAATAACTTATTTTAACTCCATACTCTTTGTTTGTTCAATATGCACCATTCAAAGGCACATCATCAATTTTCAACCCTTTGTGACTTCATCTGATATTTTTCATGCATCTAATGATTTATTTTGAGCTAAATGACCCTGAATTTGAAAAGGAGTACATCTGAACTCTGAAAAGGTTGTAAGTTGGGATGACATCATAATTTCACCCACATAGCAACTTCTAAAGAGTTGAGAGGGTGATGTCAAAAACTGGATGGACTTCGTGCACAAATTGGACAATCTCTTTTGAGGTATGAGGCTTCCGGACGAAAGCTCGTGTATTACAATGGAATTTCATTTTCAATAACTTATTTTAACTCCATACATTTTGTGTGTTCAATATGCACCATTCAAAGGCACATCATAAATTTTCAACCCTTTTTGACTTCATATGATATTTTTCATGCATTTAATGATTTATTTTGAGGTAAATGACCCTGAATTTGAAAAGGAGTACAAATAAATATGAAAAGGTTGTAACTCGGCATGACATCATAATTTCACCCACATAGCAACTTCTAAAGAGTTGAGAGGGTTACTGCATAAACTGGATGCACTTCGTGTACAAATTGGACAATCTCTTTTGAAGTATGAGAGTTTCCAACAAAAACTCATCTCTTACAAAGGGATTTCATTTCTAATAACTTATTTTAACTCCATACTTTTTGTTTGTTCAATATGCACCATTCAAAGGCACATCATCAAGTTTCAACCCTTTCTGACTTCATTTGATATTTTTCATGCATTTAATGATTTATTTTGAGCTAAATGATCCTGAATTTGAAAAGCTCTACAACTGAACTCTGAAAAAGGGTATAACTTCGCATAACACCATAATTTCACCCACATAGCAACTTCTAAAGAGTTGCGATGGTTACTGGAAAAACTAGATGCACTTCGTGTACAAATTGGACAATCTCTTTCGAAGTATGAGGTGTTCCGACGAAAACGCGTCTATTACACAGGAATTTCATTTTTAATAACTTATTTTAACCCCATACTTTTTGTGTGTTCAATATGCACAATGCAAAGGCACATCATCAATTTTCAACCCTTTGTGACTTCATCGCATATTTTTCATGCATTTAATGATTTATTTTGAGCTAAATGACCCTGAATTTGAAAAGCAATACAAATGAACTCTGAAAAGGTCGTAACTTGGCATGACATCATAATTTCACCCACATAGCCACTTATAAATAGTTGAGAGGGTTACGTCAAAAACCAGATGGACTTCGTGTACAAATTGGACAATCTCTTTCGAAGTATGAGGGTTTCCGATGAAAACGCGTCTATTACAATGGGATTTCATTTATAATAACTTATTTTAACTCCATACATTTTGTGTGTTCAATATGCACCATTCAAAGGCACATCATAAATTTTCAACCCTTTTTGACTTCATATGATATTTTTCATGCATTTAATGATTTATTATGAGGTAAATGACCCTGAATTTGGAAAGGAGTACAAATAAATATGAAAAGGTTGTAACTCGGCATGACATCATAATTTCACCCACATAGCAACTTCTAAAGACTTGAGAGGGTTACTGCATAAACTGGATGCACTTCGTGTACAAATTGGACAATCTCTTTCGAAGTATGAGGGTTTCGAACGAAAACTCATCTCTTACAAAGGGATTTCATTTCTAATAACTTATTTTAACTCCATACTTTTTGTTTGTTCAATATGCACCATTCAAAGGCACATCATCAAGTTTCAACCCTTTCTGACTTCATTTGATATTTTTTATGCATTTAATGATTTATTTTGAGCTAAATGATCCTGAATTTGAAAAGCAGTACAACTGAACTCTGAAAAAGGGTATAACTTCGCATAACACCATAATTTCACCCACATAGCAACTTCTAAAGAGTTGCGATGGTTACTGGAAAAACTAGATGCACTTCGTGTACAAATTGGACAATCTCTTTCGAAGTATGAGGTGTTCCGATGAAAACGCGTCTATTACAAAGGAATTTCATTTTTAATAACTTATTTTAACCCCATACTTTTTGTGTGTTCAATATGCACCATGCAAAGGCACATCATCAATTTTCAACCCTTTGTGACTTCATCGCATATTTTTCATGCATTTAATGATTTATTTTGAGCTAAATGACCCTGAATTTGAAAAGCAGTACAAATGAACTCTGAAAAGGTTGTAACTTGGCATGACATCATAATTTCACCCACATAGCCACTTATAAAGAGTTGAGAGGGTTACGTCAAAAACCAGATGGACTTCGTGTACAAATTGGACAATCTCTTTCGAAGTATGAGGGTTTCCGACGAAAACGCGTCTATTACAATGGGATTTCATTTTTAATAACTTATTTTAACTCCAAAATTTTTGCGTGTTCAATATGAACCATTCAAAGGCACATCATCATTTTTCAACCCTTTATGACTTCATTTGATATTTTTCATGCATTTAATGATTGATTTTCAGCTAAATGACCCTGAATTTCAAAAGCGGTACAAATGATCTATGAAAAGGTTGTAACTTGGCATGACATCATAATTTCACCAACACAGAAACTTCCAAAGAGTTGAGCGGGTTACGGCGAAAACTGGATACACTTCGTGTACAAATTGGATAATCTCTTTCGAAGTATGAGGGTTTCGAACGAAAACTCATCTATTACAAAGGGATTTCATTTTTGATAACTTATTTTAACTCCATAGTTTTTGTGTGTTCAATATGCACCATGCAAATGCACATCATCAATTTTCAACCCTTTGTGACTTCATCGCATATTTTTCATGCATTTAGTGATTTATTTTGAGCTAAATGACCCTGAATTTGAAAAGCAGTACAAATGAACTCTGAAAAGGTCATAACTTGGCATGACATCATAATTTCACCCACATAGCCACTTATAAATAGTTGAGAGGGTTACGTCAAAAACCAGATGGACTTCCTGTACAAATTGGACAATCTCTTTCGAAGTATGCGGGTTTCTGACGAAAACGCGTCTATTACAATGGGATTTCATTTATAATAACTTATTTTAACTCCAAAATTTTTGCGTGTTCCATATGAACCATTCAAAGGCACATCATCAATTTTCAACCCTTTCTGACTTCATTCGATATTTTTCATGCATTTAATGATTGATTTTGAGCTAAATGACCGTGAATTTGAAAAGCGGTACAAATGATCTATGAAAAGGTTGTAACTTGGCATGACATCATAATTTCACCCACATAGAAACTTCCAACGAGTTGAGCGGGTTACGGCGAAAACTGGATACACTTCGTGTACAAATTGGACAATCTCTTTCGAAGTATGAGGGTTCCGAACAAAAATCATCTATTACAAAGGGATTTCATTTTTGATAACTTATTTTAACTCCGTAGTTTTTATCTGTTCAATATGCACCATGCAAAGGCACATCATCAATTTTCAACCCTTTCTAACTTCATTTGATATTTTCATGCATTTAATGATTTATTTTTAGCTAAATGACCCTGAATTTGAAAAGCAGTACATATGAACTAAAAAAAGGTTGTAACTTGGCATGAGATTATAATTTCACCCACATAGCAACTTCTAAAGAGTTGAGAGGGTTACGGCAAAAAATGGATGCACTTCGTGTACAAATTGGACAATCTCTTTCTAAGTATGTGGGTTTCGAACGAAAACTCATCTATTACAAAGGGATTTCATTTTAAATAACTTATTTTAACTCCTTACTTTTTGTGTGGTCAATATGCACCATGCAAAGTCACATCATCAATTTTCAACCCTTTCTGACTTCATTTGACAGTTTTCATGCATTTAATAATTTATTTTGAGCTAAATGACCCTGAATTTGAAAAGCAGTACATATGAACTCTGAAAAGGTTGTAAGTTGGCATGACATCATAATTTCACCCACATAGCAACTTCTAAAGAGTTGAGAGGGTTATGTCAAAATTTGGATGCACTTCGTGTACAAATTGGACAATCTCTTTTGAGTATGAGGGTTTCGGACGAAAACTCATCTCTTACAAAGGGATTTCATTTCTAATAACTTATTTTAACTCCGTAATTTTTGTTTGTTCAATATGCACCATTCAAAGGCACATCATCAAGTTTCAACCCTTTCTGACTTCATTTGATATTTTTCATGCATTTAATGATTTATTTTGAGCTAAATGATCCTGAATTTGAAAAGCAGTACAACTGAACTCTGAAAAAGGGTATAACTTCGCATAACACCATAATTTCACCCACATAGCAACTTCTAAAGAGATGAGAGGGTTATGTCAAAATTTGGATGCACTTCGTGTACAAATTGGACAATTTCTTTTGAGTATGAGGCTTTCAGACAAAACTCATGTATTACAATGGAATTTCATTTTTAATAACTTATTTTAACTCCATACATTTTGTGTGTTTAATATGCACCATTCAAAGGCACATCATAAATTTTCAACCCTTTCTAACTTCATGAGATATTTTTCATGCATTTAATGATTTATTTTGAGCTAAATGACCCTGAATTTGAAAAGCAGTACAAATGAACTCTGAAAAGGTTGTAACTTGGCATGACATCATAATTTCACCCACATAGCCACTTATAAAGAGTTGAGAGGGTTACGTCAAAAACCAGATGGACTTCGTGTACAAATTGGACAATCTCTTTCGAAGTATGAGGGTTTCCGACGAAAACGCGTCTATTACAATGGGATTTCATTTTTAATAACTTATTTTAACTCCAAAATTTTTGCGTGTTCAATATGAACCAGTCAAAGGCACATCATCATTTTTCAACCCTTTCTGACTTCATTTGATATTTTTCATGCATTTAATGATTGATTTTCAGCTAAATGACCCTGAATTTGAAAAGCGGTACAAATGATCTATGAAAAGGTTGTAACTTGGCATGACATCATAATTTCACCAACATAGAAACTTCCAAAGAGTTGACCGGGTTACGGCGAAAACTGGATACACTTCGTGTACAAATTGGACAATCTCTTTCGAAGTATGAGGGTTTCGAACGAAAACTCATCTATTACAAAGGGATTTCATTTTTGATAACTTATTTTAACTCCATAGTTTTTGTGTGTTCAATATGCACCATGCAAATGCACATCATCAATTTTCAACCATTTGTGACTTCATCGCATATTTTTCATGCATTTAGTGATTTATTTTGAGCTAAATGACCCTGCATTTGAAAAGCAGTACAAATGAACTCTGAAAAGGTCATAACTTGGCATGACATCATAATTTCACCCACATAGCCACTTATAAATAGTTGAGAGGGTTACGTCAAAAACCAGATGGACTTCGTGTACAAATTGGACAATCTCTTTCGAAGTATGAGGGTTTCTGACGAAAACGCGTCTATTACAATGGGATTTCATTTATAATAACTTATTTTAACTCCAAAATTTTTGCGTGTTCAATATGAACCATTCAAAGGCACATCATCAATTTTCAACCCTTTCTGACTTCATTCGATATTTTTCTTGCATTTAATGATTGATTTTGAGCTAAATGACCCTGAATTTGAAAAGCGGTACCAATGATCTATGAAAAGGTTGTAACTTGGCATGACATCATAATTTCACCCACATAGAAACTTCCAACGAGTTGAGCGGGTTACGGCGAAAACTGGATACACTTCGTGTACAAATTGGACAATCTCTTTCTAAGTATGAGGGTTTCGAACGAAAAATCATCTATTACAAAGGGATTTCATTTTTGATAACTTATTTTAACTCCGTAGTTTTTATCTGTTCAATATGCACCATGCAAAGGCACATCATCAATTTTCAACCCTTTCTAACTTCATTTGATATTTTCATGCATTTAATGATTTATTTTTAGCTAAATGACCCTGAATTTGAAAAGCACTACATATGAACTATGAAAAGGTTGTAACTTGGCATGAGATTATAATTTCACCCACATAGCAACTTCTAAAGAGTTGAGAGGGTTACGGCAAAAAATGGATGCACTTCGTGTACAAATTGGACAATCTCTTTCTAAGTATGTGGGTTTCGAACGAAAACTCATCTATTACAAAGGGATTTCATTTTAAATAACTTATTTTAACTCCTTACTTTTTGTGTGGTCAATATGCACCATGCAAAGTCACATCATCAATTTTCAACCCTTTCTGACTTCATTTGACAGTTTTCATGCATTTAATAATTTATTTTGAGCTAAATGACCCTGAATTTGAAAAGCAGTACATATGAACTCTGAAAAGGTTGTAAGTTGGCATGACATCATAATTTCACCCACATAGCAACTTCTAAAGAGTTGAGAGGGTTATGTCAAAATTTGGATGCACTTCGTGTACAAATTGGACAATCTCTTTTGAGTATGAGGGTTTCGGACGAAAACTCATCTCTTACAAAGGGATTTCATTTCTAATAACTTATTTTAACTTCGTACTTTTTGTTTGTTCAATATGCACCATTCAAAGGCACATCATCAAGTTTCAACCCTTTCTGACTTCATTTGATATTTTTCATGCATTTAATGATTTATTTTGAGCTAAATGATCCTGAATTTGAAAAGCAGTACAACTGAACTCTGAAAAAGGGTATAACTTCGCATAACACCATAATTTCACCCACATAGCAACTTCTAAAGAGTTGCGATGGTTACTGGAAAAACTAGATGCACTTGGTGTACAAATTGGACAATCTCTTTCGAAGTATGAGGGTTTCCGACGAAAACGCGTCTATTACAAAGGGATTTCATTTTTAATAACTTTTTTTAACCCCATACTTTTTGTGTGTTAAATATGCACCATACAAAGGCACATCATCAATTTTCAACCCTTTGTGACTTCATCGCATATTTTTCATGCATTGAATGATTTATTTTGAGCTAAATGACCTTGAATTTCAAAAGCAGTACAAATGAACTCTGAAAAGGTTGTAACTTGGCATGACATCTTAATTTCACCCACATAGCCACTTATAAAGAGTTGAGAGGGTTACGTCAAAAACCAGATGGACTTCGTGTACAAATTGGACAATCTCTTTCGAAGTATGAGGGTTTCCGAGGAAAACGCGTCTATTACAATGGGATTTCATTTTTAATAACTTATTTTAACTCCAAAAATTTTGCGTGTTCAATATGAACCATTCAAAGGCACATCATCAATTTTCAACCCTTTCTGACTTCATTTGATATTTTTCATGCATTTAATGATTGATTTTGAGCTAAATGACCCTGAATTTGAAAAGCGGTACAAATGATCTATGAAAAGGTTGTAACTTGGCATGACATCATAATTTCACCCACATAGAAACTTCCAAAGAGTTGAGCGGGTTACGGTGAAAACTGGATACACTTCGTGTACAAATTGGACAATCTCTCTCGAAGTATGAGGGTTTCGAACGAAAACTCATCTATTACAAAGCGATTTCAGTTTTGATAACTTATTTTAACTCCATAGTTTTTGTGTGTTCAATATGCACCATGCAAAGGCACATCATCAATTTTCAACCCTTTCTAACTTCATTGGATATTTTCATGCATTTAATGATTTATTTTTAGCTAAATGACCCTGAATTTGAAAAGGACTACATATGAACTATGAAAAGGTTGTAACTTGGCATGACATTATAATTTCACCCACATAGCAACTTCTAAAGAGTTGAGAGGGTTACGGCAAAAACTGGATGCACTTCGTGTACAAATTGGACAATCTCTTTCTAAGTATGTGGGTTTCGAACGAAAACTCATCTATTACAAAGGGATTTCATTTTCAATAACTTATTTTAACTCCTTACTTTTTGTGTGGTCAATATGCACCATTCAAAGGCACATCATCAATTTTCAACCCTTTCTGACTTCATTTGACATTTTTCATGCATTTAATAATTTATTTTGAGCTAAATGACCCTGAATTTGAAAAGCACTACATATGAACTCTGAAAAGGTTGTAAGTTGGCATGACATCATAATTTCACCCACATAGCAACTTCTAAAGAGATTAGAGGGTTATGTCAAAATTTGGATGCACTTCGTGTACAAATTGGACAATTTCTTTTGAGTATGAGGCTTTTAGACGAAAACTCATGTATTACAATGGAATTTCATTTTTAATAACTTATTTTAACTCCATACATTTTGTGTGTTCAATATGCACCATTCAAAGGCACATCATAAATTTTCAACCCTTTCTAACTTCATGAGATATTTTTCATGCATTTAATGATTTATTTTGAGGTAAATGACCCTGAATTTGAATAGCAGTACAAATAAATATGAAAAGGTTGTAACTCGGCATGACATCACAATTTCACCCACATAGCAACTTCTAAAGTGTTGAGAGGGTTACTGCATAAACTAGATGCACTTCGTGTACCAATTGGACAATCTCTTTTGAAGTATAAGGGTTTCGAACGAAAACTCATCTCTTACAAAGGGATTTCATTTCTAATAACTTATTTTAACTCCATCATTTTTTTTGTTCAATATGCACCATTCAAAGGCACATCATCAAGTTTCAACGCTTTCTGACTTCATTTGATATTTTTCATGCATTTAATGATTTATTTTGAGCTAAATGATCCTGAATTTGAAAAGCAGTACAACTGAACTCTGAAAAAGGGTATAACTTTGCATAACACCATAATTTCACCCACATAGCAACTTCTACAGAGTTGCGATTGTTACTGGAAAAACTAGATGCACTTGGTGTACAAATTGGACAATCTCTTTCGAAGTATGAGGGTTTCCGACGAAAACGCGTCTATTACAAAGGGATTTCATTTTTAATAACTTTTTTTAACCCCATACTTTTTGTGTGTTCAAGATGCACCATTAAAAGGCACATCATCAATTTTCAACCCTTTGTGACTTCATCGCATATTTTTCATGCATTTAATGATTTATTTTGAGCTAAATGACCCGGAATTTGAAAAGTAGTACAAATGAACTCTAAAAAGGTTGTAACTTGGCATGACATCATAATTTCACCCACATAGCCACTTATAAAGAGTTGAGAGGGTTACGTCAAAAACCAGATGGACTTCGTTTACAAATTGGACAATCTCTTTCGAAGTATGAGGGTTTCCGACGAAAACGCGTCTATTACAATGGGATTTCATTTTTAATAACTTATTTTAACTCCAAAATTTTTGCGTGTTCAATATGAACCATTCAAAGGCACATCATCAATTTTCAACCCTTTCTCACTTCACTTGATATTTTTCATGCATTTATTGGTTGATTTTGAGCTAAATGACCCTGAATTTGAAAAGCGGTACAAATGATCTATGAAAAGGTTGTAACTTGGCATGACATCATAATTTCACCCACATAGAAACTTCCAAAGAGTTGAGCGGGTTACGGCGAAAACTGGATACACTTCGTGTACAAATTGGACAATCTCTTTCGAAGTATGAGGGTTTCGAACGAAAACTCATCTATTACAAAGGGATTTCCTTTTTGATAACTTATTTTAACTCCATAGTTTTTGTGTGTTCAATATGCACCATGCAAAGGCACATCATCAATTTTCAACCCTTTGTAACTTCATCGCATATTTTCCATGCATTTAATGATTTATTTTGAGCTAAATATCCCTGAATTTGAAAAGCAGTTCAAATGAACTCTGAAAAGGTTGTAACTTGGCATGACATCATAATTTCACCCACATAGCCACTTATAAAGAGTTGAGAGGGTTACGTCAAAAACCAGATGGACTTCGTGTACAAATTGGACAATCTCTTTTGAAGTATGAGGGTTTCCGACGAAAACGCGTCTATTACAATGGGATTTCATTTTTAATAACTTATTTTAACTCAAAATTTTTTGCGTGTTCAATATGAACCATTCAAAGGCACATCATCAATTTTCAACCCTTTCTGACTTCATTTGATATTTTTCATGCATTTAATGATTGATTTTGAGCTAAATGACCCTGAATTTGAAAAGCGGTACAAATGCTCTATGAAAAGGTTGTAACTTGGCATAACATCATAATTTCACCCACATAGAAACTTCCAAAGAGTTGAGCGGGTTACGGCGAAAACTGGATACACTTCGTGTACAAATTGGACAATCTCTTTCGAAGTATGAGGGTTTCGAACGAAAACTCATCTATTACAAAGGGATTTCATTTTTGATAACTTATTTTAACTCCATAGTTTTTGTGTGTTCAATATGCACCATGCAAAGGCACATCATCAATTTTCAACCCTTTCTAACTTCATTTGATATTTTCATGCATTTAATGATTTATTTTTAGCTAAATGACCCTGAATTTGAAAAGCAGTACATATGAACTATGAAAAGGTTGTAACTTGGCATGACATTATAATTTCACCCACGTAGCAACTTCTAAAGAGTTGAGAGGGTTACGGCAAAAACTGGATGCACTTCGTGTACAAATTGGACAATCTCTTTCTAAGTATGTGGGTTTCGAACGAAAACTCATCTATTACAAAGGGATTTCATTTTAAATAACTTATTTTAACTCCTTACTTTTTGTGTGGTCAATATGCACCATTCAAAGGCACATCATCAATTTTAAACCCTTTCTGACTTCATTTGACATTTTTCATGCATTTAATAATTTATTTTGAGCTAAATGACCCTGAATTTGAAAAGCAGTACATATGATCTCTGAAAAGGTTGTAAGTTGGCATGACATCATAATTTCACCCACATAGCAACTTCTAAAGAGTTGAGAGAGTTATGTCAAAATTTGGATGCACTTCGTGTACAAATTGGACAATCTCTTTTGAGTATGAGGGTTTCGGACGAAAACTCATGTATTACAATGGAATTTCATTTTTAATAACTTATTTTAACTCCATATATTTTGTGTGTTCAATATGCACCATTCAAAGGCACATCATCAATTTTCAACTCTTTCTGACTTCATTTGACATTTTTCATGCATTTAATGATTTATTTTGAGCTAATTGACCCTGAATTTGAATAGCAGTACAAATGAACTCTGAAAAGGTTGTAACTTGGCATGACATCATAATTTCACCCACATAGCAACTTCTAAAGAGTTAAGAGGGTTACGGCAAAAACTGGATGCTGTTCGTGTACAAATTGGACAATCTCTCTCGAAATTTGAGGGTTTCGAACGAAAACTCATCTATTACAAAGGGATTTCATGTTTAATAACTTATTTTAACTCCATACTTTTCGTGTGTTCAATATGAACCATTCAAAGGCACATCATCAATTTTCAACCCTTTCTGACTTCATTTGTTATTTTTCATGCTTTTAATGATTTATTTTGAGCTAAATGACGCTGAATTTGAAAAGCAGTACAAAGGAACTCTAAAAATGTTGTAACTTGGCTTGACATAATAATTTCACCCACATAGCAACTTCGAAAGTGTTGAGAGGGTTACATCAAAAAATGGATGCACTTCGTGTACAAATTGGACAATCTCTTCGAAGTATGAGGGTTTCGAACGAAAACTCATCTATTACAAAGGGATTTCATTTTCAATAACTTATTTTAACTCCATACTTTTTGTGTGTTCAATATGCACCATTCAAAGGCACGTCATCAATTTTCAACCCTCTCTGACTTCATTTGATATTTTTCATGCATTTAATGATTTATTTTGAGCTAAATGACCCTGAATTTGAAATGCAGTACAAATAAACTCTTAAAAGGTTGTAAATTGGCATGACATCATAATTTCACCCACATAGCAACTTCTAAAGGTTTGAGAGGGTTATGTCAAAAACTGGATGGACTTCGTGTACAAATTGGACAATCTCTTTCGAAGTATGAGTTTTCTGACGAAAACTCATCTATTACAAAGGGATTTCATTTTCAATAACTCATTTTAACTCCATACTTCTTGTGTGCTCAATATGCACTATTCGAAGGCACATCATCAATTTTCAACCCATATCTGACTTCATTCGATATTTTTCATGCATTTAATTATTTATTTTGAGCTAAATGACCCTGAATTTCAAAAGCAGCACAACTGAACTCTGAAAACATTGTAACCTGGAATGACATCATAATTTCACCTAAATGGCAACTTCTAAAGAGTTGAGAGGGATCGACAAAAACTGGATGCTCTTCGTGTACAAATTGGACAATCTCTTTCGAAGTATGAGGGTTTCAGACGAAAACTCATCTATTACAAAGGGATTTCATTTTTAATAAATTATTTTAACTCCCTACTTTTTTTGTGTTCAATATGCACCATTCGAAGGCACATCATAAATTTTCATCCCTTTTTGACTTCATTTGATATTTTTCATGCATTTAATGATTTATTTTGAGCTAAATGACCCTGAATTTGAAAAGCAGTACAACTGAACTCTGAAAAGGTTGTAACTTGGCATGACATCATAATTTCACCCACATAGCAACTTCAATAGAGTTGAGAGGGTTACGGCTAAAACTGGATGCACTTCGTGTACAAATTGGACAATCTCTTTCGAAGTTTGAGGGTTTCGAACGAAAACTCGTCTATTACAAAAGGGATTTCATTTATAATAACCTATTTTAACTCCATACTGTTTATGTGTTCAATATGCACCATTCATAGGCACATCAGCAATTTTCAACCCTTTCTAACTTCATTTGATATTTTTCATGCATTTAATGATATATTTTTAGCTAAATGACCCTGCATTTGAAAAGCAGTACGAATAAACTCTGAAAAGGCTGTAACTTGGCATGACATCATAATTTCACCCACATAGAAACTTCTAAAGAGTTGAGAGGGTTACGAGAAAAACTGGATGCACTTCGTGTACAAATTGGACAATCTCTTTCGAAGTATGACGGTTCCGGACGAAAACACATCTATTACAAAGGGATTTCATTTTTAATAACTTATTTTAACTCCATACTTTTTTTTGTTCAATATGCACCATTCGAAGGCACATCATAAATTTTCAACCCTTTCTGACTTCATCAGATATTTTTCATGCACTTAATGATTTATTTTGAGCTAAGCGACCCTGAATATGAAAAGCAGTACAAATGAACTATGAAAAGGTTGTCACTTGGCATGACATCATAATTTCTCCCACATAGCAACTTCTAAAGAGTTGAGAGGGCTACGACAAAAAATGGATGCACTGCGTGTACAAATTGGACAATCTCTTTCGAAGTATGAGTTTTTGGACGAAAACTCATGTATTACAAAGGAATGTCATTTTTAATAACTTATTATAACTCCATACTTTTTTTGTGCTCAATATGCACCATTCGAAGGCACATCATCAATTTTCAACCCTTTCTAACTTCATTCGATATTTCTCATGCATTTAATGATTTATTTTGAGCTAAATGACCTTGAATTTGAAAAGCGGTATAACTGAACTCTAAAAAGGTTGTAACTTGGCATGACATCATAATTTCACCTAAATAGCAACTTCAAAAGAGTTGAGAGGGTTCGGCAAAAACTGGATGCTCTTCGTGTACAAATTGGACAATCTCCTTCGAAGTATGAGGGTTTCGAACGAAAACTCATCTATTACAAAGGGATTTCATTTTTAATAACTTATTATAACTCCATACTTTTGGTTTGTTCAATATGCACCATTCAAAGGCACATCATCAATTTTCAACCCTTTCTGACTTCATTTTATATTTTTCATGCATTTAATGATTTATTTTGAGCTAAATGACCCTGAATTTGAAAAGCACTACAAATGAACTATGAAAAGGTTGTCACTTGGCATGACTTCATAATTTCACCCACATAGCAACTTCTAAAGAGTTGAGAGGGCTACGACAAAAAATGGATGCACTTCGTGTACAAATTGGACAATCTCTTTCGAAGTATGAGTTTTCGGACGAAAACTCATCTATTACAAAGGGATTTCATTTTTAATAACTTATTTTAAGTCCATACTTTTTGTGTGCTCAATATGCACTATTCGAAGGCACATCATCAATTTTCAACCCTTTCTGACTTCATTCGATATTTTTCATGCATTTAATGATTTATTTTGAGCTAAATGACCCTGAATTTGAAAAGCGGTACAACTGAACTCTGAAAAGATTGTAACTTGGAATTACATCATAATTTCACCTACATGGCAACTTCTAAAGAGTTGAGAGGGTTCGGCAAAAAATGGATGCTCTTCGTGTACAAATTGGACAATCTCTTTCGACGTATGAGGGTTTCGGACGAAAACTCATCTATTACAATGGGATTTCATTTTTAATAACTTAGTTTAAATCCTTACTTTTTGTGTGTTCAATATGCACCATTCAAAGGCACATCATCAACTATCAACCCTTTTTTCCTTCATTTGTTATTTTTCATGCTTTTAGTGATTTATTTTGAGCTATATGACCCTGAATTTGAAAAGCAGTACAAATGAACTCTGAAAAGGATGTAACTTGGCTTGACATCATAATTTCACCTAAATAGCAACTTCCAAAGAGTTGAGAGGGTTACGTCAAAAACTTGATGCACTTCGTGTACAAATTGGACAATCTCTTTCGAAGTAGAAGGGTTTCGGACTAAAACACATCTATTACAAAGGGATTTCATTTTTAATAACTTATTTTAACTCCATACTTTTTGTGTGCTAAATATGCACCATTCGAAGGCACATCATCAATTATCAACCCTTTATGACTTGATTTGATATTTTTCATGCATTTAAAGATTTATTTTGAGCTAAATGACCCTGAATTTTAACACCAGTACAACTAAACTCTGAAAAGGTTGTAACTTGGCATGACATCATAATTTCACCCACATAGCAACTTCTGAAGAGTTGAGAGGGTTACTGCAAAAACTGGATGCACTTTCTGTACAAATTCGACAATCTCTTTCGAAGTATGAGTGGTTCAGACGAAAACTCATCTATTACAAAGGGATTTCATTTTTAATAACTTATTTCAACTCCATACTTTTTGTGTGCTCAGTATGCACCATTCGAAGGCACATCATCAATTTTCAACCCTTTCTAACTTCATTCGATATTTCTCATGCATTTAATGATTTATTTTGAGCTAAATGACCTTGAATTTGAAAAGCGGTATAACTGAACTCTAAAAAGGTTGTAACTTGGCATGACATCATAATTTCACCTAAATAGCAACTTCAAAAGTGTTGAGAGGGTTCGGCAAAAACTGGATGCTCTTCGTGTACAAATTGGACAATCTCCTTCGAAGTATGAGGGTTTCGAACGAAAACTCATCTATTACAAAGGGATTTCATTTTTAATAACTTATTTTAACTCCATACTTTTGGTTTGTTCAATATGCACCATTCAAAGGCACATCATCAATTTTCAACCCTTTCTGACTTCATTTTATATTTTTCATGCATTTAATGATTTATTTTGAGCTAAATGACCCTGAATTTGAAAAGCACTACAAATGAACTATGAAAAGGTTGTCACTTGGCATGACTTCATAATTTCACCCACATAGCAACTTCTAAAGAGTTGAGAGGGCTACGACAAAAAATGGATGCACTTCGTGTACAAATTGGACAATCTCTTTCGAAGTATGAGTTTTCGGACGAAAACTCATCTATTACAAAGGGATTTCATTTTTAATAACTTATTTTAAGTCCATACTTTTTGTGTGCTCAATATGCACCATTTTAATGATTTATTTTGAGCTAAATGACCTTGAATTTGAAAAGCGGTATAACTGAACTCTAAAAAGGTTGTAACTTGGCATGACATCATAATTTCACCTAAATAGCAACTTCAAAAGAGTTGAGAGGGTTCGGCAAAAACTGGATGCTCTTCGTGTACAAATTGGACAATCTCCTTCGAAGTATGAGGGTTTCGAACGAAAACTCATCTATTACAAAGGGATTTCATTTTTAATAACTTATTTTAACTCCATACTTTTGGTTTGTTCAATATGCACCATTCAAAGGCACATCATCAATTTTCAACCCTTTCTGACTTCATTTTATATTTTTCATGCATTTAATGATTTATTTTGAGCTAAATGACCCTGAATTTGAAAAGCACTACAAATGAACTATGAAAAGGTTGTCACTTGGCATGACTTCATAATTTCACCCACATAGCAACTTCTAAAGAGTTGAGAGGGCTACGACAAAAAATGGATGCACTTCGTGTACAAATTGGACAATCTCTTTCGAAGTATGAGTTTTCGGACGAAAACTCATCTATTACAAAGGGATTTCATTTTTAATAACTTATTTTAAGTCCATACTTTTTGTGTGCTCAATATGCACTATTCGAAGGCACATCATCAATTATCAACCCTTTATGACTTGATTTGATATTTTTCATGCATTTAAAGATTTATTTTGAGCTAAATGACCCTGAATTTTAACACCAGTACAACTAAACTCTAAAAAGGTTGTAACTTGGCATGACATCATAATTTCACCCACATAGCAACTTCTGAAGAGTTGAGAGGGTTACTTCAAAAACTGGATGCACTTTCTGTACAAATTCGACAATCTCTTTCGAAGTATGAGTGGTTCAGGCGAAAACTCATCTATTACAAAGGGATTTCATTTTTAATAACTTATTTCAACTCCATACTTTTTGTGTGCTCAGTATGCACCATTCGAAGGCACATCATCAATTTTCAACCCTTTCTAACTTCATTCGATATTTCTCATGCATTTAATGATTTATTTTGAGCTAAATGACCTTGAATTTGAAAAGCGGTATAACTGAACTCTAAAAAGGTTGTAACTTGGCATGACATAATAATTTCACCTAAATAGCAACTTCAAAAGAGTTGAGAGGGTTCGGCAAAAACTGGATGCTCTTCGTGTACAAATTGGACAATCTCCTTCGAAGTATGAGGGTTTCGAACGAAAACTCATCTATTACAAAGGGATTTCATTTTTAATAACTTATTTTAACTCCATACTTTTGGTTTGTTCAATATGCACCATTCAAAGGCACATCATCAATTTTCAACCCTTTCTGACTTCATTTTATATTTTTCATGCATTTAATGATTTATTTTGAGCTAAATGACCCTGAATTTGAAAAGCACTACAAATGAACTATGAAAAGGTTGTCACTTGGCATGACTTCATAATTTCACCCACATAGCAACTTCTAAAGAGTTGAGAGGGCTACGACAAAAAATGGATGCACTTCGTGTACAAATTGGACAATCTCTTTCGAAGTATGAGTTTTCGGACGAAAACTCATCTATTACAAAGGGATTTCATTTTTAATAACTTATTTTAAGTCCATACTTTTTGTGTGCTCAATATGCACCATTTTAATGATTTATTTTGAGCTAAATGACCTTGAATTTGAAAAGCGGTATAACTGAACTCTAAAAAGTTGTAACTTGGCATGACATCATAATTTCACCTAAATAGCAACTTCAAAAGAGTTGAGAGGGTTCGGCAAAAACTGGATGCTCTTCGTGTACAAATTGGACAATCTCCTTCGAAGTATGAGGGTTTCGAACGAAAACTCATCTATTACAAAGGGATTTCATTTTTAATAACTTATTTTAACTCCATACTTTTGGTTTGTTCAATATGCACCATTCAAAGGCACATCATCAATTTTCAACCCTTTCTGACTTCATTTTATATTTTTCATGCATTTAATGATTTATTTTGAGCTAAATGACCCTGAATTTGAAAAGCACTACAAATGAACTATGAAAAGGTTGTCACTTGGCATGACTTCATAATTTCACCCACATAGCAACTTCTAAAGAGTTGAGAGGGCTACGACAAAAAATGGATGCACTTCGTGTACAAATTGGACAATCTCTTTCGAAGTATGAGTTTTGGGACGAAAACTCATCTATTACAAAGGGATTTCATTTTTAATAACTTATTTTAAGTCCATACTTTTTGTGTGCTCAATATGCACTATTCGAAGGCACATCATCAATTATCAACCCTTTATGACTTGATTTGATATTTTTCATGCATTTAAAGATTTATTTTGAGCTAAATGACCCTGAATTTTAACACCAGTACAACTAAACTCTGAAAAGGTTGTAACTTGGCATGACATCATAATTTCACCCACATAGCAACTTCTGAAGAGTTGAGAGGGTTACTTCAAAAACTGGATGCACTTTCTGTACAAATTCGACAATCTCTTTCGAAGTATGAGTGGTTCAGGCGAAAACTCATCTATTACAAAGGGATTTCATTTTTAATAACTTATTTCAACTCCATACTTTTTGTGTGCTCAGTATGCACCATTCGAAGGTACATCATCAATTTTCAACCCTTTCTAACTTCATTCGATATTTCTCATGCATTTAATGATTTATTTTGAGCTAAATGACCTTGAATTTGAAAAGCGGTATAACTGAACTCTAAAAAGGTTGTAACTTGGCATGACATCATAATTTCACCTAAATAGCAACTTCAAAAGAGTTGAGAGGGTTCGGCAAAAACTGGATGCTCTTCGTGTACAAATTGGACAATCTCCTTCGAAGTATGAGGGTTTCGAACGAAAACTCATCTATTACAAAGGGATTTCATTTTTAATAACTTATTTTAACTCCATACTTTTGGTTTGTTCAATATGCACCATTCAAAGGCACATCATCAATTTTCAACCCTTTCTGACTTCATTTTATATTTTTCATGCATTTAATGATTTATTTTGAGCTAAATGACC
The DNA here is from genome assembly GCA_022496015.1 of Hordeum marinum. Lineage (NCBI taxonomy): Eukaryota > Viridiplantae > Streptophyta > Magnoliopsida > Poales > Poaceae > Hordeum > Hordeum marinum. Next base: position 90,032 of record JAAAWK010001152.1, on the reverse strand, counting down.
CTGAATTTGAAAAGCACTACAAATGAACTATGAAAAGTTTGTCACTTGGCATGACTTCATAATTTCACCCACATAGCAACTTCTAAAGAGTTGAGAGGGCTACGACAAAAAATGGATGCACTTCGTGTACAAATTGGACAATCTCTTTCGAAGTATGAGTTTTCGGACGAAAACTCATCTATTACAAAGGGATTTCATTTTTAATAACTTATTTTAAGTCCATACTTTTTGTGTGCTCAATATGCACTATTCGAAGGCACATCATCAATTTTCAACCCTTTGTGACTTCATTCAATATTTTTCATGCATTTAATGATTTATTTTGAGCTAAATGACCCTGAATTTGAAAAGCAGTACAACCGAACTCTGAAAAGATTGTAACTTGGAATTACATCATAATTTCACCTACATGGCAACTTCTAAAGAGTTGAGAAGGTTCGGCAAAAACTGGATGCTCTTCGTGTACAAATTGGACAATCTCTTTCGACGTATGAGGGTTTCGGACGAAAACTCATCTATTACAATGGGATTTCATTTTTAATAACTTAGTTTAAATCCTTACTTTTTGTGTGTTCAATATGCACCATTCAAAGGCACATCATCAACTATCAACCCTTTTTGCCTTCATTTGTTATTTTTCATGCTTTTAGTGATTTATTTTGAGCTATATGACCCTGAATTTGAAAAGCAGTACAAATGAACTCTGAAAAGGATGTAACTTGGCTTGACATCATAATTTCACCTAAATAGCAACTTCCAAAGAGTTGAGAGGGTTATGTCAAAAACTTGATGCACTTCGTGTACAAATTGGAAAATCTCTTTCGAAGTATAAGGGTTTCGGACTAAAACACATCTATTACAAAGGGATTTCATTTTTAATAACTTATTTTAACTCCATAATTTTTGTGTGCTAAATATGCACCATTCGAAGGCACATCATCAATTCTCAACCCTTTATGACTTGATTTGATATTTTTCATGCATTTAAAGATTTATTTTGAGCTAAATGAACATGAATTTTAACACCAGTACAACTAAACTCTGAAAAGGTTGTAACTTGGCATGACATCATAATTTCACCCACATAGCAACTTTTGAAGAGTTGAGAGGGTTACTGCAAAAACTGGATGCACTTTGTGTACAAATTCGACAATCTTTGTCGAAGTATGAGTGGTTCAGACGAAAACTCATCTATTACAAAGGGATTTCATTTTTAATAACTTATTTCAACTCCATACTTTTTCTGTGCTCAGTATGCACCATTCGAAGGCACATCATCAATTTTCAACCCTTTCTGACTTCATTCGATATTTCTCATGCATTTAATGATTTATTTTGAGCTAAATAACCTTGAATTTGAAAAGCGGTATAACTGAACTCTAAAAAGATTGTAACTTGGAATGACATCATAATTTCACCTAAATAGCAACTTCAAAAGAGTTGAGAGGGTTCGGCAAAAACTGGATGCTCTTCGTGTACAAATTGGACAATCTCCTTCGAAGTATGAGGGTTTCGAACGAAAACTCATCTATTACAAAGGGATTTCATTTTTAATAACTTATTTTAACTCCATACTTTTGGTTTGTTCAATATGCACCATTCAAAGGCACATCATCAATTTTCAAATATTTCTGACTTCATTTTATATTTTTCATGCATTTAATGATTTATTTTGAGCTAAATGACAATGAATTTGAAAAGCACTACAAATGAACTATGAAAAGGTTGTCACTTGGCATGACTTCATAATTTCACCCACATAGCAACTTCTAAAGAGTTGAGAGGGCTACGACAAAAAATGGATGCACTTCGTGTACAAATTGGACAATCTCTTTCGAAGTATCAGTTTTCGGACGAAAACTCATCTATTACAAAGGGATTTCATTTTTAATAACTTATTTTAAGTCCATACTTTTTGTGTGCTCAATATGCACTATTCGAAGGCACATCATCAATTTTCAACCCTTTCTGACTTCATTCGATATTTTTCATGCATTTAATGATTTATTTTGAGCTAAATGACCCTGAATTTCGAAAGCAGTACAACTAAACTCTGAAAAGATTGTAACTTGGAATGACATCATAATTTCACGTACATGGCAACTTCAAAAGTGTTGAGAGGGTTCGGCAAAAACTGGATGCTCTTCGTGTACAAATTGGACATTCTCTTTCGACGTATGAGGCTTTCGGACGAAAACTCATCTATTACAATGGGATTTCATTTTTAATAACTTTGTTCAAATCCTTACATTTTGTGTGTTCAATATGCACCATTCAAGGGCACATCATCAACTATCAACCCCTTTTGACTTCATTTGTCATTTTTCATGCTTTTAATGATTTATTTTTAGCTATATGACCCTGAATTTGAAAAGCAGTGCAAATGAACTCTGAAAAGGTTGTAACTTGGCTTGACATCATAATTTCACCTACATAGAAACTTCCAAGGAGTTGAGAGGGTTACGTCAAAAACTTGATGCACTTCGTGTACAAATTGGACAATCTCTTTTGAAGTATAAGGGTTTCGGACGAAAACACATCTATTACAAAGGGATTTCATTTTTAATAACTTGTTTTAACTCCATACTTTTTGTGTCCTCAATATGCACCATTCGAAGGCACATCATCAATTTTCAACCCTTTCTGACTTGATTTGTTATTTTTCATGGATTTAAAGATTTATTTTGAGCTAAATGACCCTGAATTTGAAAAGCAGTACAACTGAACTCTGAAAAGGTTGTAACTTGGCACGAAGTCATAATTTCACCCACATAGGAACTTCTAAAGAGTTGAGAGGGTTACTGCAAAAACTGGATGCACTTCGTGTACAAATTGGACAATCTTTTTCGAAGTATGAGTGTTTCAGACGAAAACTCATCTATTACAAAGGGATTTCATTTTTAATAACTTATTTCAACTCCATACTTTTTGTGTGCTCAGTATGCACCATTCGAAGGCACATCATCAATTTTCAACCCTTTCTGACTTCATTCGATATTTCTCATGCATTTAATGATTTATTTTGAGATAAATGACCTTGAATTTGAAAAGCGGTATAACTGAACTCTTTAAAGATTGTAACTTGGAATGACATCATAATTTCACCTACATTGCAACTTCTAAGGAGTTGAGAGGGTTCGGCAAAAACTTGATGCTCTTCGTGTACAAATTGGACAATCTCTTTCAAAGTATGAGGGTTTCGAACGAAACTCATCTATTACAAAGGGATTTCATTTATATTAAATTATTTTAACTCCATACTTTTTGTTTGTTCAATATGCACCATTCAAAGGCACATCATCAATTTTCAACCCTTTCTAACTTCACTTGATATTTTTCATGCATTTAATGATTTATTTTGAGCTAAATGACCCTGAATTTGAAAAGCACTACAAATGAACTATGAAAAGGTTGTCACTTGGCATGACATCATAATTTCACCCACATAGCAACTTCTAAAGAGTCGAGAGGGTTACGACAAAAAATGGATGCACTTCGTGTACAAATTGGACAATCTCTTTTGAAGTATGAGTGTTTCGGACAAAAACTCATCTATTACGAAGGGATTTCATTTTTAATAACTTATTTCAACTCCATACTTTTTGTGTCCTCCATATGCACCATTCGAAGGAACATTATCACTTTTCAACCCTTTCTGACATCATTGGATATTTTTCATGCATTTAAAGATTTATTTTGAGCTAAATTACCCTGAATTTGAAAAGCAGTACAACTGAACTCTGAAAAGGTTGTAACTTGGCACGACATCATAATTTCACCCACATAGCAACTTCTAAAGAGTTGAGAGGGTTACTACAAAAACTGGATGCACTTCGTGTACAAATTGGACAATCTCTTTCGAAGTATGAGGGTTTCGGACGAAAACTCATCTATTACAAAGGGATTTCATTTTTAATAACCTATTTTAACTCCATACCTTTTTTGTGTTAAATATGCACCATTCGAAGGCACATACTAAATTTTCAACCCTTTCTGACTTCATTCGATTTTTTTCATGCATTTAATGATTTTTTTTGAGCTAAATGACCCTGAATTTGAAAAGCAGTACAACTGAACTCTAAAAAGGTTGTAATTTGGCATGACAACATAAATTCATCCACATAGCAACTTCTAAAGAGTTTAGAGGGTTACGGCAGAAACTAGATGCACTTCGTGTACAAATTGGACAACCTCTTTCGAAGTTTGAGGGTTTCGAACGAAAACTCATCTATTACAAAGGAATTTTATTTTTCATAACTTATTTTTACTCCATACTGTTTATGTGTTCAATACGGACCATTCAAAGGCACATCATAAATTTTCAACCCTTTCTGACTTCATTTGATATTTTTCGTGCATTTAATGATTTATTTTGAGCTAAATGACCCTGAATTTGAAAAGCAATAAAATAAACTCTGAAAAGGTTGTAACTTGGCAAGACATCATAATTTCACCCACATAGAAACTTCTAGAGAGTTGAGAGGATTACGGCAACAACTGGATGCACTTCGTGTACAAATTGGTCAATCTCTTTCGAAGTATGAGGGTTTCGAACGAAAACTCATATATTACAAAGGAATTTCATTTTTAATAACTTATTTTTACTCCAAACTTTTTGTTTATTCAATATGCACCATTCTAAGGAACATCATCAATTTTCAACCCCATCTGACTTCATTTGATATTTTACATGCAATTAATCATTTATTTTGAGCTAAATGACCCTGAATTTGAAAAGCACTACAACTAAACTCTGAAAAGGTTGTCACTTGGCATGAAATCACAATTTCACCCACATAGCAAGTTCTAAAGAGTTGAGAGGGTTACGACAAAAGATGGATGCACTTCGTGTACAAATTGGACAATTTCTTTCGAAGCGTGAGTCTTTCGGACAAAAAGTCATCTATTACAAAGGGATTTCATTTTTAATAACTTATTTTAACTCCATACTTTTTGTGTGCTCAATATGCGCCATTCGAAGGCACATCATAAATTTTCAACCCTTACTGACTTCATTTGTAATTTTTCATGCATTTAATGATTTATTTTGAGCTAAATGACCCTGAATTTGAAAAGGAGTACAACTGAACTCTGAAAAAGGTTGTAACTTGGCATGACATCATAATTTCACCCACATAGAAACTTCTAGAGATTTGAGAGGGTTACAACAAAAACTAGATGCACTTCGCGTACAAATTGGACAATCTCTTTCGGGATATGAGGGTTTCGGACAAAAACTCATCTATTACAAAGGGATTTCATTTTTAATAACTTATTTCAACTACATACTTTTTGTGTGTTCAATATGAACCATTAAAAGGCACATCATCAATTTTTGACCCTGTCTGACTTCATCTGATATTTTTCATACATTTAATGATTTATTTTGAGCTAAATGACCCTGAATTTGAAAAGCAATAAAATAAACTCTGAAAAGGTTGTAACTTGGCATGACATCATAATTTCACCCACATAGAAACTTCTAGAGAGTTGAGAGGGTTACGGCAACAACTGGATGCACTTCGTGTACAAATTGGTCAATCTCTTTCGAAGTATGAGGGTTTCGAACGAAAACTCATCTATTACAAAGGAATTTCATTTTTAATAACTTATTTTTACTCCAAACTTTTTGTTTATTCAATATGCACCATTCTAAGGCACATCATCAATTTTCAACCCCATCTGACTTCATTTGATATTTTTCATGCAATTAATCATTTATTTTGAGCTAAATGACCCTGAATTTGAAAAGCACTACAACTAAACTCTGAAAAGGTTGTCACTTGGCATGAAATCACAATTTCACCCACATAGCAAGTTCTAAAGAGTTGAGAGGGTTACGACAAAAGATGCATGCACTTCGTGTACAAATTGGACAATTTCTTTCGAAGTGTGAGTCTTTCGGACAAAAAGTCATCTATTACAAAGGGATTTCATTTTTAATAACTTATTTTAACGCCATACTTTTTGTGTGCTCAATATGCGCCATTCGAAGGCACATCATAAATTTTCAACCCTTACTGACTTCATTTGTTATTTTTCATGCATTTAATGATTTATTTTGAGCTAAATGACCCTGAATTTGAAAAGGAGTAGAACTGAACTCTGAAAAAGGTTGTAACTTGGCATGACATCATAATTTCACCCACATAGAAACTTCTAGAGATTTGAGAGGGTTACAACAAAAACTAGATGCACTTCGTGTACAAATTGGACAATCTCTTTCGGGATATGAGGATTTCGGACAAAAACTCATCTATTACAAAGGGATTTCATTTTTAATAACTTACTTCAACTACATACTTTTTGTGTGTTCAATATGAACCATTAAAAGGCACATCATCAATTTTTGACCCTTTCTGACTTCATCTGATATTTTTCATACATTTAATGATTTATTTTGAGCTAAATGACCCTGAATTTGAAAAGCAGTACAAATGAACTATGGAAAGGTTGTAACCTGGCATGACATCATAATTTCACCCACATAGAAACTTCTAAAGAGTTGAGAGGGTTACGGCAACAACTGGATGCACTTGGCGTACAAATTGGTCAATCTCTTTCGAAGTATGAGGGTTTCGAACGAAAACTCATCTATTACAAAGGAATTTCATTTTTAATAACTTATTTTTACTCCATACTTTTTGTTTATCCAATATGAACCATTCGAAGGCACATCATCAATTTTCAACCCCTTCTGACTTCATTTGATATTTTTCATGCAATTAATCATTTATTTTGAGCTAAATGACCCTGAATTTGAAAAGCACTACAACTGAACTGTGAAAAGGTTGTCACTTGGCATGACATCACAATTTCACCCACATAGCAACTTCTAAAGAGTTGAGAGGGTTACAACAAAAGATGGATGCACTTCGTGTACAAATTGGACAATTTCTTTCGAAGTATGAGTCTTTCGGACAAAAACTCATCTATTACAAAGGGATTTCATTTTTAATAACTTATTTTAACTCCATACTTTTTGTGTGCTCAATATGCGCCATTCGAAGGCACATCATAAATTTTCAACCCTTACTGACTTCATTTGTTATTTTTCATGCATTTAATGATTTATTTTGAGCTAAATGACCCTGAATTTGAAAAGGAGTACAACTGAACTCTGAAAAAGGTTGTAACTTGGCATGACATCATAATTTCACCCACATAGAAACTTCTAGAGATTTGAGAGGGTTACAACAAAAACTAGATGCACTTCGTGTACAAATTGGACAATCTCTTTCGGGATATGAGGGTTTCGGACAAAAACTCATCTATTACAAAGGGATTTCATTTTTAATAACTTATTTCAACTACATACTTTTTGTGTGTTCAATATGAACCATTAAAAGGCACATCATCAATTTTTGACCCTTTCTGACTTCATCTGATATTTTTCATACATTTAATGATTTATTTTGAGCTAAATGACCCTGAATTTGAAAAGCAGTACAAATGAACTATGGAAAGGTTGTAACCTGGCATGACATCATAATTTCACCCACATAGAAACTTCTAAAGAGTTGAGAGGGTTACGGCAACAACTGGATGCACTTCGTGTACAAATTGGTCAATCTCTTTCGAAGTATGAGGGTTTCGAACGAAAGCTCATGTATTACAAAGGAATTTCATTTTTAATAACTTATTTTTACTCCATACTTTTTGTTTATTCAATATGAACCATTCGAAGGCACATCATCAATTTTCAACCCCTTCTGACTTCATTTGATATTTTTCATGCAATTAATCATTTATTTTGAGCTAAATGACCCTGAATTTGAAAAGCACTACAACTGAACTGTGAAAAGGTTGTCACTTGGCATGACATCACAATTTCACCCACATAGCAACTTCTAAAGAGTTGAGACGGTTACGACAAAAGATGGGTGCACTTCGTGTACAAATTGGACAATCTCTTTCGAAGTGTGAGTGTTTCGGACAAAAACTCATCTATTACAAAGGGATTTCATTTTTAATAACTTATTTTAACTCCATACTTTTTGTGTCCTCAATATGCACCATTCGAAGGCACATCATCAATTTTCAACCCTTTCTGACTTGATTTGATATTTTTCATGGATTTAAAGATTTATTTTGAGCTAAATGACCCTGAATTTGAAAAGCAGTACAACTGAACTCTGAAAAGGTTGTAACTTGGCACGAAGTCATAATTTCACCCACATAGGAACTTCTAAAGAGTTGAGAGGGTTACTGCAAAAACTGGATGCACTTCGTGTACAAATTGGACAATCTTTTTCGAAGTATGAGTGTTTCAGACGAAAACTCATCTATTACAAAGGGATTTCATTTTGAATAACTTATTTCAACTCCATACTTTTTGTGTGCTCAGTATGCACCATTCGAAGGCACATCATCAATTTAGAACCCTTTCTGACTTCATTCGATATTTCTCATGCATTTATTGATTTATTTTGAGATAAATGACCTTGAATTTGAAAAGCGGTATAACTGAACTCTGTAAAGATTGTAACTTGGAATGACATCATAATTTCACCTACATTGCAACTTCTAAGGAGTTGAGAGGGTTCGGCAAAAACTTGATGATCTTCGTGTACAAATTGGACAATCTCTTTCAAAGTATGAGTGTTTCGAACGAAACTCATCTACTACAAAGGGATTTCAGTTTTATTAAATTATTTTAACTCCATACTTTTTGTTTGTTCAATACGGACCATTCAAAGGCACATCATCAATTTTCAACCCTTTCTGACAACATTTGATATTTTTCATGCATTTAATGATTTATTTTGAGCTAAATGACCCTGAATTTGAAAAGCACTACAAATGAACTATGAAAAGGTTGTCACTTGGCATGACATCATAATTTCACCCACATAGCAACTTCTAAAGAGTTGAGAGGGTTACGGCAGAAACTAGATGCACTTCGTGTACAAATTGGACAACCTCTTTCGATGTTTGAGGGTTTCGGACAAAAACTCATCTATTACGAAGGAATTTTATTTTTCATAACTTATTTTTACTCGATACTGTTTATGTGTTCAATACGGACCATTCAAAGGCACATCATAAATTTTCAACCCTTTCTCACTTCATTTGATATTTTTCGTGCATTTAATGATTTATTTTGAGCTAAATGACCCTGAATTTGAAAAGCAGTAAAATAAACTCTGAAAAGGTTGTAACTTGGCATGACATCATAATTTCACCCACATAGAAACTTCTAGAGAGTTGAGACGGTTACGGCAACAACTGGATGCACTTCGTGTACAAATTGGTCAATCTCTTTCGAAGTATGAGGGTTTCGAACGAAAACTCATCTATTACAAAGGAATTTCATTTTTAATAACTTATTTTTACTCCATACTTTTTGTTTATTCAATATGCACCATTCTAAGGCACATCATCAATTTTGAACCCTTTCTGACTTCATTCGATATTTCTCATGCATTTAATGATTTATTTTGATCTAAATGACCCTGAATTTGAAAAGCACTACAAATGAACTATGAAAAGGTTGTCACTTGGCATGACATCATAATTTCACCCACATAGCAACTTCTAAAGAGTTGAGAGGGTTACGACAAAAAATGGATGCACTTCGTGTACAAATTGGACAATCTCTTTCGAAGTATGAGTGTTTCGGACAAAAACTCATCTATTACAAAGGAATTTCATTTTTAATAACTTATTTTTACTCCATACTTTTTGTTTATTCAATATGCACCATTGTAAGGCACATCATCAATTTTCAACCCCATCTGACTTCACTTGATATTTTTCATGCAATTAATCATTTATTTTGAGCTAAATGACCCTGAATTTGAAAAGCACTACAACTAAACTCTGAAAAGGTTGTCACTTGGCATGACATCACAATTTCACCCACATAGCAACTTCTATAGAGTTGAGAGGGTTACGACAAAAGATGGATGCACTTCGTGTACAAATTGGACAATTTCTTTCGATGTATGAGTCTTTCGGACAAAAAGTCATCTATTACAAAGGGATTTCATTTTTAATAACTTATTTTAACTCCATACTTTTTGTGTGCTCAATATGCACCATTCGAAGGCACATCATAAATTTTTGACCCTTTCTGACTTCATCTGATAGTTTTCATACATTTAATGATTTATTTTGAGCTAAATGACCCTGAATTTGAACAACAGTACAAATGAACTATGAAAAGGTTGTAACTTGGCATGACGTCATAATTTCACCCACATAGAAACTTCTAAAGAGTTGAGAGGGTTACGGCAACAACTGGATGCACTTCGTGTACAAATTGGTCAATCTCTTTCGAAGTATGAGGGTTTCGAACGAAAACTCATCTATTACAAAGGAATTTCATTTTTAATAACTTATTTTTACTCCATACTTTTTGTTTATTCAATATGCACCATTGTAAGGCACATCATCAATTTTCAACCCCATCTGACTTCATTTGATATTTTTCATGCAATTAATCATTTATTTTGAGCTAAATGACCCTGAATTTGAAAAGCACTACAACTGAACTATGAAAAGGTTGTCACTTGGCATGACATCACAATTTCACCCACATAGCAACTTCTAAAGAGTTGAGAGGGTTACGGCAAAAGATGGGTGCACTTCGTGTACAAATTGGACAATCTCTTTCGAAGTGTGAGTGTTTCGGACAAAAACTCATCTATTACAAAGGGATTTCATTTCTAATAACTTATTTCAACTACATACTTTTTGTGTGTTCAATATGAACCATTAAAAGGCACATCATCAATTTTTGACCCTTTCTGACTTCATCTGATAGTTTTCATACATTTAATGATTTATTTGAGCTAAATGACCCTGAATTTGAAAAGCAGTACAAATGAACTATGAAAAGGTTGTAACTTGGCATGACATCATAATTTCACCCACATAGAAACTTCTAAAGAGTTGAGAGGGTTACGGCAACAACTGGATGCACTTCGTGTACAAATTGGTCAATCTCTTTCGAAGTATGAGGGTTTCGAACGAAAACTCATCTATTACAAAGGAATTTCATTTTTAATAACTTATTTTTACTCCATACTTTTTGTTTGTTCAATATGCACCATTGTAAGGCACATCATCAATTTTCAACCCCATCTGACTTCATTTGATATTTTTCATGCAATTAATCATTTATTTTGAGCTAAATGACCCTGAATTTGAAAAGCACTACAACTGAACTGTGAAAAGGTTGTCACTTGGCATGACATCACAATTTCACCCACATAGCAACTTCTAAAGAGTTGAGAGGGTTACGACAAAAGATGGGTGCACTTCGTGTACAAATTGGACAATCTCTTTCGAAGTGTGAGTGTTTCGGACAAAAACTCATCTATTACAAAGGCATTTTATTTTTAATAACTTATTTTAACTCCATACTTTTTGTGTGCTCAATATGCACCATTCGAAGGCACATCATAAATTTTCAACGCTTACTGACTTCATTTGTTATTTTTCATGCATTTAATGATTTATTTTGAGCTAAATGACCCTGAATTTGAAAAGCAGTACAACTGAACTCTGAAAAAGGTTGTAACTTGGCATGACATCAAAGTTTCACCCACATAGAAACTTCTAAAGATTTGAGAGGGTTACGACAAAAACTAGGTGCACTTCGTGTACAAATTGGACAATCTCTTTCGGGATATGAGGGTTTCGGACAAAAACTCATCTATTAAAAAGGGATTTCATTTTTAATAACTTATTTCAACTACATACTTTTTGTGTGTTCAGTATGCACCATTAAAAGGCACATCATCAATTTTCGACCCTTTCTGACTTCATCTGATAGTTTTCATGCATTTAATGATTTATTTTGAGCTAAATGACCCTGAATTTGAAAAGCAGTACAAATGAACTATGAAAAGTGTGTAACTTGGCATGACATCATAATTTCACCCACGTAGCAACTTCTATAGAGGTGAGAGGGTTGCGACAAAAAATGGATGCACTTCGTGTACAAATTGGACAATCTCTTTGGAAGTATGACTGTTTCGAACGAAAACTCATCTATTACAAAGGGATTTCATTTTGAATAACTTATTTTAACTCCATACTTTTTGTTTGTTCAGTATGCACCATTCAAAGGCACATCATCTATTTTCAACCCTTTCTGACATCATTTGGTATTTTTCATGCATATAATGATTTATTTTGAGCTAAATGACACTGAATTTGAAAAGCACTACAAACGAACAATGAAAAGGTTGTCACTTGTCATGACATCATAATTTCACCTACATAGCAACTTCTAAAGAGTTGAGAGGGTTACTGCAAAAACTGGATGCACTTCATGTACAAATTGGACAATCTCTTTCGAAGTATGAGTGTTTCGGACGAAAACTCATCTATTACAAAGGGATTTCATTTTTAATAACTTATTTTAACTCCATACTGTTTGTGTGCTCAATATGCACCATTCGAAGGCACATCATCCATTTTCAACCCTTTCTGACTTCATTCATTATTTTTCATGCATTTAATGATTTATTTTGAGCTAAATGACCTTGAAATTCAAAAGCAGTACAACTGAACTCTAAAAACATTGTAACTTGGAATGACATCATAATTTCACCTACATAGCAACTTCTAAAGAGTTGAGAGGGTTCGGCAAAAATTGGATGCTCTTCGTGTACAAATTGGACAATCTCTTTCGACGTATGAGGGTTTCGGTAGAAAACTCATCTATTACAAAGTGATTTCATTTTTAATAGCATATTTTAACTCCATACTTTTTGTATGTTCAATATGCACCATTTCACATAAATTTTCAACCCTTTCTGACTTCATTTGATATTTTTCATGCAATTAATAATTTAGTTTTAGCTAAATGACCCTGAATTTGAAAAGCAGTACAACTGAACTCCGAATAAGGTTGTAACTTGGCATAAAATTATAATTTCACCACATAGAAACTTCTAAAGATTTGAGAGTGTTACGGCAAAAAATAGATGCACTTCGTGTACAAATTGGACAGTCTCTTTCGAGATATGAGGGTTTCGGACGAAAACTCATCTATTGCAAAGGGATTTCATTTTTAATAACTTATTTTCACTCCATACTTTTTGTGTCCTCAATATGCACCATTCGAAGGCACATCATCAATTTTCAACCCTTTTTGTCTTCATTTGATATTTTTCATGCATTTAAAGATTTATTTTGAGCTAAATGACCCTGAATTTGAAAAGCAGTACAACTGAACTGTGAAAAGGTTGTAACTTGGCATGACATCATAATTTCACCCACATAGCAACTTCTAAAGAGTTGATAGGGTTACTGCAAAAACTGGATGCACTTCGTGTACAAATTTGACAATCTCTTTCGGGATATGAGGGTTTCGGACAAAAACTCATCTATTATAAAGGGATTTCATTTTTAATAACTTATTTCAACTACATACTTTTTGTGTGTTCAGTATGCACCATTAAAAGGCACATCATCAATTTTCGACCCTTTCTGACTTCATCTGATAGGTTTCATGCATTTAATGATTTATTTTGAGCTAAATGACCCTGAATTTGAAAAGCAGTACAAATGAACTATGAAAAGCTTGTAACTTGGCATGACATCATAATTTCACCCACATAGCAACATCTAAAGAGTTGAGAGGGTTACGGCAAAAACTGGATGCACTTCGTGTACAAATTGGACAATCTCTTTCGAAGTATGAAGGTTTTGAACGAGAACTCATCTATTACAAAGCGATTTCATTTTTAATAACTTATTTTAACTCCATACTTTTTGTTTGTTCAATATGCACCATTCAACGGCACATTATCAATTTTCAACCCTTTCTGACTTCATTTGATATTTTTCATGCATTTAATGATTTATTTTGAGCTAAATGACCCTGAATTTGAAAAGCACTACAAATGAAGTATGAAAAGATTGTCACTTGGCATGACATCATAATTTCACCCACGTAGCAACTTCTATAGAGTTGAGAGGGTTGCGACAAAAAATGGATGCGCTTCGTGTACAAATTGGACAATCTCTTCCGAAGTATGACTGTTTCGAACGAAAACTCATCAATTACAAAGGGATTTCATTTTGAATAACTTATTTTAACTCCATACTTTTTGTTTGTTCAGTATGCACCATTCAAAGGCACATCATCAATTTTCAACCCTTTCTGACATCATTTGGTATTTTTCATGCATATAATGATATATTTTGAGCTAAATGACACTGAATTTGAAAAGCACTACAAATGAACTATGAAAAGGTTGTCACTTGTCATGACATCATAATTTCTCCTACATAGCAACTTCTAAAGAGTTGAGAGGGTTACTGCAAAAACTAGATGCACTTCATGTACAAATTGGACAATCTCTTTCGAAGTATGAGTGTTTCGGACGAAAACTCATCTATTACAAAGGTTTTCCATTTTTAATAACTTATTTTAACTCCATACTGCTTGTGTGCTCAATATGCACCATTCGAAGGCACATCATCCATTTTCGACCCTTTCTGAACTCATTCATTATTTTTCATTCATTTAATGATTTATTTTGAGCTAAATGACCTTGAAATTAAAAAGCAGTACAACTGAACTCTAAAAAGATTGTAACTTGGAATGACATCATAATTTCACCTACATAGCAACTTCTAAAGAGTTGAGATGGTTCGGCAAAAATTGGATGCTCTTTGTGTACAAATTGGACAATCTCTTTCGACGTATGAGGGTTTCGGTAGAAAACTCATCTATTACAAAGGGATTTCATTTTTAATAGCATATTTTAACTCCATACTTTTTGTATGTTCAATATGCACCATTTCACATCAATTTTCAACCCTTTCTGACTTCATTTGATATTTTTCATGCAATTAAAAATTTATTTTTAGCTAAATGACCCTAAATTTAAAAGCAGTACAACTGAACTCCGAAAAAGGTTGTAACTTGGCATGACATCATAATTTCACCCACATAGAAACTTCTAAAGATTTGAGAGGGTTACGGCAAAAAATAGATGCACTTCGTGTACAAATTGGACAATCTCTTTCGAGATATGAGGGTTTCGGACGGAAACTAATCTATTACAAAGGGATTTCATTTTTAATAACTTATTTTAACTCCATACTGTTTGTGTGCTCAATATGCACCATTCGAAGGCACATCATCCATTTTCAACCCTTTCTGACTTCATTCATTATTTTTCATGCATTTAATGATTTATTTTGAGCTAAATGACCTTGAAATTGAAAAGCAGTACAACTGAACTCTAAAAAGATTGTAACTTGGAATGACATCATAATTTCACCTACATAGCAACTTCTAAAGAGTTGAGAGGGTTCGGCAAAAATGGGATGCTCTTCGTGTACAAATTGGACAATCTCTTTCGACGTAAGAGGGTTTCGGTAGAAAACTCATCTATTACAAAGGGATATCATTTTTAATTGTATATTTTAACTCCATACTTTTTGTATGTTCAATATGCACCATTTCACATCAATTTTCAACCCTTTCTGACTTCATTTGATATTTTTCATGCAATTAATAATTTATTTTTAGCTAAATGACCCTGAATTTGAAAAGCAGTACAAGTGAACTCCGAAAAAGGTTGTAATTGGCATGACATTATAATTTCACCCACATAGAAACTTCTAAAGATTTGAGAGGGTTACGGCAAAAAATAGATGCACTTCGTGTACAAATTGGACAGTCTCTTTCGAGATATGAGGGTTTCGGACGAAAACTCATCTATTACAAATGGATTTCATTTTTAATAACTTATTTCAACTCCATACTTTTTGTGTGTTCAATATGAACCATTAAAAGGCACATCATCAATTTTCAACCCTTTCTTATTTCATTTGATATTTTGCATGGATTTAATGATTTATTTTGAGCTAAATAACCCTGAATTTGAAAAAGCACTACAAATGAACTCTGAAAAAGTTGTAACTTGGCTTGACATCATAATTTCACCCACATAGAAACTTCTAAAGATTTGAGAGGGTTACGGCAAAAAATAGATGCACTTCGTGTACAAATTGGACAATCTCTTTCGAGATATGAGGGTTTGGGACGAAAACTCATCTATTACAAAGGGATTTCATTTTTAATAACTTATTTTAACTCCTTACTCTTTGTGTGCTCAATATGCACCATTCGAAGGCACATCATCCATTTTCAACCCTTTTTGACTTCATTCATTATTTTTCATGCATTTAATGATTTATTTTGAGCTAAATGACGTAGAAATTGAAAAGCAGTAGAACTGAACTCTAAAAACATTGTAACTTGGAATGACATCATAATTTCACCTACGTAGCAACTTCTAAAGAGTTGAGAGGGTTCGGCAAAAATTGGATGCTCTTCGTGTACAAATTGGACAATCTCTTTCGACGTAAGAGGGTTTCGGTAGAAAACTCATCTATTACAAAGGGATTTCATTTTTAATAGCATATCTTAACTCCATACTTTTTGTATGTTCAATATGCACCATTTCACATCAATTTTCAACCCTTTCTGACTTCATTTGATATTTTTCATGCAATTAATAATTTATTTTTAGCTAAATGACCCTGAATTTGAAAAGCAGTACAACTGAACTCCGAAAAAGGTTGTAACTTGGCATGACATTATAATTTCATCCACATAGAAACTTCTAAAGATTTGAGAGGGTTACGGCAAAAAATAGATGCACTTCGTGTACAAATTGGACAGTCTCTTTCGAGATATGAGGGTTTCGGACGAAAACTCATCTATTACAAAGGGATTTCATTTTTAATAACTTATTTCAACTCCATACTTTTTGTGTGTTCAATATGCACCATTAAAAGGCACATCATCAATTTTCAACCCTTTGTTATTTCATTTGATATTTTGCATGGATTTAATGATTTATTTTTAGCTAAATAACCCTGAATTTGAAAAGCACTACAAATGAACTCTGAAAGAGTTGTAACTTCGCTTGACATCATTATTTCACCCACGTCGCAACTTCTAAAGATTTGACATAGTTGCGTCAAAAACTGGATGCACTTTGTGTACAAATTGGACAATCTCTTTCGAAGTTTGAGGGTTTCGGACAATAACTCATCTATTACAAAGGGATTTCATTTTTAATAACTTATTTTAACTCCATACTTTTTGTGTGCTCAATACGCACCATTCGAAGGCACATCATCAATTTTCAACCCTTTTTGACTTCATTTGATATGTTTCATGCATTTAAGGATTTATTTTGAGCTAAATGACCCTGAATATTAAAAGCAGTACAACTGAACTCTGAAAAGGTTGTAACTTGGCATGAAATCATAATTTCTCCCACATAGCAACTTCTAAGGAGTTGAGAGGGTTACTGCAAAAACTGGATGCACTTCGTGTACAAATTGGACAGTCTCTTTCGAAGTATGCGGTTTTCGGACGAAAACTCATCTATTACAAGGGGATTTCATTTTTAATAACTTATTTTAACTCCATACTTTTTTTGTATTGAATATGAACCATTCTAAGGCACATCATAAATTTCAACCCTTTCAGACTTCATTTGATATTTTTCATGCATTTAATTATTTTTTAAGCTAAATGACCCTGAATTTGAAAAGCAGTACAACTGAACTCTAAAAAGGCTGTAACTTGGCATGACATCATAATTTCACCCACATAGCAACTTCTAAAGAGTTGAGAGGGTTATGGCAAAAACTGGATGCACTTTGTGTACAAATTGGACAATCTCTTTCCAAGTTTAAGGGTTTCAAACGAAAACTCATCTATTACAATGGGATTTCATTTTTAATAAATTATTTTAACTCCATAATTTTTGTGTGCTCAATATACACCATTCGAAGGCACACCATCAATTTTCAACCCTTTCCGACTTCATTTGATATTTTTACTGCATTTAATGATTTATTTTGAGCTAAATGACCTTGAATTTGAAAAGCAGTACAACTGAACTCTGAAAAGGTTGTAACTTGGCATGACATTATAATTTCACCCACATAGCAACTTCTAAAGAGTTGAGAGGGTTACGGCAAAAACTGGATGCACTTCGTGTACAAATTGGACTACCTCTTTTGAAGTTTGAGGGTTTCGCACGAAAACTCATCTATTACAAAGGGATTTCATTTTAAATAACTTGTTTTAACTCCGTACTTTTTTGTGTTCAATATGCACCATTCAACGGCACATTATTAATTTTCAACCCTTTCTGACTTCATTTGATATTTTTGATGCATTTAAT
Source organism: Hordeum marinum (assembly GCA_022496015.1). Taxonomy (NCBI): domain Eukaryota; kingdom Viridiplantae; phylum Streptophyta; class Magnoliopsida; order Poales; family Poaceae; genus Hordeum; species Hordeum marinum. Next base: position 71,850 of record JAAAWK010001152.1, on the reverse strand, counting down.
GATTTATTTTGAGCTAAATGATCCTAAATTTTAAATGAAGTACAACTGAACTCTGAAAAGATTGTAACTTGGCATGACATCATAATTTCACCTAGATAGAAACATCTAAAGAGTTGAGAGGGTTACAGCAAAAACTGGATGCACTTCGTGTGAAAACTATTACGAAGTATGAGGGTTTCGCATGAAAACTCATCTATTACAAAGGGATTTCATTTTTAATAACTTATTTTAATTCCATACTTTTTGTGTGCTCAATATGCACCATTCGAAGGCACATCATCAATTTTCAACCCTTTCTGACTTCATTGGATATTTTTCATGCATTTAATGATTTATTTTGAGCTAAATGACCCTGAATTTGAGAAGTTGTACAACTGAACTCTGAAAAGGTTGTAACTTGGCATGACATCATAATTTCACCCACATACCAACATCTAAAGAGTTGAGAGGGATATGGCAAAAACTGGATGCACTTCGTGTACAACTTGGACTACCTCTTTTGAAGTTTGACGGTTTTGCAAGAAAACTCATCTATTAAAAAGGGATTTCATTTTAAATAACTTATTTTAACTCCATACTTTTTGTGTATTCAATATGCACCATTCAAAGGCACATCACCAATTTTTAACCCTTTCCGACTTCATCTGATATTTTTTGATGCATTTCATGATTTATTTTGAGGTAAATGACCCTGAATTTGAAAAGAAGTACAAATGAACTTCGAAAAGGTTGTAACTTGGCATGGCATAATAATTTCACCCACATAGCAACTTCTCAAGAGTTAGGAGGGTTTCGTGAAAAACTAGATGCACTTTATGTAAAAATTGGACAATCCTTATCGAAGTATAAGGGTTTCGGACGAAAACACATCTATTACAAAGGGATTTCATTTTTAATAACTTTTTTAACTCCATACTTTTTGTGTGTTCAATATGCACCATTCAAAGGCACATCATCAATTTTCAACCCTTTCTGACTTCATTTGATATTTTTCATGCATTTAATGATTTATTTTGAGCTAAATGGCCCTACATTTGAAAAGAAGTACAGATGAACTCCGAAAAGGTTGAAACTTGGCATGACTTCGTAATTTGACCCACATAGCAACTTCTAAAGAGTTGAGAGTGTTACGACAAACTAGATGCACTTTGTGTACAAATTGGACAATCTCTTTCGAAGTTTGAGGGTTTCGGACAATAACTCATCTATTACAAAGGGATTTCATTTTTAATAACTTATTTTAACTCCATACTTTTTGTGTGCTCAATACGCACCATTCGAAGGCACATCATCAATTTTCAACCCTTTTTGACTTCATTTGATATGTTTCATGCATTTAAGGATTTATTTTGAGCTAAATGACCCTGAATATTAAAAGCAGTACAACTGAACTCTGAAAAGGTTGTAACTTGGCATGAAATCATAATTTCTCCCACATAGCAACTTCTAAGGAGTTGAGAGGGTTACTGCAAAAAATGGATGCACTTCGTGTACAAATTGGACAGTCTCTTTCGAAGTATGCGGTTTTCGGACGAAAACTCATCTATTACAAGGGGATTTCATTTTTAATAACTTATTTTAACTCCATACTTTTTTTGTATTGAATATGAACCATTCTAAGGCACATCATAAATTTCAACCCTTTCAGACTTCATTTGATATTTTCATGCATTTAATTATTTTTTAAGCTAAATGACCCTGAATTTGAAAAGCAGTACAACTGAACTCTAAAAAGGCTGTAACTTGGCATGACATCATAATTTCACCCACATAGCAACTTCTAAAGAGTTGAGAGGGTTATGGCAAAAACTGGATGCACTTTGTGTACAAATTGGACAATCTCTTTCCAAGTTTAAGGGTTTCAAACGAAAACTCATCTATTACAATGGGATTTCATTTTTAATAAATTATTTTAACTCCATAATTTTTGTGTGCTCAATATACACCATTCGAAGGCACACCATCAATTTTCAACCCTTTCCGACTTCATTTGATATTTTTACTGCATTTAATGATTTATTTTGAGCTAAATGACCTTGAATTTGAAAAGCAGTACAACTGAACTCTGAAAAGGTTGTAACTTGGCATGACATTATAATTTCACCCACATAGCAACTTCTAAAGAGTTGAGAGGGTTACGGCAAAAACTGGATGCACTTCGTGTACAAATTGGACTACCTCTTTTGAAGTTTGAGGGTTTCGCACGAAAACTCATCTATTACAAAGGGATTTCATTTTAAATAACTTGTTTTAACTCCGTACTTTTTTGTGTTCAATATGCACCATTCAACGGCACATTATTAATTTTCAACCCTTTCTGACTTCATTTGATATTTTTGATGCATTTAATGATTTATTTTGAGCTAAATGATCCTAAATTTTAAATGAAGTACAACTGAACTCTGAAAAGATTGTAACTTGGCATGACATCATAATTTCACCTAGATAGAAACATCTAAAGAGTTGAGAGGGTTACAGCAAAAACTGGATGCACTTCGTGTGAAAACTATTACGAAGTATGAGGGTTTCGCATGAAAACTCATCTATTACAAAGGGATTTCATTTTTAATAACTTATTTTAATTCCATACTTTTTGTGTGCTCAATATGCACCATTCGAAGGCACATCATCAATTTTCAACCCTTTCTGACTTCATTGGATATTTTTCATGCATTTAATGATTTATTTTGAGCTAAATGACCCTGAATTTGAGAAGTTGTACAACTGAACTCTGAAAAGGTTGTAACTTGGCATGACATCATAATTTCACCCACATACCAACATCTAAAGAGTTGAGAGGGATATGGCAAAAACTGGATGCACTTCGTGTACAACTTGGACTACCTCTTTTGAAGTTTGACGGTTTTGCAAGAAAACTCATCTATTAAAAAGGGATTTCATTTTAAATAACTTATTTTAACTCCATACTTTTTGTGTATTCAATATGCACCATTCAAAGGCACATCACCAATTTTTAACCCTTTCCGACTTCATCTGATATTTTTTGATGCATTTCATGATTTATTTTGAGGTAAATGACCCTGAATTTGAAAAGAAGTACAAATGAACTTCGAAAAGGTTGTAACTTGGCATGGCATAATAATTTCACCCACATAGCAACTTCTCAAGAGTTAGGAGGGTTTCGTGAAAAACTAGATGCACTTTATGTAAAAATTGGACAATCCTTATCGAAGTATAAGGGTTTCGGACGAAAACACATCTATTACAAAGGGATTTCATTTTTAATAACTTTTTTAACTCCATACTTTTTGTGTGTTCAATATGCACCATTCAAAGGCACATCATCAATTTTCAACCCTTTCTGACTTCATTTGATATTTTTCATGCATTTAATGATTTATTTTGAGCTAAATGGCCCTACATTTGAAAAGAAGTACAGATGAACTCCGAAAAGGTTGAAACTTGGCATGACTTCGTAATTTCACCCACATAGCAACTTCTAAAGAGTTGAGAGTGTTACGACAAACTAGATGCACTTCGTGTACAATTGGGCAATCTCTTTTGAAGTTTGAGGGTTTCGGACGAAAACTCGTCTATTACAAAGGGGTTTCATTTTTAAGAACTTATTTTAACTCCATACTTTTTGTTGTTCAATATGCACCATTAAAAGGCACATCATCCATTTTCACTCCTTTGTTACTTCATCTAACATTTTTCATGCATTTAATGATTTATTTTCGGCTAAATGAACTTGAATTGGAAAAGAAGTACAAATGAACTTCGAAAAGTTTGTCACTTGGCATGACATCATAATTTCACCCACATAGCAACTTCTAAAGAGTTGAGAGGGTTACGTGAAAAACTGGATGCACTTCATGTAAAAATTGGACAATCCCTACCGAAGTATAAGGTTTTCGGACGAAAACACATCTATTACAAAGGGATTTCATTTATAATAACTTTTTTTTAACTCCATACTTTTTCTGTGTTGAATATGCACCGTTCGAAGGCACATCATCAATTTTCAATCATTTCTAACTTCATTTGATATTTTGCATGCATTTAATGATTTGTTTTTAGCTAAATGACATTGAATTTGAAAAGCAGTACAACTGAACTCTGAAAAGGTTGTAACTTGGCATGACATCATAATTTCACCCAGATAGCAACTTCTAAAGAGTTGAGAGGGTTACAGCAAAAACTGGATGCACTTCGTGTACAAATTGGACTACCTCTTTTGAAGTTTGAGGGTTTCGCACGAAAACTCATCTATTACAAAGGGATTTCATTTTAAATAACTTGTTTTAACTCCGTACTTTTTTTGTGTTCAATATGCACCATTCAACGGCACATTATTAATTTTCAACCCTTTGTGACTTCATTTGATATTTTTGATGCATTTAATGATATATTGTGAGCTAAATGATCCTAAATTTTAAATGCAGTACAACTGAACTCTGAAAAGATTGTAACTTGGCATGACATCATAATTTCACCTAGATGGAAACATCTAAAGAATTGAGAGGGTTACAACAAAAACTGGATGCACTTCGTGTGAAAACTATTTCGAAGTATGAGGGTTTCGCATGAAAACTCTTCTATTACAAAGGGATTTTATTTTTAATAACTTATTTTAACTCCATACTTTTTGTATGCTCAATATGCACCATTCGAAGGCACATCATCAATTTTCAACCCTTTCTTACTTCATTTGATATTTTTCATGCATTTAATGATTTATTTTGAGCTAAATGACCCTGAATTTGAAAAGTTGTACAACTGAACTCTGAAAAGATTGTAACTTGGCATGACATCATAATTTCACCCACATAGCAACTTCTAAAGAGTTGAGAGGGATATGGCAAAAACAGGATGCACTTCGTGTACAACTTGGACTACCTCTTTTGAAGTTTGAGTGTTTTGCAAGAAAACTCATCTATTAAAAAGGGATTTCATTTTAAATAATTTATTTTAACTCCATACTTTTTGTGTGTTCAATATGCACCATTCAAAGGCACATCATCAATTTTCAACCCATTGTGACTTCATTTGATATTTTTCATGCATTTACTGATTTATTTTGAGCTAAATGACCCTGAATTTGAAAAGGAGTACACCTAAACTCTGAAATGGTTGTAACTTAGAAATGACAACATAATTTAACCCACATAGAAACTTCTAAAGAGTTGAGAGGGTTACGATAAAAACTGGATGCACTTCGTGTACAAATTGAACAAATTGGACAATCTCTTTAGAAGTATGAGGGTTTCGGACGAAAACTCATCTATTACAAAGGGATTTCTTTTTTAATAACTTATTTTAACTCCATACTTTTTTTGTTCAATATGCACCATTCAAAGGCACATCATCAATTTTCAACCCTTTCTGACTTCATTTGATATTTTTCGTGCATTTAATGATTTATTTTTAGCTAAATGACCTTGAATTTGAAAAGCAGTACAAATGAACTCTGAAAAGATTGTAACTTGACATGACATCATAATTTCACCCACATAGCAAATTCGAAAAAGTTGAGAGGGTTACGTCAAAAACTCGATGCACGTCGTGTACAAGTTGGACAATCTCTTTCGAAGTATGAGAGCTTCGGACGAAAACTCGTCTATTACAAAGGGATTTCATTGTTAATAACTTATTTTAACTCCATACTTTTTGTTTGTTCAATATACACCATTAAAAGGCACATCAGCAATTTTCAACCCTTTCTGACTTCTTTTGATATTTTTCATGCATTTAATGATTTATTTTTAGCTAAATGACCTTGAATTTGAAAAGTAGTAAAAATGAACTGTGAAAAGATTGTAACTTGGCATGACATCATAATTTCATCCACATAGCAAATTCGAAAAAGTTGAGAGGGTGACGTCAAAAACTCGATGCACTTCGTGTACAAATTGGACAATCTCTTTCGAACTATGAGGGTTTCGAACGAAACCTCATCTATTACAAAGGGATTTCATTTTTAATAACTTATTTGAACTCCATACTTTTTTTTCAATATGCACCATTCAAAGGCACATCATCAATAACCCTTTCTGACTTCATTTGATATATTTCATGCATTTAATGATTTATTTTTAGCTAAATGACCTCGAATTTGCAAAGCACTACAAATGAACTCTGAAAAAATTGTAACATGGCATGACATCATAGTTTCACCCACATAGCAAATTCGAAAAAGTTGAGAGGGTTACGTCAAAAACTGGATGCACTTCGTGTACAAATTGGACAATCTCTTTCGAAGTATGAGGGTTTCGGACGAAAACTCGTCTATTACAAAGGGATTTCATTGTTAATAACTTTTTTTAATTCCATACTTTTTGTGTGCTCAATATGCACCATTCGAAGGCACATCATCAATTTTCAACCCTTTCTGACTTCATTTGACATTTTTCATGCATTTAATGATTTATTTTGAGCTAAATGACCCTGAATTTGAAAAGAAGTAGAAATGAACTCCGAAAAGGTTGTAACTTGGCATGACATAATAATTTCACCCACATGGAAACTTATAAAGAGTTGAGAGAGTTACGGAAAACACTGGATGCACTTTGTGTACAAATTGGACAATCTCTTTCGAAGTTTGAGGGTTTCGGACGAAAATCATCTATTACAAAGGGATTTCATTTTAAATAACTTATTTTAACTCCATAATTTTTATGTGTTCAATATGCACCATTCAAAGGCACATCATCAATTTTCAACCCATTCTGACTTCATTTGGTATTTTTCATGCATTTAATGATTTATTTTGAGCTAAATGACCCAGAATTTGAAAAGAAGTACAAATGAACTTTGAAAAGGTTGTCACTTGGCATGACATCATAATTTCACCCACATAGCAACTTCTAAAGAGTTGAGAGGGTTACGTGAAAAGCTGGATGCACTTCATGTAAAAATTGGACAATCCCTATCGAAGTATAAGGGTTTCGGACGAAAACACATCTATTACAAAGGGATTTCATTTTTAATAACTTTTTTAACTCCATACTTTTTCTGTGTTGAATATGCACCGTTGGAAGGCACATCATCAATTTTCATTCCTTTCTGACTTCATTTGATATTATTCATGCATTCAATGATTTATTTTTAGCTAAATGACGTTGAATTTGAAAAGCAGTACGAATGAACTCTGGAAAGATTGTAACTTGGCATGACATCATAATTTCACCCACATAGCAACTTCGAAATAGTTGAGAGGGTTACGGCAAAAGCTGGATGCACTTCGTGTACAAATTGGACAATCTCTTTCGAACTATGAGGGTTCCGAACGAAAACTCATCTATTACAAAGAGATTTCATTTTTAATAACTTATTTTAACTGCATAGTTTTTGTTTGTTCAATATACACCATTCAAAGGCACATCATCAATTTTCAACCCTTTCTGACTTCATTTGTTATTTTTCATGCATTTAATGATTTATTTTTAGCTAAATGACCTTGAATTTGAAAAGTAGTACAAATGAACTTCGAAAAGGTTGTAACTTGGCATGACAGCATAATTTCACCCACATAGCAACTTGTAAAGAGTTCAGAGGGTGACAGAAAACACTGGATGCACTTCGTGTACAAATTGGACATTCACTTCCGAAGGTTGAGGGTTTCGGACGAAAACTCATCTATTACACAGGGATTTCATTTTTAATAAATTATTTTAACTCCATACTTTTTGTGTGTTCAATATGCACCATTAAAAGACAGATCATCAATTTTCAACCCTTTGTGACTTCATCTGATATTTTTGATGCATTTAATGATTTATTTTGAGCTAAATGACCCTGAATTTTGAAAAGAAGTACAAATGAACTTCGAAAAGGTTGTAACTTGGCATGACATCATAATTTCACCAACATAGCAACTTGTAAAGAGTTGAGAGGGTTACGGAAAACACTGGATGCACTTCGCGTACAAATTGGACAATCTCTTTCAAAGTTTGAGGGTTTTGGACGAAAACTCATCTATTACAAACGGATTTCATTTTTAATAAATTATTTTCACTCCAGACTGTTTGTGTGTTCAATATGCACCATTCAAAGGCACATCATCAATTTTCCACCCTTTCTGACTTCATTTGATATTTTTCATGCATTTAATGATTTATTTTGAGCTAAATGACTTTGAATTTGAAAAGCAGTACAAATCAACTCTGAAAAGATTGTAACTTGGCATGACATCATAATTTCACCCAAATAGCAACTTCGAAAGAGTTGAGAGGGTTACGTCCAAAACTGGATGCACTTCGTGTACAAATTGGACAATCTCTTTCGAAGTATGAGTGTTTCGGACGAAAACTCATCAATTACAAAGGGATTTCAATGTTAATAACTTATTTTAACTCCATACTTTTTGTGTGCTCAATATGCACCATTCGAAGGCTCATCATCAATTTTCAACCCTTTCTGACTTCATTTGATATTTTTCATGCATTTAATGATTTATTTGAGCTAAATGACCCTAAATTTGAAAATTAATACAACTAAACTCTGAAAAAGGTTGTAACTTGGCATGACATCATAATTTCACCCACATAGCAACTTCTAAAAAGTTGAGAGGGTTACGTAAAAACCTGGATGCACTTCGTGTACACATTGGACATTCTCTTTCGAAGTATGAGGCTTTCGGACGAAAACTCATTTATTACAAAGGGATTTCATTGTTAATAACTCATTTTAACTCCATAATTTTTGTGTGCTCAATATGCACCATTCTAAGGCACATCATCAATTTTCAACACTTTCTGACTTCGTTTGATATTTTTCATGCATTTAATGATTTATTTTTAGCTAAATGACCCTGAATTTGAAAAGCAGTACAACTGAACTCTAAAAAGGTTGTAACTTGGCATGACATCATAATTTCACCCACATAGCAACTTCTAAAGAGTTGAGAGGGTTATGGCAAAAACTGGATGCACTTCGTGTACAAATTGGACAATCTCTTTCCAACTATGAATGTTTCGAACGAAAACTCATCAATTACAAAGGGATTTCATTTTGAATAAATTATTTTCAATCCATACTTTTTGTTTGTTCAATATACACCATTCAAAGGCACATCATCAATTTTCAACCCTGTCTGACTTCATTGGATATTTTTCATGCATTTAATGATCTATTTTTAGCGAAATGAACTTGAATTTGAAAAGACGTACAAATGAACACTGAAAAGGCTGTAACTTGGCATGACATCATAATTTTACCCACATAGCAACTTCGAAAAAGTTGAGAGGGTTACGTAAAAAACTGGATGCACTTCGTGTACACATTGGACATTCTCTTTCGAAGTATGAGGCTTTCGGACGAAAACTCTTTTATTACAAAGGGATTTCATTGTTAATAACTCATTTTAACTCCATAATTTTTGTGTGCTCAATATGCACCATTCTAAGGCACATCATCAATTTTCAACACTTTCTGACTTCGTTTGATATTTTTCATGCATTTAATGATTTATTTTGAGCTAAATGACCCTTAATTTGCAAAGAAGTACAAATGAACTCCGAATAGGTTGTAACTTGGCATGACATCACAATTTCGCCCACGTAGCAACTTCTAAAGAGTTGAGAGGGTTACCGCAAAAAGAGGATGCACTTCGTGTACAAATTGGATAATCTCTTTCGAAGTTTGAGGGTTTCCGACGAAAACTCATCTATTACAAAGGGTTTTCATTTTTAATAATTCATTTTGACACCATACTTTTTATGTCTTCAATATGCACCGTTCAAAGGCACATCATCAATTTACAACCCATTCTGACTTCATTTGGTATTTTTCATGCATTTAATGATTTATTTTGAGCTAAATGACCTTCAATTTGAAAAGCGGTACAACTGAACTCGAAAAGGTTGTAACTTGGTATGGCATCCTAATTTCACCCACATAGCAACTTCTAAAGAGTTGAGAGGGTTACGGCAAAAACTAGATGCACTTCGTGTACAAATTGGACAATCTCTTTCGAAGTACGAGGGTTTCGAACGAAAACTCGTCTATTACAAAAGGATTTCATTGTTAGTAACTTATTTTAACTCCATACTTTTTTTGTGCTCAATATACACCATTCCAAGGCAGATTATCAATTTTCAACCCTTTCTGACTATATTTGATATTTTTCGTGCATTTAATGATTTATATTGAGCTAAATGACCCTGAATTTGACAAGTAGTACAACTGAACTCAAAAAAGGTTGTAACTTGGCATGACATCATATTTTCACCCATATAGCAACTTCTAAAGAGTTGAGAGGGTTATGGCAAAAACTGGATGCACTTCGTCTACAAATTGGACAATCTCTTTCCAACTATGAGTGTTTCGAACGAAAACTCATCAATTACAAAGGGATTTCATTTTTAATAAATTATTTTCAATCCATACTTTTTGTTTGTTCAATATACACCATTCAAAGGCACATCATCAATTTTCAACCCTTTCTGACTTCATTGGATATTTTTCATGCATTTAATGATCTATTTTTAGCGAAATGAACTTGAATTTGAAAAGACGTACAAATGAACACTGAAAAGGCTGTAACTTGGCATGACATCATAATTTTACCCACATAGCAACTTCGAAAAAGTTGAGAGGGTTACGTAAAAAACTGGATGCACTTCATGTACACATTGGACATTCTCTTTCGAAGTATGAGGCTTTCGGACGAAAACTCATTTATTACAAAGGGATTTCATTGTTAATAACTCATTTTAACTCCATAATTTTTGTGTGCTCAATATGCACCATTCTAAGGCACATCATCAATTTTCAACACTTTCTGACTTCGTTTGATATTTTTCATGCATTTAATGATTTATTTTGAGCTAAATGACCCTTAATTTGCAAAGAAGTACAAATGAACTCCGAATAGGTTGTAACTTGGCATGACATCACAATTTCGCCCACATAGCAACTTCTAAAGAGTTGAGAGGGTTACCGCAAAAAGAGGATGCACTTCGTGTACAAATTGGATAATCTCTTTCGAAGTTTGAGGGTTTCCGACGAAAACTCATCTATTACAAAGGGTTTTCATTTTTAATAATTCATTTTGACACCATACTTTTTATGTCTTCAATATGCACCGTTCAAAGGCACATCATCAATTTACAACCCATTCTGACTTCATTTGGTATTTTTCATGCATTTAATGATTTATTTTGAGCTAAATGACCTTCAATTTGAAAAGCGGTACAACTGAACTCGAAAAGGTTGTAACTTGGTATGGCATCCTAATTTCACCCACATAGCAACTTCTAAAGAGTTGAGAGGGTTACGGCAAAAACTAGATGCACTTCGTGTACAAATTGGACAATCTCTTTCGAAGTACGAGGGTTTCGAACGAAAACTCGTCTATTACAAAAGGATTTCATTGTTAGTAACTTATTTTAACTCCATACTTTTTTTGTGCTCAATATACACCATTCCAAGGCAGATTATCAATTTTCAACCCTTTCTGACTATATTTGATATTTTTCGTGCATTTAATGATTTATATTGAGCTAAATGACCCTGAATTTGACAAGTAGTACAACTGAACTCAAAAAAGGTTGTAACTTGGCATGACATCATATTTTCACCCATATAGCAACTTCTAAAGAGTTGAGAGGGTTATGGCAAAAACTGGATGCACTTCGTGTACAAATTGGACAATCTCTTTCCAACTATGAGTGTTTCGAACGAAAACTCATCAGTTACAAAGGGATTTCATTTTTAATAAATTATTTTCAATCCATACTTTTTGTTTGTTCAATATACACCATTCAAAGGCACATCATCAATTTTCAACCCTTTCTGACTTCATTGGATATTTTTCATGCATTTAATGATCTATTTTTAGCGAAATGAACTTGAATTTGAAAAGACGTACAAATGAACACTGAAAAGGCTGTAACTTGGCATGACATCATAATTTTACCCACATAGCAACTTCGAAAAAGTTGAGAGGGTTACGTAAAAAACTGGATGCACTTCATGTACACATTGGACATTCTCTTTCGAAGTATGAGGCTTTCGGACGAAAACTCATTTTTTACAAAGGGATTTCATTGTTAATAACTCATTTTAACTCCATAATTTTTGTGTGCTCAATATGCACCATTCTAAGGCACATCATCAATTTTCAACACTTTCTGACTTCGTTTGATATTTTTCATGCATTTAATGATTTATTTTGAGCTAAATGACCCTTAATTTGCAAAGAAGTACAAATGAACTCCGAATAGGTTGTAACTTGGCATGACATCACAATTTCGCCCACATAGCAACTTCTAAAGAGTTGAGAGGGTTACCGCAAAAAGAGGATGCACTTCGTGTACAAATTGGATAATCTCTTTCGAAGTTTGAGGGTTTCCGACGAAAACACATCTATTACAAAGGGTTTTCATTTTTAATAATTCATTTTGACACCATACTTTTTATGTCTTCAATATGCACCGTTCAAAGGCACATCATCAATTTACAACCCATTCTGACTTCATTTGGTATTTTTCATGCATTTAATGATTTATTTTGAGCTAAATGACCTTCAATTTGAAAAGCGGTACAACTGAACTCGAAAAGGTTGTAACTTGGTATGGCATCCTAATTTCACCCACATAGCAACTTCTAAAGAGTTGAGAGGGTTACGGCAAAAACTAGATGCACTTCGTGTACAAATTGGACAATCTCTTTCGAAGTACGAGGGTTTCGAACGAAAACTCGTCTATTACAAAAGGATTTCATTGTTAGTAACTTATTTTAACTCCATACTTTTTGTGTGCTCAATATACACCATTCCAAGGCAGATTATCAATTTTCAACCCTTTCTGACTATATTTGATATTTTTCGTGCATTTAATGATTTATATTGAGCTAAATGACCCTGAATTTTACAAGTAGTACAACTGAACTCAAAAAAGGTTGTAACTTGGCATGACATCATATTTTCACCCATATAGCAACTTCTAAAGAGTTGAGAGGGTTATGGCAAAAACTGGATGCACTTCGTGTACAAATTGGACAATCTCTTTCGAAGTTTAAGGGTTTCGACCAAAAACTCATCTATTACAAAGGGATTTCATTTTTAATAACTTATTTAACTCCATACTGTTTATGTGTTCGATATGCACCATTCAAAGGCACATCATCAATTTTCAACCTATTCTGACTTCATTTGGTATTTTTCATGCACTTAATGATTTATTTTGAGCTAAATGACCCTGAATTTGAAAAGCAGTACAACTGAACTATGAAAACGTTGTAACTTGACATGACATGATAATTTCACCCACATAGCAACTTCTAAAGAGTTGAGAGGGTTACAGAAAAAACAGGATGCACTTCGTGTACAAATTGGACAATCTCTTTCGAAGTTTGAGGGTTTTGGACGAAAACTCATCTATTACAAAGGGATTTTATTTTTAATAACTTATTTAACTCCATACTTTTTGTGTGTTCAATATGCACCATTCGAAGGCACATCATCAATTTTCAACCCTTTCTGAATTCATTTGATATTTTCATGGATTTAATCATTTATTTTAAGCCTAATGACCTTGAATTTGCAAAGTAGTACAAATGAACACCGAAAAGGCTGTAACCTGGCATGACATCATAATTTCACCTACATAACAACTTCGAAAGAGTTGAGAGAGTTACGTCAAAAACTGGATGCACTTCGTGTACAAATTGGACAATCTCTTTCAAAGTATGAGGTTTTCGGACGAAAACTCTTCTATTACAAACGGATTTCATTTTTAATAAATTATTTTAACTCCATACTTTTTGTGTGTTCAATATGCACCATTAAAAGGCACATCATAAATTTTCAATCCTTTATGACTTCATCTGGTATTTTTCATGCATTTAATGATTTATTTTGAGCTAAATGACCCTGAATTTGAATAGAAGTACAAATGAACTTCGAAAAGGTTGTAACTTGGCATGACATCATAATTTCACCCACATAGCAACTTCTAAAGAGTTGAGAGGGTTACGTGAAAAACTGGATGCACTTCATGTAAAAATTGGACAATCCCTATCAAAGTATAAGCCTTCCGGACGAAAACTCATCTATTACAAAGGGATTTCATTTTTAATAACTTTTTTTAACTTCGTACTTTTTGTGTGTTCAATATGCACCATTCAAAGGCACATCATCAATTTTCATCCCTTTCTGACTTCATTTGACATTTTTCATGCATTTAATGATTTATTTTGAGCTAAATGACCTTGAATTTGAAAAGCAGTACAAATGAACTCTAAAAGATTGTAACTTGGCATGACATCAAAATTTCACCCACGTAAAAACTTCGAAAGAGTTGAGAGGGTTACGTCCAAAACTGGATGCACTTCGTGTACAAATTGGACAATCTCTTCCGAAGTCTGAGTGTTTCGGACGAAAACTCATCTATTACAAAGGGATTTCATTCTTAATAACTTATTTTAACTCCATACTCTTTGTGTACTCAATATGCACCTTTCGAAGGCTCATCATATATTTTCAACCCTTTCTGACTTCATTTGATATTTTTCATGCATTTAATGATTTATTTGAGCTAAATGGCCCTGAATTTGAAAAGTAATACAACCGAACTCTGAAAAAGGTTGTAACTTGGCATGACATGATAATTTCACCCACATAGCAACTTCTAAATAGTTGAGACTGTTACGGCAAAAACTGGATGCACTTCGTGTGCAAATTGGACAATCTCTTTCGAACTATGAGGGTTTCGAACGAAAACTCATCTATTACAAAGGGATTTCATTTTTAATAACTTATTTTAACTCCATACTTTTATGTGTTCAATATGCACCATTCAAAGGGACATCATCTATTTTCAACCCTTTCTGACTTCATTTGATATTTTTCATGCATTTAATGATTTATTTTGAGCTAAATGACCCATAATTTGAAAACCAGTAGAAATGAACTCTGAAAAGGTTGTAACTTGGCATGACATCATAATTTCACCTACATAGAAACTTATAAAGAGTTGAGAGGGTTACTGCAAAAACTGGATGAACGTCGTGTGCAAATTGGACAATCTATTTTGAAGTATGAATGTTTCGAATGAAAACTCATCTATTACAAAGGGATTTCATTTTTAATAACTTATTTTAACTCCATACTATTTATGTGATCAATATGCACCATTCAAAGGCACATCATCAATTTTCAACCTATTCTGACTTCGTTTGGTATTTTTCATGCATTTAATGATTTATTTTGAGCTAAATGACCCTGAATTTGAAAAGCAGTACAACTGAACTATGAAAACGTTGTAACTTGACATGAGATGATAATTTCACCCACATAGCAACTTCTAAAGAGTTGAGAGGGTTACGGAAAACACAGGATGCACTTCGTGTACAAATTGGACAATCTCTCTCGAAGTATGAGGGTTTCGGACAAAAACTCATCTATTACAAAGGGATTTTATTTTTAATAACTTATTTTAATTCCATACTTTTTGTGTGTTCAATATGCACCATTAAAAGGCACATCATCAATTTTCAACCCTTTTTGACTTATCTGATATTTTTCATGCATCTAATGATTTTTTTTCAGCTAAATGACCTTGAATTTGAAAAGAAGTACAAATGAACTCCGAAAAGCTTGTAACTTGGCATGACATCATAATTTCACCCACATAGCAACTTCTAAAGAGTTGAGAGGGTTAGGTAAAAAACTGGATACACTTCGTGTAAAAATTGGACAATCTCTTTCGAAGTTTGAGGGTTTCGGACGAAAACTCATCTATTACAAAGGGATTTTATTTTAAATAACTTTTTAACTCCATACATTTTGTGTGTTCAATATGCACCATTCGAAGGCACATCATCAATTTTCAACCCGTTCTGACTTCATTTGATATTTTCATGCATTTAATGATTTATTTTAAGCTAAATGAGCTTGAATTTGCAAAGTAGTACAAATGAACACCGAAAAGGCTGTAACTTGGCATGACATCATAATTTCACCTACATAAAAACTTCGAAAGAGTTGAGAGAGTTACGTCAAAAACTGGATGCACTTCGTGTACAAATTGGACAATCTCTTTCAAAGTATGAGGTTTTCGGACGAAAACTCTTCTATTACAAAGGGATTTCATTTTTAATAAATTATTTTAACTCCATACTTTTTGTGTGTTGAATATGCACCATTAAAAGGCACATCACAAATTTTCAATCCTTTGTGACTTCATCTGGTATTTTTCATGCATTTAATGATTTATTTTGAGCTAAATGACCCTGTATTTGAAAAGAAGTACACGTGAACTTCGAAAAGGTTGTAACTTGGCATGACATCATAATTTCACCCACATAGCAACTTCTAAAGAGTTGAGAGGGTTACGTGAAAAACTGGATGCACTTCATGTAAAAATTGGACAATCCCTATCGAAGTATAAGGCTTTCAGACGAAAACTCATCTATTACAAAGGGATTTCATTTTTTATAACTTTTTTTAAGTCCATACTTTTTGTGTGTTCAATATGCACCATTCAAAGGCACATCATCAATTTTCATCCCTTTCTGACTTCATTTGACATTTTTCATGCATTTAATGATTTATTTTGAGCTAAATGACCTTGAATTTAAAAAGCAGTACAAAAGAACTCTGAAAAGATTGTAACTTGGCATGACATCAAAATTTCACCCACATAGCAACTTCGAAGGAGTTGACAGGGTTACGTCCAAAACTGGATGCACTTCGTGTACAAATTGGACAATCTCTTTCGAAGTATGAGTGTTTCGGACGAAAAGTCATCTATTACAAAGGGATTTCATTTTTAATAACTTATTTTAACTCCATACTCTTTGTGTACTCAATATGCACCATTCGAAGGCTCATCATATATTTTCAACCCTTTCTGACTTCATTTGATATTTTTCATGCATTTAATGATTTATTTGAGCAAAATGACCCGGAATTTGAAAAGTAATACAACCAAACTCTAAAAAAGGTTGTAACTTGGCATGACATGATAATTTCACCCACATAGCAACTTCTAAATAGTTGAGACTGTTACGGCAAAAACTGGATGCACTTCGTGGACAAATTGGACAATCTCTTTCGAACTATGAGGGTTTCGAACGAAAACTCATCTATTACAAAGGGATTTCATTTCTAATAACTTATTTTAACTCCATACTTTTTATGTGTTCAATATGCACCATTCAAAGGGACATCATCAATTTTCAGCCCTTTCTGACTTCATTTGATATTTTTCATGCATTTAATGATTTATTTTGAGCTAAATGACACATAATTTGAAAAGCAGTAGAAATGAACTCTGAAAAGGTAATAACATGGCATGACATCATAATTTCACCTACATAGAAACTTATAAAGAGTTGAGAGGGTTACGGCAAAAACTGGATGAACTTCGTGTGCAAATTGGACAATCTCTTTCGAAGTATGAATGTTTCGCATGAAAACTCATCTATTACAAAGGGATTTCATTTTTAATAACTTATTTTGACTCCATACTTTTTGTGTGCTCAATATGCACCATTGGAACGCACATCATCAATTTTCAACCATTTCTGACTTCATCTGATATTTTTCATGCATTTAATGATTTATTTTGAGCTGAATGACCCTGAATTTGAAAAGCGATACACCTAAACTCTGAAAAGGTTGTAACTTGGCATGACATAATAATTTCACCCAGATAGAAACTTATAAAGAGTTGAGAGGGTTACAACAAAAACTGGATGAACGTCGTGTACAAATTGGACAATCTCTTTCGAAATTTGAGGATTTCGGACGAAAACTCATCTATTACAAAGGGAATTCATTTTTAATAACTTATTTTACCTCCATACTTTTTGTGTGTTCAATATGCACCATTCCATGGCACATCATCAATTTTCAACCCTTTCTGACTTCATTTGATATTTTTCAAGCATTTAATGATTTATTTTGAACTAAATGACAGTGGATTTGACAAGCAGTACAACTGAACACTGAAAACTTTGTCACTTGGCATGACATCATAATTTCACCCACATAGAAACTTCTAAAGGGTTGAGAGGGTTACGGCAAAAACTGGATGCACTTCGTGTACAAATTGGACAATATCTTTCGAAGTATGAGGGTTTTGGACGAAAACTCATCTAATAGAAAGGGATTTCATTTTTAATAACTTATTTTAAGTCCATATGTTTTGTGTTCAATGTGCACCATTTAAAGGCACATCATCAATTTTCAACCCTTTTGGTCTTCATTTGATATTTTTCACGCACTTAATGATTTATTTTGAGCTAAATGACCTTGAATTTGAAAAGCAGTACGAATGAACTGTGAAAAGGTTGTAACTTGGGATGACATCATAATTTCACCCACATAGCAACTTATAAAGAGTTAACAGGTTTACGGAAAAAACTGGATGCACTTCGTGTAAAAATTGGACAATCTCTTTCGAAGTTTGAGGGTTTCAGACGAAATCTCATCTATTACAAAGGGATTTCATTTTTAATACCTTATTTTAACTCCATACTTTTTGTGTGTTCAATATGCACCATTCAAGGGCACATCATCAATCTTCAACCCTTTCTGACCCCATCTGATATTTGTCATGCATTTAACGATTTATTTTTAGCTAAATGACCTTGAATTTGAGAAGCAGTACAAATGGACTCTGAAAAGGTTGTCACTTGGCATGAAATCATAATATCACCCACATAGCAACTTCGAAAATGTTGAAAGGGTTAAAACTCATCTATTACAAAGGGATTTCATTGTTAATAACTTATTTTAACTCCACAATTTTTGTGTGCTCAATATGCACCATTCAAAGGCACATCATCAATTTTCAACCCTTTCTGACTTCATTTGATATTTTTCATGCATTTAATAATTTATTTTGCAGTAACTGACCCTGAATTTTAAAAGAAGTACAAATGAACTCCGAAAAGGTTGTAACTTTGCATGACATCATAATTTCACCCACGTAGCAACTTCTAAATAGTATAGAGGGTTACAGAAAACACCAGACGCACTTCGTGTACAAATGGGACAATCTCTTTCGAAGTTTGAGGGTTTCGGACGAAAACTCGTCTATTACAAAGGGATTTCATTTTTAATAACTTATTTTTACTCCATACTTTTTATGTGTTCAATATGCACCATTCAAAGGCACATCATCAATTTTCAACCCTTTTTTGTCTTCATTTGATAGTTTTCACGCACTTAATGATTTATTATGAGCTAAATGGCCTTGAATTTGAAAAGCAGTACGAATGAACTCTGAAAAAGGTTGTAACTTGGCATGACATCATAATTTCGCCCACATAGACACTTCTAAAGAGTTGAGAGGGTTACGGCAAAAACTGGATGCACTTTGTGTACAAATTGGACAATCTCTTTCGAAGTTTGGCAGTTTCGGACAAAAACTCATCTATTACAAAGGGAATTCATGTTTAATAACTGGTTTTAACTCCATACTTTATATGTCTTCAATATTCACCATTCAAAGGCAGATCATCAATTTTCAACCCATTCTGACTTCATTTGGTATTTTTCATGCATTTAATGATTTATTTTGAGCTAAATGTCCTTGAATTTGAAAAGCGGTACAACCAAACTCGGCAAAGGTTGTAACTTGGTATGACATCATAATTTAACCCACATAGCAACTTCTAAAGATTTGAGAGGGTTACGGCAAAAACTAGATGCACTTCGTGTACAAATTGGACAAGCTTTTTCGAAGTATGAGGGTTTCGAACGAAAACTCATCCATTACAAAGGGATTTCATGTTTAATAACTTATTTTAACACCATACTTTTTGGTTGTTCAATATCCACCATTCAAAGGCACATTGTCAATTTTAAACCCTTTGTGACTTCATTTGATATTTTTCATGCATTTAATTATTTATTTTCGGCTAAATGACCCTGAATTTGAAAAGCAGTACAACTAAGCTCTGAAAAGGTTGTAACTTGGCATGACATCATAATTTCACCCACATAAAAACTTCTAAAGAGTTGAGAGTGTTACGGCAAAAACTTGATGCACGTCGTGTACAAATTGGACGATCTCTTTCGAAGTTTGAGGGTTTCGGACAAAAACTAATCTATTACAAAGGGATTTCATTTTTAATAACTTATTTTAACTCCATACTTTTTGTGTGTTCAATATGCACCATTCAAAGGCACATCATCACATTTGAACCCTTTCTGACTTCATTTGATATTTTTTCATGCATTTAATGATTTATTTTGAGCTAAATGACCCTTAATTTGAAAAGCAGTACAACTGAGCTCTGAAAGGTCGTCACTTGGCATGACATCATAATTTCACCCACATAGCAAGTTCTAAAGATTTGATAGGGTTACAGAAAAAACTGGATCCAGTTCGTGTAGAAATTGGACAATATCTTTCGAAGTATGAGGGTTTCAGACGAAAACTTATCTATTACAAAGAGTTTCATTTTTAATGACTTATTTTAAGTCCATACTTTTTTGTGTTCAGTATGCACCATTCAAAGGCACATCATCAATTTTCAACCCTTTCCGACTTCATCTGATATTTTTCATGCATTTAATGATTTATTTTGAGCTAAATGACCCTGAATTTGAAAAGCAGTACAAATGAACTCTGAAAAGGTTGTAACTTGGCATGACATCATAATTTCACCCACATAGAAACTTCTAAAGAGTTGAGAGGGTTACGGAAAAAACTGGATGCACTTCGTGTACAAATTGGACAATCTCTTTCGAAGTTTGAGGGTGTCGGACGAAAACCCATCTATTACAAAGGGATTTCATTTTTAATAACTTATTTTTACTCCATACTTTTTATGTGTTCAATATGCACCATTCATAGGGACATCATCAATTCTCAAAAATTTCTAACTTCATTTGATATTTTTCATGCATTTAATTATTTATTTTGAGCTGATTGACCCTGAATTTGAAAAGCAGTACACCTAAACTCTGAAAAGGTTGTAACTTGGCATGACATCATAATTTCACCCACACAGCAACTTCTAAAGAGTTGAGAGGGTTACAGCAAAAACTGGATGCACTCCGTGTACAAATTGGACAATCTCTTTCGAACTTTCAGGGTTTCGAACGGAGACTCGTCTATTACAAAGGGATTTCATTTTTAATAACTTATTTTAAATCCATACTTTTTGTGTGTTCAATATGCACCATTCAAAGGCACATCATCAATTTTCAACCCTTTCTGACTTCATTTGATACTTTTCATTCATTTAATGATTTATTTTTAGCTAAATGACCCTGAATTTGAAAAGCAGTACAAATGAACTATGAAAAGGTTGAAACTTGCCATGACATCATAATTTCACCCACATAGCAACTTCGAAAAAGTTGAGAGGGTTATGTCAAAAACTAGATGCACTTCGTGTACAAATTGGACAATCTCTTTCGAAGTATGAGCGTTCCGGACGAAAACTCATCTATTACAAAGGGATTTCATTGTTAATAACTTATTCTAACTCCATACTTTTTGTGTGTTCAATATGCACCATTCAAAGGCATATCATCATTTGTCAACCCTTTTTGACTTCATTTAATATTTTTCATGCATTTAATGATTTATTTTGAGCTAAATGACACTGAAATTGAAAAGCAGTACAACTAAACTCTGAAAAGGTTTTCACTTGGCATCACATCATAATTTCACCCACATAACAACTTCTAAAGAGTTGAGAGGGTTACGGCAAAAACTGGATGCACTTCCTGTACAAATTGGACAATATCTTTCGAAGTATGAGGGTTTCGGACGAAAACTCATCTATTACAAAGGGATTTCATTTTTAATAACTTATTTTAATTCCATATTTTTTCGTTTTCAATGTGCACCATTCAAAGGCACATCACCAATTTTTAACCCTTTCCGACTTCATCTGATATTTTTCATGCATTTAATGATTTATTTTGAGCTAAATGACCCTGAATTTGAAAAGTAGTTCAAATGAACTCTAAAATGGATGTAACTTGGCTTGACAACATAATTTCACCCACATAGCAACTTCCAAAGAGTTGAGAGGGTTACGTCAAAAACTGGATGCACTTCGTGTACAAATTGGACAATTTCTTTCGAAGTATGAGGGTTTCGGACTAAAACTCATCTATTACAAAGGGATTTCATTGTTAATAACTTCTTTTAACTCCATACTTTTTGTGTGTTCAATATGCACCATTCAAAGGCACATCATCAATTTTCAACCCTTTCTGACCCCATCTGATATTTTTCATGCATTTAATGATTTATTTTTAGCTAAATGACCTTGAATTTGAAAAGCAGTACAAATGGAGTCTGAAAAGGTTGCAACTTGGCATGAAATCATAATATCACCCACATAGCAACTTCGAAAATGTTGAGAGGGTTACAGAAAACACTAGATGTATTTTGTGTACAAATGGGACAATCTCTTTCGAAGTTTGAGGGTTTCGGACGAAAACTCGTCTATTACAAAGAGATTTCATTTTTAATAACTTATTTTTACTCCATACTTTTTATGTGTTCAATATGCACCATTCAAAGGCATATCATCAATTTTCAACCCTTTTTGTCTTCATTTGATATTTTTCACGCACTTAATGATTTATTTTGAGCTAAATGACCTTGAATTTGAAAAGCAGTACGAATGAACTCTGAAAAGGTTGTAACTTGGCATGACATCATAATTTCGCCCACATAGACACTTCTAAAGAGTTGAGAGGGTTACGGCAAAAACTGGATGCACTTTGTGTACAAATTGGACAATCTCTTTCGAAGTTTGACGGTTTCGGACGAAAACTCATCTATTACAAAGGGAATTCATGTTTAATAACTCGTTTTAACTCCATACTTTATATGTCTTCAATATTCACCATTCAAAGGCAGATCATCAATTTTCAACCCATCCTGACTTCATTTGGTATTTTTCATGCATTTAATGATTTATTTTGAGCTAAATGTCCTTGAATTTGAAAAGCGGTACAACCGAACTCGGAAAAGGTTGTAAATTGGTATGACATCATAATTTAACCCACATAGCAACTTCTAAAGATTTGAGAGGGTTACGGCAAAAACTCGATGCACTTCGTGTACAAATTCGACAAGCTTTTTCGAAGTATGAGGGTTTCGAACGAAAACTTATCTATTACAAAGGGATTTCATTGTTAATAACTTATTTTAACTCCATACTTTTTGTGTGCTCAATATGCACCATTCAAAGGCACATCATCAATTTTCAACCCTTTCTGACTTCATTTGATATTTTTCATGCATTTAATAATTTATTTTGAGGTAACTGACCCTGAATTTTAAAAGAAGTATAAATGAACTCCGACAAGGTTGTAACTTGTCATGACATCATAATTTCACCCACATAGCAACTTCTAAAGAGTTGAGAGGGTTACAGAAAACACTGGATGCACTTCGTGTACAAATGGGACAATCTCTTTCGAAGTTTGAGGGTTTCGGACGAAAACTCGTCTATTACAAAGGGATTTCATTTTTAATAACTTATTTTTACTCCATACTTTTTATGTGTTCAATATGCACCATTCAAAGGCACATCATCAATTTTCAACCCTTTTTGTCTTCATTTGATATTTTTCACGCACTTAATGATTTATTTTGAGCTAAATGACCTTGAATTTGAAAAACAGTACGAATGAACTCTGAAAAGGTTGTAACTTGGCATGACATCATAATTTCGCCCACATAGACACTTCTAAAGAGTTGAGAGGGTTACGGCAAAAACTGGATGCACTTTGTGTACAAATTGGACAATCTCTTTCGAAGTTTGACGGTTTCCGACGAAAACTCATCTATTACAAAGGGAAGTCATGTTTAATAACTCGTTTTAACTCCATACTTTATATGTCTTCAATATTCACCATTCAAAGGCAGATCATCAATTTTCAACCCATTCTGACTTCATTTGGTATTTTTCATGCATTTAATGATTTATTTTGAGCTAAATGTCCTTGAATTTGAAAAGCGGTACAACCGAACTCGGAAAAGGTTGTAACTTGCTATGACATCATAATTTAACCCAGATAGCAACTTCTAAAGATTTGAGAGGGTTACGGCAAAAACTAGATGCACTTCGTGTACAAATTGGACAAGCTTTTTCGAAGTATGAGGGTTTCAACCGAAAACTTATCTATTACAAAGGGATTTCATTTTTAATAAATTATTTTAACTCCATACTTTTTGTGAGCTCAATATGCACCATTCGAAGGCACATTGTCAATTTTCAACCCTTTCTGACTTCATTTGCTATTTTTCATGCATTTAGTGATTTATTTTGAGCTAAATGACCCTGAATTTGAAAAGCAGTACAACTGAACTCTGAAAAGGTTGTAACTTGGCATGACATCATAATTTCACCCATATAGCTACTTCTAAAGAGTTGAGAGGGTTACGCCAAAAACTGGATGCAGTTCGTGGACAAATTGGACAATCTCTTTCGAAGTTTGAAGGTTTCGGACGAAAACTCATCTATTACAAAGGGATTTCATTTTTAATAACTTATTTTAACTCCATACTTTTTGTGTCCTCAATATGCACCATTATAAGGCACATCATGAATTTTCAACCCTTTCTGACTTCATTTGATATTTTTCATGCATTTAATTATTTATTTTCAGCTAAATGACCCTGAATTTGAAAAGCAGTACAACTAAGCTCTGACAAGGTTGAAACTTGGCATGACATCATAATTTCACCCACATAGAAACTTCTAAAGGGTTGAGAGTGTTACGGCAAAAACTGGATGCACGTCGCGTACAAATTGGACGATCTCTTTCGAAGTTTGAGGGTTTCAGACGAAAACTAATCTATTACAAAGGGATTTCATTTTTAATAACTTATTTTAACTCCATACTTTTTGTGTGTTCAATATGCACCATTCAAAGGCACATCATCAAATTTGAACCCGTTCTGACTTCATTTGATATTTTTTCATGCATTTAAAGATTTATTTTGAGCTAAATGACCCTGAATTTGAAAAGCAGTACAAATAAACTATGAAAAGGTTGTAACTTGCCATGACATCATAATTTCACCCACATAGCAAGTTCTAAAGATTTGATACGGTTACAGAAAAAACTGGATGCAGTTCGTGTAGAAATTGGACAATATGTTTCGAAGTACGAGGATTTCGGACGAAAACTTATCTATTACAAAGAGATTTCATTTTTAATAACTTATTTTAAGTCCATACTTTTTTGTGTTCAATATGCACCATTCGAAGGCACATCATCAATTTTCAACCCTTTCCGACTTCATCTGATATTTTTCATGCATTTAATGATTTATTTTGAGCTAAATGACCCTGAATTTGGAAAGCAGTAAAAAATGAACTCTGAAAAGGTTGTAACTTGGCATGGCATCATAATTTCACCCACATAGAAACTTCTAAAGAGTTGAGAGGGTTACGGAAAAAACTGGATGCACTTCGTGTACAAATTGGACAATCTCTTTCGAAGTTTGAGGGTGTGGGACGAAAACCCATCTATTACAAAGGGATTTCATTTTTAACAACTTATTTTTACTCCATACTTTTTATGTGTTCAATATGCACCATTCATAGGGACATCATCAATTCTCAAAAATTTCTGACTTCATTTGATATTTTTCATGCATTTAATTATTTATTTTGAGCTGATTGACCCTGAATTTGAAAAGCAGTGCACCTAAACTCTGAAAAGATTGTAACTTGGCATGACATCATAATTTCACCCACACAGCAACTTCTAAAGAGTTGAGAGGGTTACAGAAAAAACTGAATGCACTCCGTGTACAAATTGGACAATCTCTTTCGAACTTTCAGGGTTTCGAACGAAAACTCGTCTATTACAAAGGGATTTCATTTTTAATAACTTATTTTAAATCCATACTTTTTGTGTGTTCAATATGCACCATTCAAAGGCACATCATCAATTTTCAACCCTTTCTGACTTCATTTGATATTTTTCATTCATTTAATGATTTATTTTTAGCTAAATGACCCTGAATTTGAAAAGCAGTACAAATGAACTTTGAAAAGGTTGTAACTTGCCATGACATCATAATTTCACCCACATAGCAACTTCGAAAAAGTTGAGAGGGTTACGCCAAAAACTAGATGCACTTCGTGTACAAATTGGACAATCTCTTTCGAAGTATGAGGGTTCCGATCGAAAACTCATCTATTACAAAGGGATTTCATTATTAATAATTTATTTTAACTCCATACTTTTTGTGTGTTCAATATGCACCATTCAAAGGCTGTCATCATTTGTCAACCCTTTTTGACTTCTTTTAATATTTTTCATGCATTTAATGATTTATTTTTAGCTAAATGACACTGAAATTGAAAAGCAGTACAACTGAACTCTGAAAAGGTTTTCACTTGGCATCACATCATAATTTCACCCACATAGCAAGTTCTGAAGAGTTGAGAGGGTTACGTCAAAAACTGGCTGCACTTCGTGTACAAATTGGACAATTTCTTTCGAAGTATGAGGGTTTCGGACTAAAACTCATCTATTACAAAGGGATTTCATTGTTAAGAACTTATTTTAACTCCATACTTTTCGTGTGCTCAATATGCGCCATTCGAAGGCACATCATCAATTTTCAACCCTTTGTGACTTCATTTGATATTTTTCATGCATTTAATGATTTATTTTGAGCAAAATGACCTTAATTTGAAAAGTAGTACAAATGAACTCTGAAAATGTTGTAACTTGGCATGACATCATAATTTCACCCACATGCCAACTTCTAAAGAGTTGAGAGGGTTACGGAAAACACTAGATGCACTTCATGTACAAATTGGACAATCTCTTTCGAGGTTTGAGGGTTTTAGACAAAAACTCATCTATTACAAAGGGATTTCATTTTTAATAACTTATGTTTACTCCATACTTTTTTTGTGTTCAATATGCTCCATTCAAAGGCAGATCATCAATTTTCAACCCTTTCGGACTTCATCTGATATTTTTCATCCATTTAAAGATTTATTCCGAGCTAAATGACCCTGAATTTGAAATGCAGTACAAATGAACTCTAAAAAGGTTGTAACCTGGCATGACATCATAATTTCACCCACATAGCAACTTCTAAAGAGTTGAGAGGGTTACAGCAAAAACTAGATGCACTTCGTGTACAAATTGGACAATCTCTTTCGAAGTTTGAGGGTTTCGGACGAAAACTCATCTATTACAAAGGGATTTCATTTTTAATAACTTAATTTAACTCCATACTTTTTGTGTGCTCAATATGCACCATTAGAAGGCACATCATGAATTTTCAACCCTTTCTGACTTCATTTGATATTTTTCATGCATTTAATTATTTATTTTCAGCTAAATGACCCTGAATTTGAAAAGCAGTACAACTAAGCTCTGAAAAGGTTGTAACTTGGCATGACATCATAATTTCACCCACATAGAAACTGCTAAAGAGTTGAGAGTGTTACGACAAAAACTAGACGCACGTCGTGTACAAATTGGACGATCTCTTTCGAAGTTTGAGGGTTTCGGACGAAAACTAATCTATTACAAAGGGATTTCATTTTTAATAACTTATTTTAACTCCATACTTTTTGTGTGTTCAATATGCACCATTCAAAGGGACATCATCAATTTTCAACCCTTTCTGACTTCATTTGATATTTTTCATTCATTTAATGATTTATTTTTAGCTAAATGACCCTAAATTTGAAAAGCAGGACAAATAAACTATGAAAAGGTTGTAACTTGCCATGACATCATAATTGCACCCACATAGCAACTTCGAAAAAGTTGAGGCGGTTACGTCAAAAACTAGATGCACTTCGTGTACAAATTGGACAATCTTTTTCGAAGTATGAGGGTTCCGGACGAAAACTCATCTATTACAAAGGGATTTCATTGTTAATAACTTATTTTCATACTTTTTCTGTGTTCAATATGCACCATTCAAAGGCATATCATCATTTGTCAACCCTTTTTGACTTCATTTAATATTTTTCATGCATTTAATGATTTATTTTGAGATAAATGACACTGAAATTGAAAAGCAGTACAACTGAACTCTGAAAAGGTTTTCACTTGGCATCACATCATAATTTCACCCACATAGCAACTTCTAAAGAGTTGAGAGGGTTACGGCAAAAACTGGATGCACTTCCTGTACAAATTGGACAATATCTTTCGAAGTATGAGGGTTTCGGACGAAAACTCATCTATTACAAAGGGATTTCATTTTTAATAACTTATTTTAATTCCATATTTTTTTCGTTTTCAATATGCACCATTCAAAGGCACATCACCAATTTTAACCCTTTCCGACTTCATCTGCTATTTTTCATGCATTTAATGATTTATTTTGAGCTAAATGACCCTGAATTTGAAAAGTAGTTCAAACGAACTCTAAAAAGGTTATAACTTGGCATGACATCATAATTTCACCCACATAGCAACTTCTAAAGAGTTGAGAGGGTTACGGAAAACACTGGATGCACTTCAAGTACAAATTGGACAATCTCTTTCGAAGTTTGAGGGTTTTAGACAAAAACTCATCTATTACAAAGGGATTTCATTTTTAATAACTTATGTTTGAGTGTTCAATATGCACCATTCAAAGGCACATCATCAATTTTCAACCCTTTCTCACTTCATTTGGTATTTTTCATGCATTTAATGATTTATTTTGATCTAAATGACCCTTAATTTGAAAAGCGGTACAACTGAATTCGGAAAAAGTTGTAACGTGGTCTGACATCATAATTTCACCCACATAGCAACTTCTAAAGAGTTGAGAGGGTTACAGCAAAAACTGAATGCACTCCGTGTACAAATTGGACAATCTCTTTCGAAGTTTGAGGGTTTCGGAAAAAAACTCATCTATTACAAAGGGATTTCATTTTTAATAATACATTTTTACTCCATACTTTTTATGTGTTCAATATGCACCATTCAAAGGGACATCATCAATTTTCAACCCTTTCTGAATTCATTTGATATTTTTCATGCATTTAATGATTTATTTTGAGCTAAATGACCCTGATTTTGAAAAGCAGTACAAATGAACTATGAAAAGGTTGTAACTTGGCATGACATCATAATTTCACCCACATAGCAACTTCTATAGAGTTGAGAGGGTTAAGGCAAAGACTGGATGCACTTCGTGTACAAATTGGACAATCTATTTTGAAGTATGAGGGTTTCGAACGAAAACTCATCTTTTACAAAGGGATTTCATTTTTAATAACTTATTTTAACTCCATATTTTTTGAGAGCTAAATATGCACCATTAGAAGGCACATCATCAATTTTCAACCCTTTCTGACTTGATTTGATATTTTAATTGCATTTAATTATTTATTTTGAGCTAAATGACCCTGAATTTTGAAAGCAGTACACCTAAACTCTGAAAAGGTTGTAACTTGGCATGACATCATCATTTCACCCACATATCAACTTCTAAAGAGCTGAGAGGGTTACAACAAAAAATGGATGCACTTTGTCGTGGTTTTGTCATGGCAGATGTCTGGGTTACCAGACTTGAGTTCGGAGTCATCGCCATGGTAATGGACTCAAAGGGGTTAGACGAGACAAAGGATACGAGTTTACCTAGGTTCGGCCCCTCAAGTCGAGGTAAAAGCCTACGTCTTGCTTGTGTTGTTATTGCTTGATGTATCGATTACAAGGAGCTTGAAGCTTGCCCTAGTTTTTGATAACCTCTCCTCTAAGTCGCCCCGGCTCTGCCTTTATATAAGAGGTCAGAGTCGTCGGGTCTCACAATTGTACAACCGGATCATGGTTACATCTCCGAGTCTATCTCTACCTTATCACCCAAATCATCCTTTGGAAGGTCTTGCACCTCCGGGTCTCTGTCGTCCGGCCCACAGTAAGAACTACCAATCTTCATGGGCCTCCAACTAACACATGTCTCCATGGGCCGGGTTATAGCTAGACGATATCAACCGGAACCTTCTTGCCGGGTTATACCACGGGGTTGTATCCCCAACATTAGGCCCCAGGCTAAAGTGAGCCCACTCATTTCATCCGTCTCTTGTGATTGTTTGAGAGTCGCCACGGTATGACCCGGCATGACGTCACGGATACGCTGACGTATCAAATCTTTCGCATTTAAGCGCTCTCCGAAGATCGAGGCGTCCGTTTCGGCAAGATCGGTGTCGACGCCTGGGAATCCGCGCCATCTCCCTGTTAAATAGGACCCACACGGGTCAAAAGAATGTCTTCCCGCTTGTGCGCCCCTTCTCCTTCCTTCTGCCGCTCACCCGATGCCCGAGCTTCACCCGACGCCCCGCTCCGACGACATCGCCCGTGCTGCTTCGACTTAGGCCGCTGCATCACCCGGGTCGCACTAGAACCGTTCTCCGCCGTCGTCTTCGCCACCGGTAAATCTTCATCCCGTAGCATAGTCCGATAGCGTATAGGGTTCGCCGGTCGGACCTCCGCCGTGCATCCTGTTCCACCGGCGCGGCCGTTCGGCCAAGTATTGGGCCTGGCCGCGCATTCCTTTAGGCCGCGCGGTCTCCGCCGCCACCGTACATGACTCTCCCGTGCGCAATGCACAATCAGTTTAGGGCCGTAGGCGTTTTTCATTTCTCGGTGTTCTTCATCTAGGTCATCGAAGAACTGTATTTGTTAGCTTTGGTGGATCCAAAATATTTACAACATTCTGTGAAACCAGTTTGTCTGGGTCTCTATGATTTCCGGCTCACACGACGATAGTAAGTCGCCAGCTTTCCTCCGGTTCTTTATCAGCCGGATCCTTTAGAGACGTTTAAATTTAGAACCCTGTAATTTGTACGTCGCCACTGTTAGTTGCCTTTGTTACTTAGCCGCCATCTTCTCTTTGTACAGTACTTTTTAAGCCGCCAGGATGACGCGTGCCACCAATTCATGCAATTGGGTCGGCTCTTGCATAACTGAGGAGTATTTGTCTGAACTAGTAGCTGCTAGCACTCTTCCTCCAAAGGAAGTAATCGGTTGGCGAGTTCCGTCTAGTGAGACCCGCCCTGCTCCGAAGAAAGGAGAGGTCATAGTATTTGCAGATCACATAGAGAGAGGATTTGTACCGCCCGGGACAAAGTTCTTCCGCGATATCCTGCATCTGTACAAATTGCACCCTCAAGACCTGGCGCCAAACTCCGTCTCAAACATCTGCCATTTTCAAATCCTCTTGGAGGCGTATCT
Organism: Hordeum marinum; assembly: GCA_022496015.1. Lineage (NCBI taxonomy): Eukaryota > Viridiplantae > Streptophyta > Magnoliopsida > Poales > Poaceae > Hordeum > Hordeum marinum. Next base: position 40,739 of record JAAAWK010001152.1, on the reverse strand, counting down.
CCAATCAAGACCATCAGTCGGATTCTTCAGAGAATTATTTTATGCCAACCGCCATACCGAGTGCAAAGGTGGACCAAGCCTAGAGCTCGGTGGCATCACCATCCAGCGCCGGAGGGGTATCACCTTTCCGGCTATCCAGATGCCCAGCCACCCGAAGGACTGGAACAAAACATGGTTCTACTGCAAGGACACGTCCCCTGAATCGGAGCAACGTTTGCCGGTTACCATGCTTCCCGGCTCGCCATCGACACCTCTCTGCCTGACCGGCTCTCAGCCGCCGATCATGCAACATATGAAGGCCCCCACGCTAGAGTAAAGGCTCTCCTGGCCAACGGCCTCATTGGGACAGATCTCATCCGCTGCTGGGTGCAATGGCGAATCATGCCTCTGAGTCGCCGGGACCGGCTCATGTGCTCCTATCCGGGGAAATACGACAGTGAGCTATGCTTCAGTGCCACCACTCTGACTGAAGACGACGTCTGTATGACCGTTCGGAGCCTAGTGCATGAAACCTCCGGCTCATGCAGCGCCATCGGCCTAGCCCCCTTCTGCGTGGCCAACCCAGCACCTCTTGTAAGTGTTTTCACCTTTCTTCTGTCTATTGTATGTTTGCATATTCCTTTCAAAGTTTAACACCTTTCCTCCGGCTTAACCTGCATAGGCGGATTCCGACATCTGGAAGAAGGAATACGTTCCTCCTCCAAAGGTGACAAAAAAGAAAGTCGCCGCTAAGAAGTAGAAGAAAGCAGCTCCTCAAGAGGACTGGTTTTAACCTCCAGCCTCTTCAGAGTCAGAGGTAAGACCTTTCAATTTTACTCACTTAACTTTTTACCTTGCCGGCTCTTTTAATAACATTTTTCCATGTCTCACAGGAGGAAGTGGAAACAAGCCACGCCAACGTTCCTGAAGTAACATGCTTGTATTCCGACTTAGAATATTTCTTCCGGAAGCCGCGGCGGGTCATTAGGAAATTTCCTTTATCTCATACTCTTGCTCACCTGGCTCCTGATTTCCTTTAAAAAAAGCAACAGCAAACTGAACAGCGCCAGACCCGGAGCACCGGCTCTACAGAGCTTGTGTCTGGATTGCCAAACTCGTTGGCCCGTAAGAAACGGCCTGCAGAGGTTAGTATCTCATACTTTTCTTGTTTCATTTCGCCTTATGTTCAAGCATCTTATAACTCCCGAGTCTTTGCTCTTTCCAGAAGACACCTTCCTCGGGCGACTCTTCTGCCTCGGTGATCCCCCCACCGAAGATCAATCCTCTGTAAGCATCTTGTCATATGGAAGTATCCTGACAAAACATCAATCTCTTTCAAGTACTAACTTTTTCCTTTACAGTGCTCAAGCAAAACGCCGCAAGACCCATCAACCTTCTTCCAGCCCGGTAATTGACACCGAAGAACCTGAACAGCCGGCTCCTGGTCATATCCTTCCTCAGCCTCCAAGGGCCGGATTAAATCTTGTCATAGAATTAAATTTGGCTCTTCCTTTGGAGTTTATACATAGAATACTATTGCTTTGAAATCATGCCACACTTGTACATTGCCAACTGTAGCCCCCAAGGGCCGTCTCAAATTTATTTGAGTCGGAACTTTTGAAGATTATAAGAGAATCATATCATAGCCCCCAAGGGTCGCCTCAAATTTATTTGAACCGGGACTTCCATAGTCTGAATCAAAAGCGTAGTGTAGCCCCCAAGGGATGACTCAAACTTTATTTGAGTCGGGACTTTTAAGATTGTAGAAAAGAGCCAATGTGTAGCCCCCATGTTTCGGGTCAATTTCCAGGAAGATGAGCTGGAACTGTAGAAATTAATAGATCAAATATACATTAGCCCCCAAGTGTCAAATATACTGCTTGCAATCTGGTTGAGACTTGTAGAAATTTAAACGGTGATCCCTTATGTCTTTACGAATACGCTTGCTGCTGCAATAACCTTTATTTCACCTTTTAATGTACACAGGATGCTCTAAACGCCACTGGCTTTGTAGCGACCCGACCTGAAAGGTCGAATCTCCGTTGTTTCCGTACCATCCCAAGATCATGCTGGTACACACACGGTACATCAATGTATATATCAAAGGGAAATCATACAGCATTATATTAATCGAAATCTCATATCGAGTCCTTTATTACAATAAAAATTACAATAAAGTTGCCGAATGCCAACTCATGAGAATAACTAAATCTTGCGGAAGCGTCGAAGGTAGATGAGTCCATCTGACTCCAAGGGCATCTCACTGAGCATAGAACGTGTCCTCACTCCTGGTCGGAAAAGTACTCTGCAACATGATACGTTGTAGCCATGTAGGTCAGCATATAGAATATGCCGACAAAGTCACAAGAGAGGGGTGAAAATATAAACAACTAGTCTATATGCATATATGGCGGGTGGGGTGGTAAGTTTTTGCGTAAAGCCAAGTTTTTTCCTACATCAAGAGAGAGGCTAAGCAAAATATTACTAAGTTTGTTGATTAATGAGATGGTTCCACCAACCAATTCTCATACCCAAATTAATAATACCCACATCATCATATTAATTGTGTTGAGAGTTCCGGAAGTTTCAATTCCTTTGGCTCAAATCGTCCATGACCGTCAACACGACTAATCGATTAGGTTTGAGTACTCTGCAGAGCTTTGCACACGTTCCCCACAAGATTTGGTCGCCTCCGTTTGATTTCTCGCACTTCAGGGTGTTTGAGAAACGAATGACCAAAACATGGTCTTCCAAAGTGGTTTCCCTGCGACTCTGTCGGTGCCCATCCTTTCCTACCGTTCTTCTACCTCTCGTAGCACTGCCTGTCCAGGGTCACGACGATATCCAACCAAGCCAGAGCCCATAATGACTTGTGGCTGTGCAGGTAAGCCTTGGGTCTTAAAACACCCATCCATCTCTTTGTGCCTGGGTGGACCTTTCCGCGTGAATACTGGCCATCTCTAGCATCACCTAGGCAAATTAACTGGTTTCTCCAGGGTGCCGTTCAACCATCATCCACCCAGAGGTATGTTGAAAACTCGGAGTCTTGAATCTTGATCATTATGTAGGTCTTGAAATTATTAACTCTCTCAACTCTCATGAATCACACAACCAACCCCGTCTACTAATAGCATAGCAAAAGTAAAACAACTTTTCCCGGGGCCAATGTTGTCACAGGGGTTGAGAGGGGTACCTACCACATGATACTACTACAATGTAACCAAGTTTCCAACTAACCTATCTTGCATGCAATTGGGGAGATGGTAGAACTAATGCATATAAAACATGGGTAAAGCATGATCAAGGTGACTTGCCTGATTGATGATCTTCGAACGTGAGTGACTCTAAGTAACAAGCTTCGCACTCCGGATAATCTAACGAAGCAAACAAGCACTCAATAAGCATACAATAAAATATTCTAACTCACAAACATCAACCAAGAACTAGTAAACAATCAAGACAAAACAATGCACAAATCACAAGTAAGAAAAACACACAAAGTTTTGTTTACTAGGAGATGATTGATAAAACACTACTATCATAATAAAACTATTTTTTAATAACAGAACAATTTTTGACAGCAAGGAAACAATAAAATATTTTATTAATAAACAGAATAAAATTAGTTTAAGTTTGTTGGGAAAACTTTAGTAAAGTTTGTAAAAGTTTTGATAAGCACTAAATGGAACAATTATAGTTTTACTAACAAGAGAGCAAAACAAAACTTATTAGTTATTATTAAAACATGTTCTTAACAGAAAAGAATTTACAATTAAACTTGTTTTAGAAAACAAATTTAAATTATATAAAACTTTGTTTGAAAGCAAAACTATTACTAACTAGTTGTTTTAATCAAAATAAACCTATTTGAAAAGAAGTTGTGATTCCTATCTTAACAAGGAAATAAACTAAACAATTTTATATTTTTTAATAACAATAAGTAAAACACTAAATGTATAAACAACAGAACCTACTAAACAAATTAAAACTAAATCTAAATTGAACTAACTAAAACTAAGTAAATAAAACTATATTATAATACTAGGCAGATTATGTTTATAGCTAGAACACTATTCAAAATCATCTTTAAAATCCTCAAAGTAAACATGATGATAGTCCTGACTAATACAAAACAGTAGCAAAAAGATTCATGTCAAAATCTTTTTTCAAACTCTAGTTATTCAGATTTGAAGATTTTGAGCAAATTTGATTCAATTCAAATTTTATAGTTAAAATTTAAAATTTAAAAGCACAGGGTGAAACTACATGAAAAATGTGAGCTATTGCAAAAAGAATCAACTCAAAACATTAAACAGGTTAAAAGATATAAGAAAAACAAAATTTGAAATCATTCTATTAATTAAAACAAAACTGAAGAGAAAACTGATTTGCAACGGCCAGGGGGGCTACGTGGCGCTTTGTTATTGGTTGGGGCGTGTGTGCGCGGGTGCTTGCGGGCGGGCGACCGGTCGGTAGGGGAAACCGATTCGGAATTAATCCGATCTAATCTCGGCCGTGGATCTTAGATCCGAGGGGTGGAAAAACTCACGGTGTAAAGGTTGCCGGCGTGGGGATCTCCGGCGAGTCCGAGATGGCAAAGATGACGGCGTTGGTGCTCTGGTGGTCGTGGGAGGCAGCGGAGAGGTTCAGACGATGGCGGGCGAGGTCCGGCATCGAACGGAGGGGTCGGAGAGGCGAGGAGACGTCCGAGGCGACGACTACGGGCGATGGGAGCTCCGGTGGTGGAAGTAGCTCCGGCGAGGAATTAGGCAGCGCCTCGGCGAGGGAGAGAGGGGGCTCGGGTGGGAATAGAGAGAGTAGGGGCAGCGCTACTTATAGGGTGCTCGGGGGGTGCGGGGGTCGAGAGAGGTGAGAGATCCGGGAGGGGGAAATGAAACGGCCGGCGAGGTCGTCGGCGCGTGCGGGGGAGAGGGATGACCGGTCGGTAGAAACGGTCGGTCGGGGTGGGGTCCAGTGCCAGTGAGAGAGAGAGAGGTGAACGCGCGTCGGTCGGCCGACCGGTAACGGTCTCGGCTTTTAAAGCCGTTGGGCCGGCCCGTTTAATACAGTGTCCGTTACCGGTTTCTGTTTAATGTTTTTCCAGAGCGTTTCAAAAACCTTTAAAGCCTTCAAATCATTTATAAATATAGGGGTATTATATATCAAAATTAACAGAATAATAAATGCCATTTAATGAACATTTCTATTCTGTCATTTGAACACTTTGAAGAAAATAATATTTTCAGAAATTGCCTAATTGTTTTTAAATCCTTTTTGCAAATATTTTCAAAATAACCCCTGGTTATTATTGTTCAAATATATCACCAAGATGACCTTGTTGTGGAGTGTCATGTTCCTCCTCTCTTATTTGAACTTTTTACCAAGATTTCAAATAGGTGAAAGCAACTTAGGGAAAAATAGAAAGGGCTTTCAGAAATTTGGAAAAGGCATTTCAAAAAACACATACATGTATTCAAGCAATGATGCAGATGAATGCATAGCTATATTTCATAACATTCCAAAATGGAAATTTGGGATGTTACAAACCTACCCACCTTAAGATGAATCTCGCCCTCGAGATTCGGGTTGGCTAGAAAATAGGTGCGGGTGGTCTCTACGAAGATCTTCTTCGCGTTCCCAGGTGGCTTCTTCCTCGGTGTGATGACTCCACAAAACCTTACAGAACTTGATGATCCTGCTGCGGGTAACTCTGTTGGCAGTCTCGAGGATTCTGACAGGCTTCCCCTCGTAAGTCAGATCATTGTCAAGTTGTATGGCCTCTAGGGGCACTGTATCTCTCAAAGGAATATCAGCCATCTCGGCATGACATTTCTTTAGCTGGGACACGTGGAACACATCATGAACTTCGGATAATCCTTCCGGCAATTCCAGCTTGTATGCAACTTCGCCTCTACGTTCAAGAATTTTGTAGGGGCCTATGAATCTGGGTGCTAATTTTCCTTTAACACCAAACCTCTTGATTCCTCGAAGCGGGGACACATGAAGATATGCTCGGTCTCCCACTTCATATTTTACTTCCTTGCGCTTGTTGTCAGCATAACTCTTCTGCCGGGATTGAGCTATCTTGAGTCTGTCACGAATCAACCTGACTTTCTCTTCAGAATCTCGGATAAGGTCGGGACCAAAAAGTTGTCGGTCTCCAACACCATCCCATGTCAATGGTGTTCTGCATCTCCTTCCGTATAATGCTTCGAAAGGGGCCATCTTCAGACTGGTCTAATAACTGTTGTTGTACGAGAATTCTGCGTAAGGTAAGTTGTCATCCCAACTAGATCCATAATCTAGCGCACAAGCTCTCCACATGTCTTCCAGAATCTGGTTAACTCTCTCAGTCTGTCCATCGGTCTGCGGACGAAAAGCTGTACTAAACTCTAACCTCGTACCCAAAGTTTCATGTAACTGATGCCAAAACTTTCAGGTAAATTGTGTTCCTCTATCTGACACGATACTCCTCGGAACTCCATGCAGACATACGATTTTGGTCATATATATCTTGGCTAGCTTAGCACTGGTATAGGTGGTTTTCACTGGAATGAAATGAGCTACCTTGGTCAAGCGATCTACCACTACCTAGATGGAATCATAACCTGAACGGGTCCTGGGTAATCCTGTGATGAAGTCCATACCAAGCTTTTCCCATTTCCACTCGGGTATCGGCAAAGGTTGGAGTAACCCTGCTGGTTTCTGATGTTCTGCCTTTACTCGCTGACAAACATCACATATTGCAACATGTTCCGCAATATCTTTCTTCATACCTGTCCACCAATAACTTTCCTTTAAATCCAGATACATCTTGGTGTTGCCTGGGTGTATCGAGTAAGGTGAATCGTGGGCTTCCTGAAGTATCAACTTCCTGAGCTCTGGGTCATTCGGCACATAGATTCGGTTCTCAAACCACAAAGTTCCGTGTTCATCCTCACGAAAACCTTTAGCCTTACCATATTCCATTCTTTGCTTTATCTCAGCTATCTCCTTGTCCGATTTCTAGGCTTCACGAATTCTTTCGGTCAAGATGGACTGGATCTCTAGTGTACCAACATATCCTCTTGGAACTATCTCTAGTTTGAGATCTCTGATATCATCGACTAACTCTTGAGGTAATCCTCCCGCTGTGAGTGTGTTCACATAAGTTTTCCGACTCAAGGCATCGGCTACAACATTAGCCTTACCTGGATGGTAGTGTAATCTCATGTCATAGTCCTTGATTAACTCTAACCATCTCCTCTGTCTGAGGTTCAACTCTTTCTGCGTGAAAATATATTTCAGGCTCTTATGGTCGGTGTAAACATCACAACTATTTCCAATAAGGAAATGTCTCCAGGTCTTCAGTGCGTGCACTACGGCTGCTAACTCCAAGTCATGGGTGGCATAATTTAACTCATGAGGTCGTAGTTGTCAGGATGCATAGGCTACAACCTTTCCATCTTGCATGAGTACTCCTCCAAATCCTTGACGTGAAGCATCACAATAAACCTGGAAGTCCTTCCGAATATTGGGCAAAATCAACACTGGGGCTGTGACCAAACGTTTCTTCAACTCCTGGAAACTGGCTTCACATTCCTCAATCCAAACATACTTAGATTCTTTCTTCAACAACTCTGTCATGGGCTTGGCAATCTTTGAGAAATTCTCAATGAATCTCCGGTAATATCCGGCTAGTCCAAGGAAGCTGCGGATTTCCTTAACTGAGGTGGGTGACTTCCACTCGGTGACGGCTTCAACCTTAGCGGGGTCTACGGCTATTCCTTCTCCGGAAATAACATGTCCAAGGAATCTGACTTCCGTCAGCCAAAATTCACATTTGCTGAACTTGGCATATAACTGATGCTCTCTTAGCTTCTCCAGAACTAAACGCAGATGTTCCTTGTGTTCTTCCTCGTTCTTGGAGAATATCAAAATGTCATCGATGAACACCACGACAAACTTGTCCAAATATTCCATGAACACTTTGTTCATCAAATTCATGAACTAGGCAGGAGCATTAGTGAAAGCAAAGGACATGACTGTATACTCGTACAAGCCATACCTTGTGGTGAAATCCGTTTTGGGTATATCCTGTTCACGAATCTTTAGTTGATGATACCCTGATCGAAAATCGATCTTAGAGAATACTTTTGCGCCTACTAGCTGATCAAACAAATCATTAATCATCGGCAGAGGGTACTTGTTCTTCATAGTCACCTCGTTCAAGGCACGATAATCGACTACCATTCTCAAGGTTTTATCATTCTTCTCCACCAAAAGAACTGGGGCTCCCCAAGGTGAAGAACTTGGGCGTATATAATCTTTGTCCAATAACTCCTTAATTTGCTTCTTGATTTCCAATAGATCATTTGTGGGCATCCGATAGGGTCTCTTGGAAATTGGGGCTGTCCCTGGCTGTAGCTCTATTAGGAACTCAATTTCCCTATCTGGTGGCATGCCTGGTAATTCTTCCGGAAATACATCCAGAAAATCTTTTACCACAGGTACTTCCTCTTGAACAACTCCCGTGAGAGAATTTAACCTAGCACTCATACGTGTGCGTCAGGATACATACTTAATCCTCTTGTTCTCCGGGGTGGTGAGTGAAACAGACTTGCTGAGGCAATCAAGATTTCCTTCATACTTGGTCATCCACTCCATGCCTAGGATTACATCCAATCCCTGGGATTCTAAGACGATGAGGTCGGTGGGAAAAACATGGTTTCCTATATTGAGTTTCAAGGCATGGCATCCTATCCCTGCCATCATCATACCTCCTGGGGAACTGACCTTAATGGGCTGACTAAGGGTTTTGGTGGGCAAACCATACTTATCCACAACTACCCTTGATATGAATGAATGAGTTGCACTAGAATCAAAAAGTACTGTAACTGGACGTGAATGCAATAAAAACTTACCAACCACAGTCTCGGGTTGATCATAGACTTCTTCCACGTCGAGATGGTTCACCTGGGCACGAGGAAAAAGGTTGGGCTTCTTAGCTGCGGAGTTGCCGTTTCCATTTCCCTGCTTGCTCTGGGGACACTCAATAGCATAGTGCCCTGTCTTCTGGCACTTGAAACAGGTGATGTGGCTCAGATCCTTCTGAGTAGGAACGTGACGGTGTTGATTGTTGTTCCCATTCCCATTGTCAGTCTTGAAGTTGCCATGGTTGGGATGGGCATTCCCATTTCCTCCATGGTTGTGGCTTCCATGGTTGTGCACAGCATGAGTGTGCCTTTCAAACTTACCGGTACCTAATCCGGTATTTCCTGAGTACGGGGAGTAGCGGGGCTTCGGATGAGTTCTAGAGTTAAACTTCCCCTGGGTGTACTTCCTCTTGCGGTTCTCAATTTCCTGCTGCTTTCCCTCCAAAATGAGGGCCTTATCCACCAGCTCTTGGTAGTTGTTGAAAGTAGCCACTACTAGCTGCATCCTCAACTCATCGTTGAGTCCTTCCAGAAACTTCTCTTGCTTGGCCGCATCATCGGCCACGTCTCCTGGTGCATAACGTGCCAATGTGCTGAAGTCGTCCACATATTGGGCCACAGAGCGATTTCCCTGGCGCAAGTTGCGAAACTCGCGCTTCTTCAGACTCATGGCTCCAGCTGAAACATGTGCGGTGCGGAAAGCAAGCTTGAATTGCTCCCAAGTTACATCAACAATATGATAGGTGGTGATGTAATTCTCCCACCATGAAGCTGCTGGTCCTTCAAGTTGATGTGCGGCAAAGCGCACCTTCTCAGCATCAGTACATCCAGCGTGACAAGTTCTCTCTCCATCTTATGGAGCCAGTCATTTGCCACAATGGGCTCAGTACTGCTGGAGAAAGTTGGAGGGTTCAACCTCAGAAAACGGGTGAGATTGTCAGTCTGGGGTGGATGGTGGTTGTTGTTGTTCTGGTTGTTGGTCTGATTCTGGATCAATAGCTGCATCAGTGCATTCTGCTGCTGAAGGAGTTGGGTGAGTTCTGGCAGGAAAATGAAGTCGGTCTCACGTCGTGGAGGCATCTTGTTGTTTTCAGAGGGTTGAGAATTAGAATAGAACAAGGGTCTAGAAGAACAAATTCACTACCCATATGCAATGCAACAAACATATCACACCAAACACTCATTCATTTATTCAATCAATGTCAAACATCGGGAATACAAATCTCAATCAAACTAAGCATCGACCTACGCTTTTAACGTTGAAAAGATACATGGAGGGCATAACTAGTGTTTTCCTCAGAAGTACATGGTGACTGAGTCTCCTCAAGTGGTGCTCTCCCCATAATCATCATAATCGCTGATGAAAGGAGCCAAATCTCCCTCAGGATGAAGATTTTCACCCATGTCCATCTGTTCCTCCAGGGTGGCGATGCGAATGTTCAGCCTATCGATCCTCTCTAAGAAATCCTTCACCTCATATTCATGCTCATAGTTGGCTTCCCGCAAGTCAGCTTCAAGGTCAATCTCACGGTTCATCAGATTCTTGATTGTCTTCGTATCAGCACGAACTCGAAGCTCCAGGGTCCTGATGTGAGTCTCCAAGGTCTGAATATAGGAAATAGTGGTGTCTGCGGTGAGAGGAGTTATGATGTTTCCATCGGCATCTCTACGACAAACCACGCTGAGTCCTGGTGAAATGGTTCCACCTCTGTATTCCTCCTGAATACGTCCAAGGGCACGATGAATGGCCATGTCTCTCCCAAGTATCCAACTGGGTGCCACGAACTTGAGGTCGATGGGTTCCTTTCGGTTCCCAAAAGTCTTCCCTGGGATATGCACCTCGATCCTGTAGCGTCCATCTTGGGGAAATGACATGATAGGAATCCCGGTGATGCTCGGCAAAGCAATCCTTACGTCCTTGACAATCCTCATCAGCTCCTTACCAAAGGGTATCGTTGCGTCAGGCTGGCAAAACTCCGTGATCAACACTAGGATGAAGGTGGCCATCTATAAATTTTGAAATAATCGGAGAGAAGTCAGAAACGAATAGATGAGAGTATAAGAATTTTAAAGACAAATAGAAACAATCCTAAGGCTTTCCAATCCTAGAGGTTACGTCCTACGGTCAGCGTGTGCTCTGATACCATTTCTGTAGAGACTCAACCTTTCAGGTCGGGTCGCTACAGGCTCTGAGCTGGCTGACCTCAAGACTAATTTAACTGCGCAACAAGAAGCTCGAGGCCTCGCTGATGAAAGATGCCGGCTCTTAGCCGAAGAGGTGGCCAAACTCAGCGCCGAGCTCACAACCGTAAAGGAATCAGTTGAGTCAGAGAAGGCTGCATTGGCCAAACGGGCGGATGACGCCGACCAGCGGCTCATCGCCGTTGCTGATGAACTTCAAGGGCTCAAACGGCACATCTCCAAGACGTCCGCCACCTTATTTGGTAAGGAGATCTTTTTATGCACTCCTCATTTAAACGTCTTTGGTTCCACAACTGACAACTGATCTATGATTTCCGGCTCATGCAGGACCATTGAGCCGGCAACTGGCCGATGACAGCATTCTAACACTGAAAGCCATGTACACCTTCACAGAACAATTGTACTGCGGTGCAATGTTCACCTTAAAAAGCGTGAAGTACAGGGACAAGATCCCCAAGGCCCTAAAAGAAATGCCGGAGCTGTTCTCAACGGTTCCAAAACAAATCCAAGAGCTGAAGAAGTCGGCGTTTCGGGCTGGAGCCATTGCGGGCTTGAGCCAGGCCATGGCCCTCGCGCCGGATCTTATGGCAGAAGAGATGATGGGCGGGTATCCGTCGAAGAAGGTGGACGGCTCAGAATTCGCCGATGAAGACTATTATAAAGTTGTCAAGGCCTCTCGCCATGTGGCGTCTGTAATGGCTGATGAGGCGGAGGATGAACTAAAAAACTATCAAGCCGCCTACGACTAGGAAGATAAGCGGATGCGCGGACCTCTTTATGAGTGTCAAGACTTAATACCCGCCTGAAGCAAAGATCTCTTCCCTGGTGAGCTCAACGTCACGCCTTTCTTCTCCGGGTCATTTGATGCTATGTCTAACTGCAACTGGGAACACGACAATCTTCAGATCCGCTCCACAGAAGACCCGGAGCAGGATAAGCCGGCTGAATAATCAATCTTTGTAACAATCAGAGCAACTGTCGGCTCTTGTAATTACCCGCCCATGGCGTCTATAAACTTTAGTATAAGGATCGTCCGTTCCTTTAGAAGGAAATATTTTGTAACAGCCCTTGAATATTGAAATGCATCTACCGGCTGTTTTGCTTTATTAGACTTGTCTTTCGTCTTGGCTCTGTTTTTCCAGCTTTGATAAGCTTGCCGCCGATTCATATGAGATATTTTGCAAATCATCAGAGCTCGTTGAGAGCCGGATAATACCTCTAGTTGTAGTCAGCCCCCATGAAGAAAACACAGCTGTTGATAGACCAACACATAGTCTTTCTGAAACGTGTATCCTTCGTCCGGACTCATGAGAGCCGGGAATTTTACCCCATCAGCCGCAGCATTACGATTCCTTGTCTTATGATAAAAGTGTCATGGAAGGGCCGGCTGCCATACGAGAAAGTAAGCTATACCTGACGGTAGGAAGCCTCTATGTAACAATGACGACTGTTGAACACTTTTAAAGCGGCCTACAGCCGGCTGTAAGAGGGGTGATGTAAGCTATACCATGACAGCAAGACGCCTCCTCAAACCAGCTAACATTAAATAGGGTCGGCTGCCGATTGTATTATGTAAGCTATACCTTATGGCAAGAAGCATCCACTCGACAGCCGCGACTAGTAATTGTACTAGCCGGCTGCGTGAAGGGTTTAAGTAAGCTATTCCCAAGGGCAAGAAGCCTCCTTCCACAACTATTTTGGCGTAAACGCTGGTTGTTAGGGTGAGATAAGCGAACCCGTCGGTAAGAAGCCCCCTTCGACAACCGCGGTTAATAAGTAACCGGAAATGGCAGAAAAGCCGACCATTAGGGTGAGATAAGTGATACCCGTCGGTAAGAAGCCCCCTTCGATGGCCACAGTTGATAAACAACTGGAATTTGATGTACACGCTGCTGCCTTAGGGGAATTTTTTAACCTATACCAAAGGTCGGAAGCCTCCATCAGCAACAGTGCTTAACATACTCAAACTATAGTTCATACCAGTTCAGGGTCTCTAAAGCGAGATTGGCTGTCAACTATGTGAGCCAGCTCAGGGTATCTAAGACGAGATTGACTGATAAGAGCTTTTAATTTTACAATAGTTCAGGGTCTCTAAAGCGAGATTGGCCGTCAACTATGTGAGCCCACTAAGGGTCTCTAAGGCGAGATTGACTGGCAAGAGTAACAACAGTTCAGGGTCTCTAAAGCGAGATTGACTCGTAAGATTTTGACGAATCAAGAGAGCCATAGGAACTGCAAATTTGCTGGCATTGAAGAATTTCATCTTTAAATCATGAAGATACGCATACGAGTCGGAGCTCAAGTCTTTGGTAGTAATACTACTCTATATAAATATGGTATGTACAATGATAACAGATCTGCATCATCTCTTAAGTATAATATGGCCGCAAGTGTGCCACGTTCCATGGTCTCAAAGTCTCCTGACTCGCCATATCCGACTCATCACGAATATCAATGAGATAGTATGACCCATTGTTGAGGTTTCTGCTGACCACAAAGGGCCCTTCCCATGGTGGAGAGAGTTTATGCATCCCAGTTTGATCTTGAATAAGCCGGAGTACCAGGTCACCTTCCTAGAATGTCCGGGTCTTCACCCTGCGGCTATGATAGCGTCGCAGGTCTTGTTGATAAATTGCTGATCTGGCCGCTGCTAAGTCTCATGCTTCGTCCAAGGCATCCAATGCATCTTGACGTGCAAGCTCATTGTCCGTCTCAACATAAGACGCCACTCTTGGTGAATCATGCCGGATGTCACTGGGTAGAACCGCCTCAGCTCCTTAGACCATGAAAAAAGGTGTAAAACCTGTAGACCTGTTAGGTGTAGTCCGGATGCTCCATAAGACGGACGGCAATTCGTCAACCCAACACCCGGGTGTCCGCTGCAAAGGGACCATGAGTCGGGGTTTAACACCTTGCAAGATTTCCTGATTTGCCCGCTCGGCCTGACCATTGGACTGTGGATGTGCCACGGGTGAAACATCAAGCCGGATATGCTCCCTCTCATAGAACGCTTTCATAGCCCCCTTAGACAAATTTGTGCCATTATCTGTGATAATACTATGTGGATGGCCAAAACGATAAATCAAGGATTTGACAAACTCAACTGCTGTGGCCGCATCACACTTGCTTACTGGCTCAGCCTCCACCCACTTGGTAAACTTGTCGACCGCCACCAAGAGGTGTGTTTTCTTCTCCTTGGACCTCTTGAAAGGTCCTACCATATCAAGCCCCCAGACCGCAAACGGCCAGGTAATAGGTATCATCCGCAATTCCTGAGCCGGAATATGAGCACGTCGGCCAAATTTCTGACAGGCGTCACACTTACGGACCAGATCCTCTACATCCTTATGAGCCGTCAACCAGAAGAAACCATGTCGAAAAGCTTTGGCCACTAAAGATCGTGACCCGGCATGATGCCCACAATCGCCAGCATGAATTTCACGTAATATCTACTGGCCTTCCTCTGGTGACACACATCGTTGGAAAACACTCGTCACACTGCATTTGTGTAACTCACCCCTTATAATTGTCATGGACTTGGAACGGCGAATGATTTCCCGAGCCCGGCTCTCATCATCCGGCAACTCGCCACGCGTCAAGAATGCTAAATAAGGAGTAGTCCAATCTGGAATAACTTGTAAAGCCGCCACTAGAGCCGCCTCCGGGTCAGGAATTGCCGGATCCTCTTTAGAAGGCATTTTAACAGTCGGATGATATAACACATCAATAAAAACATTAGGCGGCACCGGCTTACGCTGAGATCCGAGTCGTGATAAAGCATCAGTCGCCTTGCTCCGTCGATGATCAATATGATCCACCTAATATCCTTTGAAATGACCTGCAACAATATCAACCGCCTGACGATAAGCCGCCATTCGTGGGTCTTTAGAGTCCCAAGTACCTGAAACCTACTGAGCCACAAGATCTGAGTCGCCTAAGCATCTAACCCGGCTCAAATTCATCTCCTTAGCAACTCTCAAACCATGGAGCAAGGCTTCATACTCAGCAGAATTATTAGTACAGGGGAACATCAACCGGAGCACATAACAAAGTTTATCACCCTAGGGGGAGGTGAGAACTACTCCAGCACCAGACCCCTCAAGCTGCTTAGACCCATCAAAGTGTATAGTCCAATATGTGTTATCCGGCTTCTCTTCAGGCGCCTGGCACTTTGTCCAATCATTTATAAAGTCCACCAAAGCCTGAGACTTAATTGCTGTTCGAGGGGTGTAACTGACGTTGAGAGGTCCCAACTCCAAAGCCCATTTAGCAATCCGCCCTGTAGCCTCTCTATTCTGAATAATATCTCCCAACGGGGCAGAGCTTACAACAGTTATTGGATGACACAAAAAATAGTGCTTCAGTTTACGATTAGCCATAAAGACCCCATATACAAGCTTCTGCCAATGCGGATATCGCTGCTTGGACTCAGCCAAGACCTCACTGATGTAGTTGACAGGCCTCAAAATAGGATATTCCTTCCCTGCTTCCTTTCGCTCAACCACAATCGCCATACTAACCGCTCGGCTGTTAGCTGCCACGTATAGGAGTAGCGGCTCTTTCTCAGCCGGAGTAGCTAATACTGGCGGCTCAGTCAACTCCTTCTTAAGGGCTTCTAACGCCTCTGCAGCTGGCTTGCTCCACTTGAACTCGTCCGTTTTTTTCATCGTTTGATATAAAGGGATGGCCTTCTCCCCAAGCCGGCTGATGAACCGGCTCAGCGCAGCGATCCGGCCTGCAATATGCTGGACATCATTGATGCACGTCGGCTCTCGCAAAGAAGTAATAGCCTTGATCTTACATGGGTTAGCCTCGATGCCACGCTCAGAGACCAAGAACCCCAAAACCTTTCCTGCAGGAACACCAAAAACACACTTTGCCGGGTTAAGCATCATTTTGTAGACCCGGAGATTATCAAAAGTTTCCTTAAGGTCCTCCAAGAGAGTTTCTTTCTTCCTTGACTTCACCACTATGTCATCCACATAGGCATGAACATTACGGCCAACCTGAGTGTGGAGACAATTCTGCACACACCCCTGATAAGTCGCCTGGGCACTTTTAAGCCCAAAAGGCATGGAGACGTAGCAGAACGCCCCAAAAGGTGGATAAACGATGTCTTCTCCTTGTCCTTGACTGCCATTTCGATCTGATGATACCCGGAGTAAGCATCCAAAAAACACAAGTTCTTACAACCGGCTGTTGCATCGATGATCTGATCGATGCGAGGAAGTGCAAAGGGATCAGCCGGACAAGCCTTGTTGAGATCTGTCTAATCTATGCACATACACCAAGTACCATTCTTTTTAAGTACCAACATTGGATTAGCTAGCCACTCCGGGTGAAAAACTTCGACTATAAAGCCGGCGGCCAAGAGCCGGGCAACCTCTTCTCCAATAGCTTCCGCCTTTCCTCATTGAAACACCGCAGAAACTGCTTAATCGGCTTGAACTTCGGATTCACATTAAGATTGTGCTCAGCGAACTCTCTTGGTACACCCGACATGTCAGAAGGTTTCCATGCAAAGATGTCCTGATTCTCACGGATGAATTCGATGAGCGCGCTTTCCTATTTGGGATCCATATGAGCCCCGATGATAAACTGCTTGGATGAGTCGCCAGGGGTAAAGTCCATTGTTTTAGTATCATCCGCTGAAAACTTGATAGGCGGATCTGTTTCTATGTTTGGCTTCTTCAGCGGAGTCATGTCCTCCGGGTCAACATTCTCTTTATAAAATTTCAACTCCTCCTGGGCACAGCTAGCCGCAGCATAAGCCGCATCACCTTCCTCGCACTCAATAGCCGTCTTCCGATTACCATGAACTATAATCGTGCCGTTTAAGCCGGGCATCTTGAGCTGCAGATAAACATAACAAGGCCTAGCCATGAACTTGGCGTAAGCCGGCCGCCCGAATAATGCGTTATAAGGGCTCTTGATCTTGACTACCTCAAACCACAAGGTCTCCACCCTGTAATTGTATTCATCGCCAAAAGCCAACTCCAAAGAGATTTTACCTACCGGGTATGCTGACTTACCAGGCACCACACCATGAAAGACAGTAGATGAAGTTTTAAGATCCTTGTCTAACAGCTTCATCCGCCGGAAAGTGTCATAATATAAGATGTGGATACTGCTACCTCCGTCCATGAGCACCTTGTTTACTCCATAACCATGTATCTGGGGGGCCACGACCAGAGCTAACCGGCCCGGGTCATCCACCCTTGGCGGGTGATCTTGCCTGCTCCATGTTATATCATATTCTGACCATGGCAGGTATCGTGGGAGAGCCGGCTCGACCGTATTAACCGCTCGCCTCCGTAGCTTGTCATCTCGCCGGCTGTTACCAGCTGTAAACACATGATACTGCCCTGAACTGAGCTGTTTTGGATTGCTCTGAAACCCAGACTGATTGCGCTGCTGCTGTTGTTACTGCTGCTGATTATTATTATGATTATTGTTACCATGATGTTGTTGATGCTGCTGATTACTATGACCCGGATGACCTTTTCCTGAGCCGCCTGCACCAAAGCCAGCACCTGACCCGCCGTGGCCTGACCCGCCAGGCCCTGAGCCGCCAGGCGGTCCACCGCCCTGATTATGAGGTGGTTGAAAGTGTTGATTCTTAAATCTCTGCATGATGAAACAGTCACCCCACGCATGCGTGGATGCCTTCTCAGGCGTGCTATGCTCCGGACAGGGCTTCCTAAGCACCGCTTCTAAATTGAAAGGGGGCCTATTATCACGCTGGTACGGCTTATAACGCCCGTTCCCCTTGGGAACATTCGGCCCTATGTTTGCATTTGTGACTAGCTCTGACGTGCCACCAACGTTCTTCTGTCTGTTCTGGTTCCCGTTGTTTCCAAATTTCTTGCTTTGGTTGTTCTTCTTTCCTTGATATGAATTCTCCTCATCCGAACCCGGATCTTTGGTAGTATCTGAGTCGGCATATTTTGTTAGAGCCGTCATGAGCTCCCCCATATCTTGGCACGTGCGCTTAAGCCGGCCAAGCTTCTGCTTCAATGGAACAAAATGACAATTCTTCTCCAGAATGAGCACTTCTTGAGCTGTCGTGATCTGCTCGGACGAATGAATAATGGCTGACACCCGCCGAACCCAACGATGAGCCGACTCATTCTCCTGCGGTACACAGTGATCCAAATCTAAAATAGTCATAGGCTGCTTACAAGTCCCTTGGAAATTTTTGATAAAATTCGCCCTTAATTCAGCCAAAGAACCTATGGTGTTGGGTGGAAAACCCTTCAACCATGTGCGAGCCGGACCCTCGAGCATCATGATGAAACATTTTGCAAAAACAGCTTCACGGACGTCTAGCATCTCCATAGCTAGCTCATAACTCTCAACCCAAGCCTCGGGAGGGAGATCCACCGTGTAGTTAGGCACATTCCGGGGGCCCTTAAAATCTTTGGGCAACCTTTCACTCCGTAGAGCCGGAGTTAGGCATGGAACTCCCACGGCTCTAGCGCTGCCAGCCGCCCCGGCCTCTGTCAATATCGAGGATCCGAGACCCGGAGGAACCATTGCCGTCTCTTGTTCTCGCCTGTTTCTTGCCCGGTCCACCAAGGTTTGTGCGTCTAGCGCCGTATGTCCCCTTACAGGCCCATGATGTGGACTCCTGCTAGAAATCGTCGGTGACTCATAGCGCCGGTAGAAACTTCGGTTGTGGAGAGGGGTGGAATGGATTCGGCTCCGGCTGTGAGTGTATTTCTCTTCCTGAGCCACAGCCGTCTGTAAGTACCCGATGGCGTTCCTCACCTCCTCTACAAAGGGCGCCTCATCTAGGATAGGGATCGTTCCGAGCTGAGCAGCCGCCGCTACCATGTTTTCAGCCGGGTTAGAATAATGAGCCGCTGGTGTCGTGAACCCTCCGGGTGGGGTCGTGTGAGCCGCTGCTCGCCCTTCCTCAGGGGCAGCTGCCGCTCTCCCAGAGCCGGGGGTATTGAAAAGATTCCTTGCCTCATAGCGCTCCGACAGACGGGACTGGTGCCTCCTGCGGTGTACAGCTGCCGCTGAAGCCTGTTGCAGCCCCACACGAAGAGCGTCGGCCTTGAGCGGTGCTGCTTCTGCGTCCATCTGTGCGTTTAACTCAGTTATCCTCTGACGTTCCTCGGCCATCCGGCCTTTGATCCTTGCGATCTCCTCATTACGAGCCGCCTGATTCTCTTGTAACATCCCACACTTTGGAATGTTATAATAATTATTAGAATGATTGTTTGTTTGCTTGAGTGAGTGAAAGTGAGTGAAATTTGAAACTTTTGAAAATTTATTGAGAGGGAATGAAATGACTTTCCCAAAACTTTCAATCTGCATTTTTATCACCAGGAATTCAAATCCATTTCATCACACAACCCTAGAGTGAAGATGACATGACTTCTTCCATTTAAAGAAATGAAAAGGGATTTGAAAATGATTTGAATTTCCATTTTGAAAATATTTCAAATTCAGAAAACTTTATGCAACTCAATGATTTTCATGAGAGAATATAATATGACTTCTTCAAATTATATGAAATATGAGTTGGAAGTTAAAAGAAGGAATTGAAAGAGCATTTGAAAACCTCTGGATTATTTTGAAAATCCATTTCATATTGGTCCCTATCCAAAATTTTCAAAGAATTCAAAACCCTGACAAAAATTTGAGAGCAGTAACATGACACTCCAAGACAGGGGGTAATTTTTGAAGTTTTTGAATCATCAAACCCAAAAAAGTTATTTGAAAAATATTTGCAAAAGTAAATAAAGCCAATTAAGGCATTTTCTGAAAAATGTTTTTTTTAATATTCAAATGCCAGAATAAAAATGTCCATTAAATGGCATTTATTATTCTGTTAATTTTGATATAATTTTGACTATATTTGGAGTTTATTCGAATGCATTGATCAAGTTTTATGGCTCTGGTAAAATCATAAATAGGAAACGGTAACGGTTTTAGAATTAAAACGGGCGGCCCACATGCTTTATTTCACGAATTCAATACGCGCCGGCCGACCGACGCAGAAACCTCGCCCTCCCTCTCGCTGCCACCGGGTCCCACCCGACCGACCGTTAGCCTCGCTCGGTCGCCTTCCTCCTCCCACGCGCCCGACGCCGTCGCCGGTTCTCCTCGCCGCGGACCCCCTCCCTCCTTACTCCCCCGACCCTTCTGAGCTCCTATAAATACGCGCCGCTCCCCTCTCTCCATCCCACCCCCGAATCCTCTCTCTCCCTCACCTGAGACGCCGCAGATTCTTCGCCGGAATCCGAAACTGTCGCCGCGCCATTTTCGTCGCTCCGCTCCACCCCGACCCCCTCGTTGCCCCAAAGCCCCGCCAACCTTTCTCTCTCACGCACCCGAACCCCCCAACCACCTGCCCGTGCTCCATACTCCCGGGAACGCCGTAACCGTCGACCTCGCCGGAGTTTGGATCTCCACCGAAGCTCAAGGAGCTCGTGCCCGTCGCCACCGTCGCTCCCTCGCCCCTCCGACGCCACCATAGCCTTCGCCGAGCTCCCCTGCGTCGACCAGTGCCGGTGACATCGCCGGAGACCCTCGGAAGCCATCTCCCCGACGACCTCGACACCCCTGCCATCGCCGGAGCCTTCGCCGTTGCCGGAAACCACCACGATGAGCTCCACCACCCCCTCAACCGTCGGATCCAGATGAATGGCCACGATTAGAAATTTCATTTCGCGAATCGTTTTCCCCTAGCAATCGGTCACCCGCCCGTAACACACCGCGCGCGCACCCGTTTGACCAATCAGAAGATGCCACGTCACCCCCCCTGTCCGTTAGTTGTAGGATTTTTATTTTCTGTTTTGTTATAAAAACAGAATAGTCCTGATTTTGTTTTTAGTATATCTTTTATGTTTTTAAGTGTTTTTAATGGATTCTTTTTGCATTAGGTCACAATGTTTATATAGTTTCTGTAGATATCAAATTTGGCTATGTTTGAACATTTAAATTTTAATTTGAACAGATTTGATTTAAATTTTGTTTTCTGAATATCTTGAGTTCTGAAATGAATTTTTGAATGATTCTTTTTCCTACTTGTCACTAGTGACCATAGCTATCATTTGGTAGAGTTTGAGAATTTTTATAATAAATTATATAGTATTTTCAAACCAAACAGAATCTGTTTAGTTTCATATTAGTTTATTTATATTGATTTACTTTGTTTTATTTTGAAAAGCTGAATATGATGTACATTATGTTTTATATCTAGTTTAGTTTTGTTGTTCCAAACCCTAGTAAATTGCTTGCTGTTAACAAAAGTTAATTTGTTTAGTTTATAAATTTTGTTGTAGGGATCTATACCCTCTTTCAAATAGGTATAGTTGTTTTAAAAAGCAAATTTGTTAGTAACAATTCTTTTAACTAAAGTTTTAAGTATTTAGATTCTATCTTAAAATAAAGTTTTTACTAATTCTTTTCTGTAAATAAATGTTTTAAACAAAAATAGTTTAGTTTTACCCTATTATTATAGAAAACTATATTTTTTCTTCATTAGGTAATGTTTATAAAATAATTTAGTTTTAATAGTAATTCTTTCACAAAAGTTTTAGATGACTTAATTCTGTTTTATAATAAATATTTTATTTAATTACTTTCTGTTAACTAAGTTGTTTCATAATTTGTTTTCACTTAGTTTATGGTTGTGCTTGTAGTTAAGTTCATTAGGCAAACACTCATGTTGTATAGGATGTTGTTTTCAAATGTTTTACTTGTTCTTAAAAAGTAACTCATTTTTGCTAGTAAAATATTTACTAAAATAATTTTATTATATTTTCACCTTGTTTTGGGTTTTGTGTTACTTTTGAATTTGTTGGAGTTTTGTGTTTCAACTTTGTCTTAAGTATTTCCTTCATCAACCTTGTTGTTTTTGTTTCTTGTGTTACCTTTTGATTGTTAGTATTGCTTGTTAGAAGTGTTTGCTTATGTATACAATGTTTTCTATATAGATTTTCATCGGAGAGTGACGAATAGTCTATCAAGTTATTTCTAAGAGCGATCTTTATCTTCATCAACAGTACAGGCAAGTTCACCTTGACCATCTATTTCATACCTATGTTTTTATTGCATGTAGTGACATCATTCAACATATCCCTCCCGTAGTGTTATTGAAATTCTTGTAGTTGAGTAGAATGCATGAGGTAGGAACCCACCACTGGTTACTAAAGCCCCGGGAACTCTAGTTAGTGCAATGCTATGCTAAAGTAGACGGGGTCTGGTATGAGTGTTCGTGAGTGGTGTGAAGAAGGACTCCACGTCAAAATGACGACTTCATGAAGACATCTTCAAGTCCTGCATCTTCAAGACCTCAAGACTTCAAGACTCGAGAAGACAAGTTTTCAATACACACTACTGGGTGAAGGATGGTTGATTGGGCACCCTGGAGAAACCAGTGAGTGGCCGGGATGCATGGAGAAGCGCCATGACATCTTGCGGAAAGCTTCACCCAGACTCAAAGAGAAGGATGAATACTTCATGCCCGGAAGCTTACCTGTGTAGCCACAAGTCATTATGGGCTCTGGCTTGGTTGATCTTTATTGTGACTCTGCTGGGCAGTGCTACGAGATGTAGTCGACGTTAGGATTGGGATGGGCACTGTCGGACAGTCAGGGAAGCACTCTGAAAGACCATGTTTCTTTCATCCTGTTCTCAAACACCAGGCAGTGCGAGGACTTACCAGGAGGGAAAGAATCTTGTGGGTAAAGTACACAACACTCTGCAGAGTTAAACCCAATCGATTAGCCGTGTCCACGGTTACGGACAATTTGAGCCTCTGGACATGGATCTATCTCAGAACTCTCAACACTGTACTGATAGCTAATTGTGGGCAACATATGATACTTATGGGAATTTAGACACTGGTTGGTGGAACCATGTCATGATAGGTTACTCCATAGTGAAATTCCTAGTATTCCTTTGTTGTAGGAAAAATAAAATCAGCTTTTACGCAAAAACTTAGACACAGAGCCACAAAGCCTTTGCATATAGAATAGTCTTTATTCTTCTGTTCTACTATGGTGATCTTGCCAGTACATTCCATGTACTGACCTACACGGCTGCAACGTCTTATGTTGCAGATACTCTTTTACGATGGGTAAGAGTACGATTCAGGGTTACGGTCTACACTCAACCTGCCGTTGGTGTTATTGGGACTCCACTCCCGTTGACTGTATCCGCTGCTATTTTAAGGTATATATCAGTTTTACGTTAATTACATGTGATGGCACTTTGATATATACATTGATGTACTGTGTGTGCCAGCATACTGATCCAGGGATGGCACAGCAAACACAGAGGCTTGACTCGTTTTGAGTCGGGTCGCTACATCTCTGGTGTGACCTCTGTAGCCAATATACCTTCCAGCTCATCCATCAGTTCCACCAGGCCCTGAGCCGGCGGCTGGGGAGGGTTAGCTCCTGACCCGGCCGCCCCTGGCACTGCCTTGAACACCACCGCGTGAGACGGCCGCTCCGGCACACCTGACTCACCATGCTCTGACTCGGGGCGGGTGCCACCGTAGCCTCCAAGGCCACCATTGCTGAGCTGATAAATAGATTTTGTTTCCCACTTGACGACTCATCGTCCGAGTGTACGAGAGTCCCTGGAGATCCGGACGCTTCCAGATCCATGCCTTGAGTGAAGCCCACGAAGACGTGCTCCTGAACCGGGTAAATACGGGCAAGGCATGCCTTACGTGTGGGCTGAAGACGCCGAGCCAGCTCGATGAAGTTGGTGCAGACATCCGGCCCGGGTGTAGATCCGTCGATCTTTCCGATGAACACTTGGATCCCGCCGAACGGAACCCTAAAACCATATTCCACAGAAGCATCGTCGAGCCCCCAGCCGGCGTTGTCGATGTAGAGCCGGCTGCAGCGACTCTTGCTCATCTTCCCCACCACGTATCCTTCGAGCTCTGGAAGAGAACCCTTTGAGAACTCGACACCATCGAACACGAGCCCCATGGTGGGTGCCAACTGTCGTGGTTTTGTCACGGTAGATGTCCGGGTTACCAGACTTGAGTTCGGAGCCATCGCCATGGTAGTGGACTCAAAGGGGTTAGACAAGACAAAGGACACGAGTTTACCCAGGTTCGTCCCCTCAAGTCAAGGTAAAAGCCTACGTCCTGCTTGTGTTGTTATTGCTTGATGTATCGATTACAAGGAGCTAGAAGCTTGCCCTAGTTTTCGATAACCTCTCCTCTAAGTCGCCCTGGCTCTGCCTTTATATAAGAGGTCAGAGTCGTCGGGTCTCACAATTGTACAACTAGATCATGATTACATCTCCGAGTCTATCTCTACCTTATCTCCCAAATCATCCTTTGGAAGGTCTTGCACCTCCAGGTCTCTGTCGTCCGGCCCATAGTAAGAACCGTTAATCTTCTTGGGCCTCCAACTAACACATGTCTCCATGGGCCGGCTTATAGCTAGACGATATCAACCGGAACCTTCTTGCGGGGTTATACCACGGGGTTATATCCCCAACACACTTCGTGTACAAATTGGACAATCTCTTTCGAAGTATGAGGGTTTCGGACGAAAACTCATGTATTACAAAGGGATTTCATTTTTAATAACAGATTTCAAGTACATATTTTTTTGTGTTCAATATGCAGCATTCAAAGGGACGTCATCAATTTTCAACCCTTTCCGACTTCATCTGATATTTCTCATGCATTTAATGATTTATTTTGAGCTAAACGACCCTAAATTTGAAAAGTAGTAGAAATGAACTCTGAAAAGGTTGTAACTTGGTATGACATCATAATTTCACCAACAAAGCAAATTCTAAAGAGTTGAGAGGGTTACGTCAAAAACTAGACGCACTTCGTGTACAAATTGGACGATCTCTTTCAAAGTTTGAGGGTTTCGGACGAAAACTCATCTATTACAAAAGGATTTCATTTTTAATAACTTATTTCAACTCCATAATTTTTGTGTGCTCAATATGCACCATTCGAAGGAACATTATCAATTTTCAACCCTTTCAGACTTCATTTGATATTTTTCATTCATATAATGATTTATTTTGAGCTAAATGACCCTGAATTTGAAAAGCAGTACAACTGAACTCTGGAAAGATTATAACTTGCATGACATCATAACTTCACCCACATAGCAACTTATAAAGAGTTGAGAAGGTTACGGACAAAACTGGATGCACTTCGTGTACAAATTGGACAATCTCTTTCGAAGTACGAAGGTTTCGAACGAAAACTCATTTATTACAAAGGGATTTCATTTTTAATAACTTATTTTAACTCCATACTTTTTGTGTGCTCAATATGCACCATTAGAAGGCACATCATCAATTTTCAACCCTTTCTGACTTCATTTGATATTTTTAATGCATTTAATGATTTATTTTGAGCTAAATGACCCTGAATTTGAAAAGCAGTACACCTAAACTCTGAAAAGGTTGTAACTTGGCATGACATCAGAATGTCACCCATATATCAACTTCTAAAGAGTTGAGAGGTTTACTGCAAAAACTGGATGCAATTCGTGTACAAATAGGACAATCTCTTTCGAAGTTTGAGTGTTTTGGACGAAAACTCATCTATTACAAAGGGATTTCATTTTTAATAACTTCTTTTTACTCCATACTTTTTATGTGAATATGCACCATTCAAAGGCACATCATCAGATTTAAACCCTTTCTGACTTCATTTGATATTTTTAATGCATTTAATGATTTATTTTGAGCTAAATGACTCTGAATTTGAAAAGCAGTACACCTAAACTCTGAAAAGGTTGTAACTTGGCATGACATCAGAATTTGACCCATATATCAACTTCTAAAGAGTTGAGAGGGTTATGACAAAAACTGGATGCAGTTCGTGTACAAATTGGACAATATCTTTCAAAATATGAGGGTTTCGGACGAAAACTCATCTATTACAAAGGGATTTCATTTTTAATAACTTATTTTAACTCCATAATTTTTGTGTGTTCAATATGCACCATTCAAAGGCACATCTTCAATTTTCAACCCTTTCTGGCTTCATTTGATATTATTCAAGCATTTAATGATTTATTTTGAGCTAAATGACCCTGAATTTGAAAAGCAGTACAACTAAACTCTCAAAAGGTTGTAACTTGGCATGACATCATAATTTCACCCACATATCAACTTGTAAAGAGTTGAGAAGGTTACAGCAAAAAACGGATACACTTCGTGTACAAATTGGACAATCTCTTTCGAAGTA
Organism: Hordeum marinum; assembly: GCA_022496015.1. NCBI lineage: Eukaryota > Viridiplantae > Streptophyta > Magnoliopsida > Poales > Poaceae > Hordeum > Hordeum marinum. Next base: position 14,435 of record JAAAWK010001152.1, on the reverse strand, counting down.
TGAGTGTTTCGGACGAAAACTCATGTATTACAAAGGGATTTCATTTTTAATAACTTATTTTAAGTCCATATTTTTTTGTCTTCAATATGCACCATTCAAAGGCACAATATCAATTTTCAACCCTTTCGGACTTCATTTGATATTTTTCATGCATTTAATGATTTATTTTGAGCTAAATGACCCTGAATTTGAGAAGTAGTACAAATGAATTCTGAAAAGGTTGTAACTTGGCATGACATCATAATTTCACCCACATAGGAACTTATAAAGAGTTGAGAGGGTTACGGCAAAAACTGGATGCTCTTCGTGTACAAATTGGACAATCTCTCTCGAAGTTTGAGGGTTTCGGATGAAAACTCATCTATTACAAAGACATTTCATTTTAATAACTTATTTTAACTCCATACTTTTCGTGTGTTCAATATGCACCATTCAAAGGCACATCATCAATTTTCAACCCTTTCTGACTTCATTTGATATTTTTCATGCATTTAATTATTTATTTTGAGCTAAATGACCCTGAATTTGAAAAGCAGTACAACTAAACTCTGAAAAGTTTGTAACTTGGCACGACATCATTATTTCAGCCGCATATTAACTTCTAAAGAGTTGAGAGGGTTACGGAAAACAATGGATGCACTTGGTGTACAAATTGGATAATCTGTTTCGAAGTTTGAGGGTTTCAGACGAAAACTCATCTATTACAAAGGGATTTCATTGTTAATAATTTATTTTAACTTCATACATTTTGCGTGCTCAATATGCACCATTCGAAGGCACATCATTATTTTTCAACCCTTTCTGACTTCATTTGATATTTTTCATGCATTTAATGATTTATTTTGAGCTAAATGACCCTGAATTTGAAAAGTAGTACATACGAACTCTGAAAAGGTTGTAACTTGGCATGACATCATAATTTCACCCACATTGCAACTTCTAAAGAGTTGAGACGGTTACGGAAAACACTGGATGCACTTCGTGTACAAATTGGACAATCTCTTTCAAAGTTTGAGGGTTTCGGACGAAAACTCATCTATTACAAAGGGATTTCATTTTTAATAACTTATTTTTACTCCATACTTTTTATGTGTTCAATATGCACCGTTCAAAGGCACATCATCAATGTTCAACCCTTTCTGACTGCATTTGATATTTTTCATGCATTTAATGATTTATTTTAAGCTAAATGACCTGGAATTTGAAAATCAGTACAAATGAACTCTGAAAAGGTTGTAACTTGGCATGACATCATAATTTCACCCACATAGCAACTTCTAAAGAGTTGAGAGGGTTACGGCAAAAACTGGATGCACTTCGTGTACAAATTGGACAATCTATTTCGAAGTATCAGGGTTTCGAACGAAAACTCATCTTTTACAAAGGGATTTCATTTATAATAACTTATTTTAACTCCATACTTTTTGTGTGCTCAGTATGCACCATTAGAAGGCACGTCATCAATTTTCAACCCTTTCTGACTTCATTTGATATTTTTAATGCATTTAACGATTTATTTTTAGCTAAATGACCCTGAATTTGAAAAGCAGTACACCTAAACTCTGAAAAGGTTGTAACTTGGCATGACATCATAATTTCACCCACATATCAACTTGTAAAGAGTTGAGAGGGTTACAGCAAAAAACAGATACACTTCGTGTACAAATTGGACAATCTCTTTCGAAGTATGAGTGTTTCGGACGAAAACTCATGTATTACAAAGGGATTTCATTTTTAATAACTTATTTTAAGTCCATATTTTTTTGTCTTCAATATGCACCATTCAAAGGCACAATATCAATTTTCAACCCTTTCGGACTTCATTTGATATTTTTCATGCATTTAATGATTTATTTTGAGCTAAATGACCCTGAATTTGAGAAGCAGTACAAATGAATTCTGAAAAGGTTGTAACTTGGCATGACATCATAATTTCACCCACATAGGAACTTATAAAGAGTTGAGAGGGTTACGGCAAAAACTGGATGCTCTTCGTGTACAAATTGGACAATCTCTCTCGAAGTTTGAGGGTTTCGGATGAAAACTCATCTATTACAAAGACATTTCATTTTAATAACTTATTTTAACTCCATACTTTTCATGTGTTCAATATGCACCATTCAAAGGCACATCATCAATTTTCAACCCTTTCTGACTTCATTTGATATTTTTCATGCATTTAATTATTTATTTTGAGCTAAATGACCCTGAATTTGAAAAGCAGTACAACTAAACTCTGAAAAGGTTGTAACTTGGCACGACATCATTATTTCACCCGCATATTAACTTCTAAAGAGTTGAGAGGGTTATGGAAAACACTGGATGCACTTGGTGTACAAATTGGATAATCTGTTTCGAAGTTTGAGGGTGTCAGACGAAAACTCATCTATTACAAAGGGATTTCATTGTTAATAATTTATTTTAACTTCATACATTTTGCGTGCTCAATATGCACCATTCGAAGGCACATCATTATTTTTCAACCCTTTCTGACTTCATTTGATATTTTTCATGCATTTAATGATTTATTTTGAGCTAAATGACCCTGAATTTGAAAAGTAGTACATACGAACTCTGAAAAGGTTGTAACATGGCATGACATCATAATTTCACCCACATTGCAACTTCTAAAGAGTTGAGACGGTTACGGAAAACACTGGATGCACTTCGTGTACAAATTGGACAATCTCTTTCAAAGTTTGAGGGTTTCGGACGAAAACTCATCTATTACAAAGGGATTTCATTTTTAATAACTTATTTTTACTCCATACTTTTTATGTGTTCAATATGCACCGTTCAAAGGCACATCATCAATGTTCACCCCTTTCTGACTGCATTTGATATTTTTCATGCATTTAATGATTTATTTTAAGCTAAATGACCTTGAATTTGAAAATCAGTACAAATGAACTCTGAAAAGGTTGTAACTTGGCATGACATCATAATTTCACCCACATAGCAACTTCTAAAGAGTTGAGAGTGTTACGGCAAAAACTGGATGCACTTCGTGTACAAATTGGACAATCTATTTCGAAGTATCAGGGTTTCGAACGAAAACTCATCTTTTACAAAGGGATTTCATTTTTAATAACTTATTTTAACTCCATACTTTTTGTGTGCTCAGTATGCACCATTAGAAGGCACATCATCAATTTTCAACCCTTTCTGACTTCATTTGATATTTTTAATGCATTTAACGATTTATTTTTAGCTAAATGACCCTGAATTAGAAAAGCAGTACACCTAAACTCTGAAAAGGTTGTAACTTGGCATGACATCATAATTTCACCCACATATCAACTTGTAAAGAGTTGAGAGGGTTACAGCAAAAAACGGATACACTTTGTGTACAAATTGGACAATCTCTTTCGAAGTATGAGGGTTTCGGACGAAAACTCATATATTACAAAGGGATTTAATTTTTAATAACTTATTTTAAGTCCATATTTTTTTGTGTTCAATATGCACCATTCAAAGGCACAATATCAATTTTCAACCCTTTCGGACTTCATTTGATATTTTTCATGCATTTAGTGATTTATTTTGAGCTAAATGACCCTGAATTTGAAAAGCAGTACAAATGAACTCTGAAAAGGTTGTAACTTGGCATGACATCATAATTTCACCCACATAGCAACTTATAAAGAGTTGAGAGGGTTACGGCAAAAACTGGATGCTCTTCGTGTACAAATTGGACAATCTCTCTCGAAGTTTGAGGGTTTCGGACGAAAACTCATCTATTCCAAAGACATTTCATTTTAATAACTTATTTTAACTCCATACTTTTCATGTGTTCAATATGCAACATTCAAAGGCACATCATCAATTTTCAACCCTTTCTCACTTCATTTGATATTTTTCATGCATTTAATGAATTATTTTGAGCTAAATGACCCTGAATTTGAAAAGCAGTACAACTGAACTTTGAAAAGGTTGTCACTTGGCATGACATCATAATTTCAACCCCAAAGCAAGTTCTAAAGAGTTGAGAGGGTTACGGCAAAAACTAGATGCAGTTCGTGTACAAATTGGACAATATGTTTCGAAGTTTGAGGGTTTCAGACAAAAACTCATCTATTACAAAGGGATTTCATTGTTAATAATTTATTATAACTTCACACTTTTTGCGTGCTCAATATGCACCATTCGAAGGCACATCATTATTTTTCAACCCTTTCTGACTTCATTTGATATTTTTCATGCATTTAATGATTTATTTTGAGCTAAATGACCCTGAATTTGAAAAGTAGTACATACGAACTCTGAAAAGGTTGTAAATTGGCATGACATCATAATTTCACCCACATTGCAACTTCTAAAGAGTTGAGACGGTTACGGAAAACACTGGATGCACTTCGTGTACAAATTGGACAATCTCTTTCAAAGTTTGAGGGTTTCGGACGAAAACTCATCTATTACAAAGGGATTTCATTTTTAATAACTTATTTTCACTCCATACTTTTTATGTGTTCAATATGCACCATCCAAAGGCACATCATCAATGTTCAACCCTTTCTGACTGCATTTGATATTTTTCATGCATTTAATGATTTATTTTAAGCTAAATGACCTTGAATTTGAAAATCAGTACAAATGAACTCTGAATAGGTTGTAACTTGGCATGACATCATAATTTCACCCACATAGCAACTTCTAAAGAGTTGAGAGGGTTACGGCAAAAACTGGATGCACTTCGTGTACAAATTGGACAATCTATTTCGACGTATGAGGGTTTCGAACGAAAACTCATCTTTTACAAAGGGATTTCATTTTTAATAACTTATTTTAACTCCATACTTTTTGTGTGCTCAGTATGCACCATTAGAATGCACATCATCAATTTTCAACCCTTTCTGACTTCATTTCATATTTTTAATGCATTTAACGATTTATTTTTAGCTAAATGACCTTGAATTTGAAAAGCAGTACACCTAAACTCTGAAAAGGTTGTAACTTGGCATGACATCATAATTTCACCCACATATCAACTTGTAAAGAGTTGAGAGGGTTACAGCAAAAAATGGATACACTTTGTGTACAAATTGGACAATCTCTTTCGAAGTATGAGGGTTTCGGACGAAAACTCATGTATTACAAAGGGATTTCATTTTTAATAACTTATTTTAAGTCCATATTTTTTTGTGTTCAATATGCACCATTCAAAGGCACAATATCAATTTTCAACCCTTTCGGACTTCATTTGATATTTTTCATGCATTTAATGATTTATTTTGAGCTAAATGACCCTGAATTTGAAAAGCAGTACAAATGAACTCTGAAAAAGTTGTAACTTGGCATGACATCATAATTTCACCCACATAGCAACTTATAAAGAGTTGAGAGGGTTACGGCAAAAACTGGATGCTCTTCGTGTACAAATTGGACAATCTCTCTCGAAGTTTGAGGGTTTCGGACGAAAACTCATCTATTCCAAAGACATTTCATTTTAATAACTTATTTTAACTCCATACTTTTCGTGTGTTCAATATGCAGCATTCAAAGGCACATCATCAATTTTCAACCCTTTCTCACTTCATTTGATATTTTTCATGCATTTAATGAATTATTTTGAGCTAAATGACCCTGAATTTGAAAAGCAGTACAACTGAACTTTGAAAAGGTTGTCACTTGGCATGACATCATAATTTCAACCCCATAGCAAGTTCTAAAGAGTTGAGAGGGTTACGGCAAAAACTAGATGCAGTTCGTGTACAAATTGGACAATATGTTTCGAAGTTTGAGGGTTTCAGACGAAAACTCATCTATTACAAAGGGATTTCATTGTTAATAATTTATTATAACTTCACACTTTTTGCGTGCTCAATATGCACCATTCGAAGGCACATCATTATTTTTCAACCCTTTCTGACTTCATTTGATATTTTTCATGCATTTAATGATTTATTTTGAGCTAAATGACCCTGAATTTGAAAAGTAGTACATACGAACTCTGAAAAGGTTGTAAATTGGCATGACATCATAATTTCACCCACATTGCAACTTCTAAAGAGTTGAGACGGTTACGGAAAACACTGGATGCACTTCGTGTACAAATTGGACAATCTCTTTCAAAGTTTGAGGGTTTCGGACGAAAACTCATCTATTACAAAGGGATTTCATTTTTAATAACTTATTTTCACTCCATACTTTTTATGTGTTCAATATGCACAATCCAAAGGCACATCATCAATGTTCAACCCTTTCTGACTGCATTTGATATTTTTCATGCATTTAATGATTTATTTTAAGCTAAATGACCTTGAATTTGAAAATCAGTACAAATGAACTCTGAATAGGTTGTAACTTGGCATGACATCATAATTTCACCCACATAGCAACTTCTAAAGAGTTGAGAGGGTTACGGCAAAAACTGGATGCACTTCGTGTACAAATTGGACAATCTATTTCGAAGTATGAGGGTTTCGAACGAAAACTCATCTTTTACAAAGGGATTTCATTTTTAATAACTTATTTTAACTCCATACTTTTTGTGTGCTCAGTATGCACCATTAGAATGCACATCATCAATTTTCAACCCTTTCTGACTTCATTTGATATTTTTAATGCATTTAACGATTTATTTTTAGCTAAATGACCTTGAATTTGAAAAGCAGTACACCTAAACTCTGAAAAGGTTGTAACTTGGCATGACATCATAATTTCACCCACATATCAACTTGTAAAGAGTTGAGAGGGTTACAGCAAAAAATGGATACACTTTGTGTACAAATTGGACAATCTCTTTCGAAGTATGAGGGTTTCGGACGAAAACTCATGTATTACAAAGGGATTTCATTTTTAAAAACTTATTTTAAGTCCATATTTTTTTGTGTTCAATATGCACCATTCAAAGGCACAATATCAATTTTCAACCCTTTCGGACTTCATTTGATATTTTTCATGCATTTAATGATTTATTTTGAGCTAAATGACCCTGAATTTGAAAAGCAGTACAAATGAACTCTGAAAAGGTTGTAACTTGGCATGACATCATAATTTCACCCACATAGCAACTTATAAAGAGTTGAGAGGGTTACGGCAAAAACTGGATGCTCTTCGTGTACAAATTGGACAATCTCTCTCGAAGTTTGAGGGTTTCGGACGAAAACTCATCTATTCCAAAGACATTTCATTTTAATAACTTATTTTAACTCCATACTTTTCGTGTGTTCAATATGCAGCATTCAAAGGCACATCATCAATTTTCAACCCTTTCTCACTTCATTTGATATTTTTCATGCATTTAATGAATTATTTTGAGCTAAATGACCCTGAATTTGAAAAGCAGTACAACTGAACTTTGAAAAGGTTGTCACTTGGCATGACATCATAATTTCAACCCCATAGCAAGTTCTAAAGAGTTGAGAGGGTTACGGCAAAAACTGGATGCAGTTCGTGTACAAATTGGGCAATATCTTTCGAAGTATGAGGGTTTCAGACGAAAACTAATCTATTACAAAGGGATTTCATTCTTACTAACTTATTTGAAGTCCATAAATTTTTGTGTTCAATATGCACCATTCAAAGGCACATCATCAATTTTCAACCCTTTCCGATTTCATCTGATATTTTTCATGCATTTAATGATTTATTTTGAGCTAACTAACCCTGAATTTGAAAAGCAGTACAAATGAACTCAGAAAAGGTTTTAAATTGGCATGACATCATAATTTCACCCACATAGCAACTTCTAAAGAGTTGAGAGGGTTACGGAAAAAACTGGATGCACTTCATGTACATATTGGACAATCTCTTTCGAAGTTTGAGGGTTGCGGACGAAAACTCATCTATTACAAAGGGATTTCCTTTTTAATAACTTATTTTAAATACATACTTTTTGTGTGCTCAATATGCACCATTATAAGGCACATCATCAATTTTCAACCCTTTCTGACTTCATTTGATATTTTTCATGCATTTAACGATTTACTGTGAGCTAAGTGACCCTGAATTTGAAAAGCACTACACCTAAACTCTGAAAAGGTTGTAACTTGGCATGACATCATAATTTCACCCACAAAGCAACTTTTAAAGAGTTGAGAGGGTTACGGCAAAAACTGGATGCACTTCATGTACAATTTGGACAATATCTCTCGAAGTTTAAGTGTTTCGGACGAAAACTCATCTATTACAAAGGGATTTCATTTTTAATAACTAATTTTAACTCCATAATTTTCGAGTGTTCGATATGCACTATTCAAAGGCACATCATTAATTTTCAACCCTTTCTGACTTCATTTGATATTTTTCATGCATTTAATGATTTATTTTGAGCTAAATGAACTTTGAAAAGGTTGTCACTTGGCATGACATCATAATTTCACCCACATAGCAAGTTCTAAAGAGTTGAGAGGGTTATGGCAAAAACTGGATGCAGTTCGTGTACAAATTGGACAATGTCTTTCGAAGTATGAGGGTTCCGGACGAAAACTCATCTATTACATTACTAACTTATTTTAAGTCCACACTTTTTTTGTGTTCAATATGGAACATTCAAAGGCACATCATAAATTTTCAACCCTTTCCGACTTGATCTGATATTTTTCATGCATTTAATGACTTATTATGAGCTAAATGACCCTGAATTTCAAAAGCAGTACAAATGAACTCTCAAATGGTTGTAACTTGGCATGACATCATCATTTCACCCACATAGCAACTTCTAAATAGTTGAGAGCGTTACGGAAACAACTGGATGCACTTTGTGTACAAATTGGACAATCTCTTTCGAAGTTTCAGTGTTTCGGATGAAAACTCATCTATTACAAAGGGATTTCATTTTCAATAACTTATTTTAAGTCCATATATTTTTGTGTTCAATATGTACCATTCAAAGGGACATCATCAATTTTCAACCCTTTTTGACTTCATTTGATATTTTTGATGCATTTAATAATTTATTTTGAGCTAAATGACCCTGAATTTGAAAAGCAGTACAAATGAACTCTGAAAAGGTTGTAACTTGGGATGACATCATAATTTCACCCACATAGCAACTTATAAAGAGTGGAGAGTGCTACGGCAAAAACTGGATGCACTTCATGAACAAATTGGACAATCTCTTTCGAAGTATGAAGGTTTCAACGAAAACCCATCTATTACAAAGGGATTTCATTTTTAATAAATTATTTTAACTCCATACTTTTTGTGTGCTCAATATGAACCATTAAAAGGCACATCATCAATTTTAGACACTTTCTGACTTCATTTGATATTTTTCATGCATTTAATGATTTATTTTTCGCTAAATGACCCGGAATTCGAAAAGCAGTACACCTAAACTCTGAAAGGTTGTAACTTAGCATGACATCATAATTTCACCCACATAGCAACTTCTAAAGAGTTGAGAGGGTTACGGCAAAAACTTGATGCTCTTCGTGTACAAATTCGACAATCTCTCTCGAAGTTTGAGTGTTTCGGACGAAAACTCATCTATTACAAAGGGATTTCATAATTTAATAACTTATTTTAACTCCATAATTTTCGTGTGTTCAATATGCACCATTCAAAGGCACATCATCAATTTTCAACCCTCTCTGACTTCATTTGATATTTTTCATGGATTTAATGATTTATTTTGAGCTAAATGACCCTGAATTTGAAAAGGAGTACAACTGAACATTGAAAAGGTTGTCACTTGGCATGACGTCATAATTTCACCCACATAGCAAGTTCTAAAGAGTTGAGACGGTTACGGCAAAAACTGGATGCAGTTCATGTAAAAATTGGACAATGTCTTTCGAAGTATGAGGCTTTCGGACGAAAACTCATCTATTAAAAATGGATTTCCTTTTTACTAACTTATTTTAAGTCCACACTTTTTTGTGTTCAATATGTAACATTCAAAGGCACATCGTCAATTTTCAGCCCTTTCCGACTTCATCTGATATTTTTCATGCATTTAATGACTTATTTTGAGCTAAATGACCCTTAATAGAAAAGCAATACAAATGAACTCTGAAAAGGTTGTAAGTTGGCATGACATCATAATTTCACCCCCATAGCAACTTCTAAATAGTTGAGAGCGTTACGGAAAAAACTGGATGCACTTCGTTTACAAATTGGACAATCTCTTTCGAAGTATGCGGGTTTCGGACGAAATCTCATGTATTACAAAGGGATTTCATTTTTAATAACTTATTTTAAGTCCATATTTTTTGTGTTCAATATGCACCATGCAAAGGCACATCATCAATTTTCAACCCTTTCCGACTTCATCTGATATTTTTCATGCATTTAATGATTTATTTTGAGCTAAATGACCCTGAATTTGAAAAGAAGTACAAATGAACTCAGAAAAGGTTTTAAATTGGCATGACAGCGTAATTTCACCCACATAGCAACTTCTAAAGAGTTGAGAGGGTTACGACAAAAACTAGATGCACTTCGTGTACAAATTGGACAATCTATCTCGAAGTTTGAGGGTTTCGGACGAAAACTCATCTATTACAAAGAGATTTCATTTTAATAACTTATTTTCACTCCATACTTTTGCTGTGTTCAATATGTAGCATTCAAAGGCACATCATAAATTTTCAACCCTTTCTGACTTCATTTGATATTTTTCATGCATTTAATGAATTATTTTGAGCTAAATGACCCTGAATTTGAAAAGCAGTACAACAGAACTTTGAAAAGGTTGTCACTTGGCATGACATCATAATTTCAACCCCATAGCAAGTTATAAAGAGTTGAGAGGGTTACGGCAAAAACTGGATGCAGTTCGTGTACAAATTGGACAATCTCTCTCGAAGTTTGAGTGTTTCGGACGAAAACTCATCTATTACAAAGGGATTTCATTTTTCATAACTTATTTTAACCCCATAATTTTCGTGTGTTCAATATGTACCATTCAAAGGCACATCATCGATTTTCAACCCTTTCTGACTTCATTTGATATTTTTCATGCATTTAATGATTTATTTTGAGCTAAATGATCCTGAATTTGAAAAGTAGTACAACTGAACTTTGAAAAGGTTGTCACTTGGCATGACATCACATTTTCACCCACATAGCAAATTCTAAAGAGTTGAGAGGGTTACGGCAAAAACTGGATGCAGTTCGTGTACAAATTGGACAATATCTTTCGAAGTATGAGGGTTTCGGACGAAAACTCATCTATTACAAAGGGATTTTCATTTTTACTAACTTATTTGAAGTCCATACTTTTTTGTGTTCAATATGCACCATTCAAAGGCACATCATCAATTTTCAACCCTTTCCGACTTCATCTGATATTTTTCATGCATTTAATGATTTATTTTGAGCTAAATGACTCTGAATTTGAAAAGAAGTACAAATGAACTCAGAAAAGGTTTTAAATTGGCATGACATCGTAATTTCACCCACATAGCAACTTCTAAAGAGTTGAGAGGGTTACGGAAATAACTGGATGCCCTTCATGTACAAATTGCACAATCTCTTTCGAAATTTGAGGGTTTCGGACGAAAACTCATCTATTACAAAGGGATTTCAATTTTAATAACTTATTTTAACTCCATACTTTTTGTTTGCACAATATGCACCATTATAAGGCACATCATCAATTTTCAACCCTTTCTGACTTCATTTTATATTTTTCATGCATTTAATGATTTATTTTGAGCTAAATGACCCTAAATTTGAAAAGCAGTACAAATGAACTCTGAAAAGGTTGTAACTTGGCATGTATTCATAATTTCACCCACATAGCAACTTATAAAGAGTTGAGAGGGTTACGACAAAAACTGGATGCTCTTCGTGTACAAATTGGACAATCTCTCTCGAAGTTTGAGGGTTTCGGACGAAAACTCATCTATTACAAAGAGATTTCATTTTAATAACTTATTTTAACTCCATACTTTTCGTGTGTTCAATATGCAGCATTCAAAGGCACATCATCTATTTTCAACCCTTTCTGACTTCATTTGATATTTTTCATGCATTTAATGAATTATTTTGAGCTAAATGACCCTGAATTTGAAAAGCAGTACAACTGAACTTTGAAAAGGTTGTCACTTGGCATGACATCACATTTTCACCCACATAGCAAGTTCTAAAGAGTAGAGAGGGTTACGGCAAAAACTGGATGCAGTTCGTGTACAAATCGGACAATATCTTTCGAAGTATGATGGTTTCGGCCGAAAACTCATCTATTACAAAGGGATTTCATTTTTACTAACTTATTTGAAGTCCATACTTTTTTGTGTTCAATATGCACCATGCAAAGGCACATCATCAATTTTCAACCCTTTCCGACTTCATCTGATATTTTTCATGCATTTAATGATTTATTTTGAGCTAAATGACCCTGAATTTGAAAAGAAGTACAAATGAACTCAGAAAAGGTTTTAAATTGGCATGACATCGTAATTTCACCCACATAGCAACTTCTAAAGAGTTGAGAGGGTTACGGAAAAAACTGGATGCACTTCATGTACAAATTGCACAATCTCTTTCGAAGTTTGAGGGTTTCGGACGAAAACTCATCTATTACAAAGGGATTTCATTTTTAATAACTTATTTTAACTCCATACTTTTTGTGTGCACAATATGCACCATTATAAAGCACATCATCAATTTTCAACCCTTTCTGACTTCATTTTATATTTTTCATTCATTTAATGATTTATTTTGAGCTAAGTGAACCTAAATTTGAAAAGCAGTACAAATGAACTCTGAAAAGGTTGTAACTTGCCATGTATTCATAATTTCACCCACATAGCAACTTATAAAGAGTTGAGAGGGTTACGGCAAAAACTGGATGCTCTTCGTGTACAAATTGGACAATCTCTCACGAAGTTTGAGGGTTTCGAACGAAAACTCATCTATTACAAAGAGATTTCATTTTAATAACTTATTTTAACTCCATCCTTTTGGTGTGTTCAATATGCAGCATTCAAAGGCACATGATCTATTTTCAACCCTTTCTGACTTCATTTGATATTTTTCATGCATTTAATGAATTATTTTGAGCTAAATGACCCTGAATTTGAAAAGCAGTACAACTGAACTTTGAAAAGGTTGTCACTTGGCATGACATCACATTTTCACCCACATAGCAAGTTCTAAAGAGTTGAGAGGGTTACGGCAAAAACTGGATGCAGTTCGTGTACAAATCGGACAATATCTTTCGAAGTATGAGGGTTTCGGCCGAAAACTCATCTATTACAAAGGGATTTCATTTTTACTAACTTATTTGAAGTCCATACTTTTTTGTGTTCAATATGCACCATGCAAAGGCACATCATCAATTTTCAACCCTTTCCGACTTCATCTGATATTTTTCATGCATTTAATGATTTATTTTGAGCTAAATGACACTGAATTTGAAAAGAAGTACAAATGAACTCAGAAAAGGTTTTAAATTGGCATGACATCGTAATTTCACCCATATAGCAACTTCTCAAGAGTTGAGAGGGTTACGGAAAAAACTGGATGCACTTCATGTACAAATTGCACAATCTCTTTCGAAGTTTGAGGGTTTCGGACGAAAACTCATCTATTACAAAGGGATTTCCTTTTTAATAACTTATTTTAACTCCATACTTTTTGTGTGCACAATATGCACCATTATAAGGCACATCATCAATTTTCAACCCTTTCTGACTTCATTTCATATTTTTCATTCATTTAATGATTTATTTTGAGCTAAGTGAACCTAAATTTGAAAAGCAGTACAAATGAACTCTGAAAAGGTTGTAACTTGGCATGTATTCATAATTTCACCCACATAGCAACTTATAAAGAGTTGAGAGGGTTACGGCAAAAACTGGATGCTCTTCGTATACAAATTGGACAATCTCTCACGAAGTTTGAGGGTTTCGGACGAAAACTCATCTATTACAAAGAGATTTCATTTTAATAACTTATTTTAACTCCATACTTTTGGTGTGTTCAATATGCAGCATTCTAAGGCACATCATGGATTTTCAACCTTTTCTGACTTAATTTGATATTTTACATGCATTTAATGAATTATTTTGAGCTAAATGACCCTGAATTTGAAAAGCAGTACAACTGAACTTTGAAAAGGTTGTCACTTGGCATGACATCATAATTTCAACCCAATAGCACGTTCTAAAGAGTTGAGAGGGTTACGGAAAAACCTGGATGTAGTTCGTGTACAAATTGGACAATATCTTTCGAAGTATGAGGGTTTCGGACGAAAACTCATCTATTACAAAGGGATTTCACTTTTACTAACTTATTTGAAGTCCATACTTTTTTGTGTTCAATATGCACGATTCAAAGGCACATCATCAATTTTTCGACCCTTTCCGACTTCATCTGATATTTTTCATGCATTTAATGATTTATTTTGAGCTAAATGACCCTGAATTTGAAAAGAAGTACAAATGAACTCAGAAAAGGTTTTAAATTGGCATGACATCGTAATTTCACCCGCATAGCAACTTCTAAAGAGTTGAGAGGGTTACGGAAAAAACTGGATGCAC